>JAOTQR010000097.1:115357-132245 GCA_025774065.1 Solanum ossicruentum | reverse complement strand
GATGGTATAGGCAAGCCTGGAATTAAAGGCAAGGACGGTGAACTAGGTGATCCTGGATGTGATGGTGCGGATGGTATAGGCAAGCCTGGAATTAAAGGCAAGGACGGTGAACTAGGTGATCCTGGATATGATGCAGATGGTATAGGGAAGCCTGCAGGAACTAGAGGCAGGGACGTTGGACTAGTGCTTGTTGGAAAAGGAGGCGGTGATGGTATAGGCAATCTTGGAATTACAGGTGAGCGTGGTGAACTAGGTGATCCTGGAAATGATGGCACAGATGTTATAGGGAAGCCTGGAGCTATAGGCGGGGACGATGGACTAGTTCTTGGAAAAGGAGGCAGTAATGGTATAGGCAAGAGTGGAATCAAAGGCGAGGACATTGAACTGGGTGAGCCAGGAAATGTAGGCATTGATGGTATAGGCAAGCCTCGCGATGGAGGTGAGGCTGGTAAACTAGGCGATCCTGGAAATGATGGCACAGATGGTACAGGAAAGCCTGGACCTAGAGGCGGGGACGATGGACTAGTACTTGGAAAGCCTGGAATTAGAGGCGAGGACGGTGAACTAGGGGAACCTGGAACAACAAAAGGGGCAGATGGCGTACTAGCGCCTGGAAATGGAGGCATCTCGGATGGTGCAAAGCGCGGTGGGAGTAGAGGTTTCATTAAAGGTGGCATTTGACCAGATAAAGGTGAAGGAGTCACAGAAACATAACGAGACGCACAACACGTTTGACATACAACAAGAACAACAACCAAAAAACTTGACAAGATTTCGTGTGCAGCCATGCTTCTTTCAATAATCTAAAATCCTTTCTTCATTTACAAACAGTTAGACGACAATATTCACTGTTTATTCAACAACAATAACGCGAAATGAGATGTTTATATACTAAAACAAGATGGGAAAATAAACACAGAAAGTGCCAATGTACTATCTTTGGTAACTACATTGTTTGTCATGTTTTCTTATTATAATTACATTGATGTAACAATATTGTTAAAATCTCTGATTTTATCGACATATCTATGTCTCAGAAGAAAGTTCATTGTTCTAATTTGATTTTGGATATTCCTAGGCTTGCAAAAGAACCATTGCTCCAACGTTTATACGATGGAGTTATTTTTCTACGTGGCAGAATTTTTTAACAAAAGAGAGTATACACACATTAGAAATTAGTAGAGGTTTGTCTTGTTGACTGTTGGATGATAGTTCAGATAGTAAACTCACACTCTCAATAGTTCACGTATGTAATTTAAAAAATTGGAATAGCTTACGTGTGCTTTTGACCGAAACTCTATTTATTTTTAATCTAAATATTTATATATTTTTATTTAAGTTCATTAACATTTTAAGTAGAATAATCCTTTAATGAATTTTTCACATAATCTTTAATTTCGCTACCCTCTTATTATATATTGTTTGAATAGATAAATAAGTATTAATTGATATTAATAAAATATTTTTTAAAATTATATTTGTTTATAATATAAATAGATAATCCTTTACATTTCTTACATATCTTTGGTGTTAACAACATAATGGAGAACACCATGACACATTGCAAAGTTGATAGAGGAGATACAGAAATGTATGCAGAACATAAATCAACATATATTGAGGGAGGGGAATCAATTAGCAGGTTACTTGACAAACAGAGCATTCACGGACTTCATAAGCTGAGACAGAGAAGTAAGGAGAATCGTCAATAGTGATAAGTTTTATAAAGCCCATATTTCAGAGGATCACCATGAAAATGGCGACTCGCCTTTGATAGCTGATAGAGAAGTGATGGAGAAGATGCAGGATCCTTTTGACATTGCAGATCCACTGAAGCTTGATCAAAATCGTCAGGTTAACCCAGGGAGAAAACATAGGCGGAGATCTAGGGTTTCTAGGGAAGAAATGGAAAGGATAGGTTTAGGAAACCCTACGGCGGATAGTTGTTTATATATAGACTACGTGTTATCAGGACTGGATCCGAGTTTGGACCTAGTTATGTTTTGTGTTATTTTTCTAAATTGGGGTTGCGCCCAATTCCATTATATACATGTTTTTCATGAATAAGAAAATTATATTTTGATTAAAAAAAAGATTTATTACTTTAACTTGTATAAATAAATTTAGAACTTCGAAAAATTTAGAACTTCGACTATTGTTAATAAGATATATTTTTGCTCATTTATATTTCTCACTTTTCTTTTTTTCATCTTGAAAGTAATATTAACTTTTTGTATAAAAAGATAATATCATGATTCTAAAGAAGTTTTTTTTTTAAAAAAAAAAAGAAGCTCGATAATGTACGGGTAAAATAGAAATTTTAAAAATTCAATTAAGGTAAAGAGAGGGGAGAATGTTTATTATATTATTTAAAGGTGAGGAAGGAGTTTAATTTTTAAAATAAATATTATGTATGTGGAGGGGTTGTGGGATAAAAATAATTTTCACCAAAAGAAAAAAATATAAAAGAAATCTTACTAAATTAAATGGTATTGGTATCATGATTATAATTTAATTAAAGGGATGGATGCTTCATTAAATAGAAAAGAGATTCACTATATACAAATAATTAAATGTAATCTTATATTATATTTATTATGTAGAAGTGACATATGATAGGCATGTGTTTTATCATTTTCATTATCAAAAATATTTTTTGAAAATATCATAACAAAATAACCAAACAAAAAGATGGCACCCTCTTTATCTTTGTCTAAAGTTGTGTTCCTTCTTGTGTTATTTTTCATGGGCAATGCAGGTATATCATCTATTTACTTTATGCTATATATCTTTACCAATCAAGAATGGTAAGTGAAAAAATATATTTTTTAAAATCTTATATACCATTTTTAAATAGTCATTCAATCAACTATATTGCAAAATACCAACACAAATTGTGGTGGAGTTGTTTGGGTTCCCCTTAATCCCACTTAGAGTTATTGAGTTCGAGAATAGAAAAAATCATGTTGAAAGTTAGTTTTCAGAATTAAGTCCTGCTGCACACAAACCGAATTTAGTTGAGTCCCTGTGTGGGTAAGGAAGACCACTAATGGACTAGAAATCGAAAAAGAAAAATTATATCGCAAATTTAACCTAGTTGATATAAGTTATGAATTGACATTTTTTTGGTCTTTCACTCGGTGCCCGAAGTCCTGATTAAATATGATGCCGCTCCCAACAAATTTTTTTCATATCGGACACAAACTCGAGACCTCTGGTTAAAAGTGAAGAAGCAGTTCCACACTGCATCATAACCCATGTCGATTAAATTAACGTTGATGAGATGCTTGAGATATGTTCACTGCCCTTAATTATTTAGAGTTTTTGATTATAATCTATAGAGAATACATACAAGCTTTATATGGAATGAATCTGAATTAATCATTCTCATTTTGATGATTATGACAAAGGGAAATATTTGTCAAGATTCAAGCAAGACATTCAAGGGACCACAAAGTTGTGTCCTCCAACTCCTACCCTCTAGTATTATGAGGTTCTAAAGTGAAATTTTTAGAAACTATGGACCCTAAAAAAATGTAAAATAAAGAATTAGAAATGAAAATAAACTTTCAATTTAATATATTAAACTTATCTTAAAAATTGAATCTCAAAATGTGTTAATTCTAATTTTTTATATTTTTGTAAGAGCACCCATCCTTTTTGCTCCCTTCGTGACTTGAAGTCACAATCTTCATATTGAAAGTGAGAAATAAAGAGCATATATACAATCTATTATTAAAGAGCTACGAAGCTCAAATTTTAAAATATGATCCGTCGCAAATGACCTAAAGGCGGAATGTATACCTTGGGGAGAAAGAATCCCCCATGCATAACAAATGTGTCAAAACATAGAATATCAATCACGAGGCCTCGCCCAAAAGTTGAATCAACGGGGTCCTCGACCCAAAATATCAATAAACAGGGCCTAGCCCACGAATTTTGGGCTGCATGGGGCTCCAGCGTAAGATTCCCAAAATATTATTCGGGTGGGTTCGCAACAAGCCCAGGTGGCCCGGCGATTTTGGTGGAGTCCTGGTAGGATTTTATGCACCGATGAACAGGAAACATGCGATTTTGACAATTTTCTGTGGGTGTTAGCCCATAAATTCTGGGGTTGCATGGGGCTCTGACGCAAGATTCCCAAAAAATCATATGGGTGGGTCAGGAACGAGCCCGTTAAGAGACCCAGGTGGCCCAGCGGTTTTGGGGAAGACCTAGTAGAATTTTATGGGCCGATGAACAGGAAACAAACGATTCTGATAGTTTTCTATGGGTGTTAGCACACGGATTTTGGGGCTGCATGGGGCTCCAGCGCAAGATTCCCAAAAAATCATACGAGTGGATCCATAACGAGCCCGACAAGATACCTAGGTGCCTCGGCGTCGTTGGAGAAGGCCTAGTAGGATTTTATGGGCCGATAAACAGGAAACATGCGATTTCGACAATTTTCTATGGGTTAGCCCACAGATTCTGGGGCTGCAAAGGGCTCCGACACTAGAGTCTCGAAAAATCATATGGGTTGGTCTGCAACGAGCCCAACAAGAGTCCCAGGTAGCCCGATGGATTTTGTGTAGGCTTGGTAAGATTTTATAGGTCGATGAACAGGAAAAAGGCAATTTCGACAGTTTTTTGTGGGTGTTAGCCCACGAATTCTTGGGTTACATGGGGCTCCGATGCAAGATTCTCAAAAAATCATATGGGTGGGTCTGCAACGAGCCAAACAAGAGATCTAGGCAGCCCGACCGGTGTTGGTGGAGGTTTGGTAGGAATTTATGGGCCAATGAACAGGAAATTGCGATTTCGACAGTTTTTGTGGGTGTTAGCCCACGGATTCTGGGGCTGCATAGGGCGCCAGCGTAAGATTCCCAAAAACTCATATAGGTGAGTCCACAACGAGCCCGATAAGAGGCCCCAATGGCCCGGCGACATTGGTGGAGGCCTGGTAGGATTTTATGGGTCGATGAATAGGAAACAAGCGATTTTAGTAGTTTTCTATGGGTGTTAGCCCATGGATTATGGGGCTGTATGGGGATCCGTCACAAGATTCTTGAAAAATCATATAGGTGGGTCCGCAACAACCAAGACAAGAGGCACAGGTAGCCTGACGGCATTGACAAAAGCCTGGTTGGATTTTATGGGCCGATGAACAGGAAACATGCAATTTTGTTAGTTTTCTGTGGGTGTTAGCCCGTGAATTCTGGGGCTGCATGAGGTTTTGACACAAGATTTCCAAAAATCATATAGGTGGGTCCGCAACGAGCCCGGCAAGAGGCCTAGGTGGCGGCAGTGTTGGCGGAGGCCTAGTAGGATTTTATGCGCCGATGAACAGGAAACAGATGATTTTGGTAGTTTTCTGTTGGTGTTAGCCCACAGATTCTAGGGTTGCATGGAGCTCTCCACAAATTCTAGGGTTGCATGGGGCTCCAGCACAAGATTCTCGAAAAATAGTACAGTAGGTCCACAACGAGCCCAATAAGAGGCCCAGGAGGCACGACAGCGTTGGCGGAGGCCTTGAAGGATTTCATGGACCGATGGACAGGAAATAGGTGATTTCGATAATTTTCTATGGGTGTTAGCCCACAGATTTTGGGGCTGCATGGGGCTTTGGCGCAAGATTCCTGAAAAATCATATGGGTGGGTCTGCAACGAGCCCGACAAGTGGCGTGGTAGGATTTTATGGGCTGATGAATAAGAAATAGGCGATTTTCGATAGTTTTTATGGGTTTTAGCCTATGTATTCTGGGGCTGCATGGGGCTCTGGTGCAAGATTCTCGAAAAATCATACGGATGGGTCCACAATGAGCCCGACAAGGTGTCTAGGTGGCCCGGCGGCATTGGTGGAGGCCTGGTAGGATTTTATGGGCTGATGAATAAGAAACACGTGATTTCGGTAGTTTTTTGTGGGTGTTAGCGGGGGGCTGGTAGGATTTTATAGGCCGATGAAAAAGAAACAAGCGATTGCGACAATTTCTATGGGTGTTAGCCCACAAATTCTCGAGCTAAATTGGGCTCCGGCACAAGATTCCCAAAAAATCATATGGGTAGATTCGAAACGAGCCCGGCAAGAGGCCCAGGAGGCTCGGCAAGAGGCGAGGAGGCCTGGCGGCATTGGCAGAGGCGTGGTCGGATTTTATGGGCACGATAAACAGGAAACAGGCAATTTTGACAGTTTTCTATAGGTGTTACCCTACGGATTCTGAGGCTACATGGGGCTTTGGCTCAAGATTCCTGAAAAATAATATGGTGGGTCCGCGACGAGCCCGACCAGAAGCCCAGGTGGCCCCATGGCATTGGTGGAGGCTTGATAGGATTTTATGGGCCAATGAACAGGAAACAATCAATTTTGGCAGTTTTCTTTCGGTGTTAGCCCACAGATTTTAGGGTTGCATGGGGCTCTGACTCAACATTCACAAAAAATCATATGGGTGGGTTCGCAACTAGCCTGGCAAGAGGCCCAGGTTGCTCCACGGTATTGGCGGAAGCCTAGTAGGATTTTATGAGTCGATGAATAGGATACAAGCGATTTAGACAGTTTTCTATGGGTATTAGCCCACGGATTATGGGGCTGCATGGGACTCCGGCACAAGATTCTCGAAAAATCATAAGGGTGGGTCCGCAATGAGCCCAGCAAAAGGGACAGGTGGCGTTAGCGGAGGCTTGGTAGGATTTTATGGGCCGATGAATAGGAAACAGGCGATTTTGATAGTTTTTTGTGGGTGTTAGCCGACGAATTCTGGGGCTGCATGGGGCTCCGGTGTAAGATTCCGGAATATCATATGGGTGGGTTTGCAATGAGTTATGCAAAAGGCCCAGGTGGCCCGGTGGCGTTGGCAGAGGCCTGGTAAGATTTTATGGGCCTAGGAAGCCGAAACAGGCGATTTCGACAGTTTTCTGTGGGTGTTAGCCCACGAATTCTAATGCTGAATGGGGCTCCAACGCAAGATTCCCAAAAAATCATATGAATGAGTCTGCAATAAGCCTGTTAAGAGGCTTAGGTGGCCCGACGACGTTGGCGGAGGTCTGGTAAGATCTTATGGGCCTAGGAAGCAGAAATAGGCGATTTCGACAGTTTTCTATCGGTGTTAACCCACGGATTCTGGTGCTGCATAGCGCTCCGACGTAAGATTCTCTAAAAATCATATGAGTGGGTCTACAATGAGCCCGACAAGAGGCCCAGGTGGCCCCGCGACGTTAATAGAGGCCTGGTAGTAGTTTATGGGCCCAGGAAACCAAAACGGGTGAGTTCAGCATTTCTTTTATGAGTGTTAGCCCACAGATTATAGTGCTGCGTGGGGCTCCGATGCAAGACTCCCAAAAAACGAGTAGGTCTGCAACGAGCCCAGTAAAAGGTCCAATCACTCAGTCAACCATACTGCAAATTAAAACTGGTTGAAATTAGTTATGAACTTAGCATCACTCGATATAGTATGATGCATAAGATCTCTTAGATTTTAGCATTTTTAACTAGACATCTCATATTCTAATTATGAAATGGGGATTTATGATAGTTGAAGAATATTTCCTTCTTAAACAAATCTCATTGCACGATGTGAATATAAATCAAAATAATCAGCCCAATCAACTATATTGTAAATCAAATCTAGCATAAATTAGTTATGAATAGCATCTTGAGATACAATAAGATGCATAAGATTTCTCTTATCCCTTCTTCCTTAATTAGACATCTTTGATTATTATTCTGGAATGAAAATTTTTAGTAGCTAAAGAGTATTTCCTACTTAAATAAGCTTTAATTTAGATAAAATGGATATATCATTTTTATAAGTGTATAAATACTCATATATGATAATACATAGATGTGTATAAAAACATTCACAGAAAAATATTAGAAATAAGTGTGTAAACTGAAAATATAGCTATGTGCAAGGGTGCAGAGTGTTTAATTAGGCAACATATATTTACATACATATATATATATATATGTGTGTGTGTGTGTGTGTGGAAAAAAATATCTCATTAAACGATATTAGTATCCATATTATAACTAAAAGGATGGAAACTAATTAATTGCGAAAAGATTTACTATCCAAATAGTCAAAGGTCATATATATGTGGAAAAAAATATCTCATTAAACGATATTAGTATCCATATTATAATTAAAAGGATGGAAACTGATTAAATGTAGATTTACTATCCAAATAGTCAAAGGTGATCTTTTCAAAAAATGGTAAGTAAATTATTTCTTAATACTATATAAGAGAAGCAAGTGCTTCATCATTTTCATTATCCAAAATATCTTTCAATAATATCATAACCAAAAAGCAAAAACAAAAAAGATGACACACTCATTGTCTTTGTTCAAAGTTGTACTTCTTGTTGTATTGTTTTTCATGGGCAATTCAGGTATATCATCTCTCTACATAATGTAAATCAAAATTAGTTAAATTTATGCATTTTGATTTTATTAATTTCTTACTTTTTTATTCTAATTTTGCTATGACAGAGGCAAATATTTGTCAAGAACCTAGCAAAACATTCCAGGGACCATGTGTAGAACAAGCAAAGTGCACAACTGCTTGCCAAAGTGAGGGCTTTCAATTTGGACAATGTAGTGACTCCAAATGCTATTGCACAAAGCCATGTCCTCCCAATTAATTAATCACCTAAAACTTACAAATAATAAATAATTTTTTCTTACTTTTTGGTTATCATTGTATTGTTATGAGGCTCAGTTAAATAGATCTGGTTTTATGAAAAATTTAAAGAGGGTGATGTGTATGCAGACCTAGTTATCCTTACATTTGTTGGATAGATAGTTTGTTTCTGTTTGTCCCTCGGGTATATTTATGGAATTCAGTCTCTTTTATTATATAATCATCTTGTTTGGATCAATTTTCATGATATCCATTAATTTACATTATGCTTTTTAATTATTGTTGTATTGTTATGAGGCTCAATTAAATAGATCTATTTTGATGAACAATTTAGTGAGGGCGGGTGTATGCAAACCTAATTATCCTTACATTTGTGAGGTAGATAGTTTGTTTCTGTTTGACCCTCGGCTATATTTTTGGAGTAATATTTTGGAATTTTGATATTATATTCAGCCTCTTTTTGTTATATAATCATCTTGTTTGGATCAATTTTCATGATCCTCGTTAATTTACAGTATGTTTTTTAAAGTATCATTATATTATTACAAGCCTCAACTAAATAGATCTACTTTAAATAAGTTTTTTAATTAGATATGAAAAGTTTGGTCCACAAAAAATTTTGGACTCACTTTTAAATTACTTAGATCAATAAATTAAGGAATAATTACAGTATATCAACATTCAAGGCCAAAGTAATTATCAGAAAAAAATTATCATTCGTTATATAGTCATGTATAGTCAGTGTATATTTTATATAGTTAAGTTATATTCAATTTTTAAGATGGTCATTCATTGTATGGTCAAGTTATGTTTAATTTTGAGCATAACTGATTTAATATATGTGCTAAGTGGTAATAGAGTGTTTAATAAGTTATCAATTTAGTTCCCCAATTAAATCAGTTATCTAAATTTACCCGTAACTTAAATAATCACAGCTATTGAATAGCTCGAAATACCCATTTAAAATTTATAAGAAGAATATAGTAAGAAAACAAGAGGACTAATTTTCAAGATGACCTAACAGGTCATTACAATCATAATGTATATTCACTTATATTAAAGACTAATTTTGAGGAATTGTCCATGAGAGGAGGTTACTAGACCATATCTCAACTCAATCTCATCACTAGGGCAAGCTATAGAAAAGAGGAAGGGGGGAGGGGATGAAGCTATAGCCTTATACAAGGATTATCATAGTTTAATTCCATATGTGCTCGATAACAACATACCTGTCTAATCCTACATGTGAAATCTAAAGAGGGTTATGTATTACTCCAACCTTGCGAAAGATAGAGTGACCTTTGGTGTAAGCAACATAGTTTAAGTCCATGTATGCTCAACAACATATGTAAGTTTAATCCCACAAGAGGAGCCGAGGGGCCTTGTGAAGATAGAGAAGTTATTTCAGATAGACTCTTACTGCAAGTCCATATGTGCTGACTTTGAAATATTGGAAGATATTGTCTCAGAAGCAAAGAGTAAGAGGTAAACCACATTTAATTTCACTTCAAGATGCTGTTTTCTTTACCTCCTTTCACATGTATATTACCATATAAGGATCAAATGATCCATATCACTATGTAACAAATGAAATTTCAAAATCAAGAAATAAGGCAGCTAAGAAAAAGGTGGCAGCATACATGTTATTTGTAACTTTAAACAAAAATCAAAAAGGATCCTACAAGCGTTATTCAGGGAAAAGAACTTAGTATATCCCCCTCGACAGGTATGTGTTGGACCCTCCTCAGGCATGTAATTCTGTAGCAGAATGAAAACCAGCTTCACACTGAATGGTGCAGATGTCATGAATCGTGCAAGCAAAAGTCGCATGCGCACACTTAGAATTCTTTTCGTTAGCCTTTACAAGAACTCATCTCGCGATGATCAGTTTTGCTTTTCTCTCATCCACTCGACAAAATTATCCAAAATCACAGGCCATGCTTGGTCGAGATCATAGTTTTCAAGGTCTGGAAAGCTAACCTGCGAAAAGACAAAGAATGACCAGATATTAGATTTATGAAAAATTTCAAAGATTACTTGAGAAACCAATTAGTAAAGAGATTCAATAAAATTTAAAAAAAAATGATGCGGCTAAGAAGGAACCAATGTCAAGGGGATTCAATCGTTTATATTTACGTATATATATTCAAGAAAATTATTATTTCTACCCTTTTTCCACAGAGGTATTTTCCGGCTAAAGGGATTCAATTGAATCCCCTTTACCAAAAGGTACCATTACTGGTGCTCCCGTCTGTGTCTGATCATAGTGCAAAAGAATAGTTGATAGAAACAAAGAAGCAGGATTGAGAAACGTAAAGTGAAATCTATTGTTCTACTAGATTAGCTTTTACATAATACTCAGTAAGCGAGAAGTGGCCAATATAGATTAAAATTTTGTATGGTCCTCAATGTTTGGCATAAGTTTGAATTTGGTCCCATTCGTCTAATCACATCACCCCGAATTCATAGTTAGAAATTGGTGTTCATATAGTGCCTTAGGTCATTGGCAGCCAAATCAAAAATGTAAAATGTAAAGGAGAATCCGACAAAGATGAAAGTAGGAAAAGAGAGGAAGACATGGAACATCTTTTAAGTTGGCATTGCCTATATTTACTCTCACTAACCATATTTCCTTCTAAACTAAAACGAACACTACAACAAAATTAGTTTACCTCTTGGCAAAATCGAAGAAAATTCGTCCATTGATCCATGTTGATCACTTTATAATCAGTCTGATTCTAGTATGAAGGAAAAGACAGAGAATCAGTGCAGTCAAATTAAATAAGAAACGAAAATTAGAGACTAACATCATTGTTATAACTCAATTTTCCTAACAGTATAAAAGCCTAAATGCTAGTGCCCTTCGGGCAATTATATCATAAATTATACATATGTGATATCAAAAGATACTCTGAACATGTAAGTGAGTACCTACCTTGAGAAACTCACAAAATGAGTCAACCTGAGCCCGGAATTGAGGCCCCAGAACAAGATCAATCAGCAGACAAATGCTCTCGATGTCCACACACTTCTGCTTATCCTCTGAGAAAGACAAACCAGGAACATGTTGGTAAATGTATTAGCTTAATCAAGATTAATGCGACATAAATGTCAAGAAAAGTATGAAAAGTACTAGGCTACATATTTGTAGAAAAGTTTACCAGTAAGGCAGTAACGAAAAGCGTAGGTATAAAAATCCTCAAAATTTTCAGGCATCATAACCTGAATATGTAAATGATCCAAGGTCAGCTTACATGAGCATTAGAATCTTGCAAAATTATCCCACATAAAGAGAGCTGACAATAATCTACCTCTGCTTCCAATTTTGGCAAGGCTTTTTTCAATTTGTTAATCGTATCAACCTGGAGAGCTTTTAAGCCTTTTCTCCATTCATCCTGACAATTGGAAAAGATTTTTCCGACACAGGGGAACTAAATCAGTCACAGATGAAAAATGCACTATATTGATCCAGGAACAAATGCCAAAGCCAACTCGAATGAGAATGTAGTTGTACCAACAGAAAGAACACGCAAAATACTGACAATAAAAAAAGGACCAAGCACCAGACAATTCCAACGATACAGCATCTTTGTGAATGCAATCATGCATCACAAAAAGAAAAAGATATCTTTTTGAAAATATTTTGGCGAGATTTCTATGTGTTGATGTGAACGACATATCAGCTCAATTTTTAGATGGCTTGAAATGGCTTGAGCTAATCCCAAACTTGAACAGGTTGGGCAGATCATGTTCTTAAATAAATAGCAGTCTTACCTGAGTAAAATAACCCTGCTTTTCGGCTTTCAATTTCCTGATCCATGTGAATACTGAGTTATATAGATTACAGAAACACAACATTTCCTTGAAATTAAACTATTGATCACATAGACACATATTGGAAGCAGGTGGCTTACCAAGCGAGCATCAAAACTCTGACATTTGTATGATCTACTCCAAGATCTGAGCATAGTGCCTCAATCCCCTCTGGACTGTGCAGCAAACAAAAACAAACAGAAACTTAACGAAGATTCCAAAATCCTTTACTTTCTAACATTAAACTAAAAGATAGTGATTATACAACCTATCTCTGATACCTTAATTGCACAATTGTCAAAAACTTCATTCATAAAGTCATCACATCTCAGTTCAATGCTAGGATTAAAGAATTAAAAACTCTCAAAATTATAATGACATTTCAATAGAAGGAAACACCTACTTGTTGACAGGACCAACAACTACTTGATCTGTGTAGACCATATTAATGTTGGTCATCAAAAACATCTATTTTAGGCAAGCTTGGTTGCATAAAATTATGAATCAAGACAAGCGACTACCAAAAAATCCTAAGAATGTCATAACTTTCAGCTATTGCTTTCACCAACTCAGATCTTTTAAGCATTAGTATTGATAGCAATGACCTTTAGCATGGAAATAAATAGTATAGCAACTCGCTAGACACCTTTGTAAAAACCAAAGTATTTGGATCACCAAACATTTAACTTCTCGTAGAATTCCCCTCAGTGATATGATACAATCAGAGCAACAAATAGAAAAGCATATGGTGACTTTCATTATAGTTTAAATGCTAGAATTTTATTTTATAAAAGTAATTTTATGCTTGTTAATAACCCATTCACATGAAATGTATGGACATTGACATTCTCAGGAACCCTATAACACACTGCCTACCCACTCAAATATGGTGGCATTTGCTCAACTTTTGCAGTAGCAGAAAAATAAACAACTCCTGCAGTTACCGAAGATAGATGCACAGAAGGAAGACGATGTTAACCATGTACTTAGGACCCTGGAGATCATCATATATTCACTGTTCGGCTAGGTAAATCGTGGATCAAAACAATTAGCATAGATGCAACTTAGATTGTTAATGTATAAAAGCTGGGAAACATACGAACAATGGATTAGCAATTGAAAAAAAGAACTCACTCAATCATGCCTAGCAACTTATTGGCATACTTCCGGAAAAGATTATCGACAGACATCACGAACTTCGTAGTCTTGCCTGAAGCTGTATAGAATAATGACGAAGGCAAAGTAACATAACTGTTAACATTTCATGGAAACAGAAACCTTATTTAAAGTTGAATCACCACATACCATGGTCTTCGATATTGTTAACAAAATTTCAATAAAAAGATGTGCAGATGTTGGATCAGAACTTGCAAATTAAGATAGAAAACATTTATATGCTTATTGCAAATGGAAGTTGAAACAAATTTAGACTAAACTTTATGGTGGATCCAAAAGTCATGTTTATGCATAACAAAAACAACTTAGAGACTACTGAAGCTGAAGCATGATAAATTTAGTGCTCCAAATAAAAAGTTAGAATGGGGGGGAGGGAGGGGGAGCTAGAGAGAAAGCTACAGGTTCGGCGGAACATATAATCTTTGGGCCTTTACTGGATTTTAGAACCTATAAATAACCTAACAAATTTTGGCTCAGTCTCTAAATTAGAACAATAATCAGAAAACAATGCATAAAACTACAACTATCCACAGTAAAAAAATCAACTTTCCATGCCTTAGCTTAGAAAAGGCAGTTTACTTAAACTTCATTAGCTTCTTACAGCAATCCCATGTGAAGACCAGAATCCAGACTCGACTGCCATATCTAATGTTCTACAACTGCATCCAGTCAAATAAATAATGCAACAATATCATCAATCTCTAGATTCTGGTCTTCACATAGGATTCTGGATTCTGGATATCATTAATCTCAAAGAAGCTACAAAAAACTCGAATGAAAGAGTAATGATCAGCATTGTATCCTCAAACATTTTAATTTACCTAATTTCGAGATTTATTCACACTAGGGATTAAAGACAAACAATGCAGGTTGAATCTCATGCTTCCTTTAGAAATTACAATCACAATATACATGATGAGGCACATACTTTTCTAAGATAAGCAAAAAAATTCTAACACCTCCCTTGATATAGATCAATTATTCAACAAAGACTCAAATTCCAAACTCAACTCTATCAATCCTCTATATCCATTTGGATGAATTCCACTCCAATATCCATAATCACCCACTTGATTATGCAAGATCAAAATACATGTACTAGATAACTCTATCCACCAAAGGCTAAGACAGATGGAAAGAAATAACCTAATGTTTTTGTCTCTGCCGAGATCTGAACCTCAAAACCCCAGTTCTCACTGCTTCACAAACCACTAGACCACACCGACCGGTGCCTCCTCTATATCTATCCCGCTCAACTTGTTCTCCAATATAGAAAACCACCCACTTGATATTAACGCAACAGCACTCAAATACTCAATTCATTTCCTTTTAATAGAAGTGACATCACACCTAGCTCGCACGCATCTTAACTAATTCTACAAAGATTCAAACATGATACCACATCATTTTTACCCACTTCATTAACAGCTAAGCCACACCCTTAGGGAAAAATAACTTTTTCCTTTTTCTCTTAGTACCCAAATCCGCAAACCCCATTTCAAGAATCGAGATAAACCTTAACTCATTAAACAAGATTTTAACTTTAAAAGACCACTAAAAACAGCCTTCATCAGTAAAAACAAACCCCCCACCAGAAAATAAACAGTACCAACAACTAATCACATAGATAGAATACATCACAAAGGGAAAAAGGGGGCAAAAACAAGAATTTACCAGTGGTGACAGATTCCGAGCGAGAAGATTTGGCAGAAGTAGATTTGGATGAGTCGGAGTTTCTCTTTGATGCTCGAGGCATTTTGGTACAAATTTTGAAAAGCTCAGCAGAGAGGGGGGTTTTTGCTTGAAGAGAATGTTAAATAATATACACATACAGAGTTGTTGTTGTTGTTGTTATTGTGGGGTGGAGGGGGGAGGGGGTGAAAAAAATAAAATAAAATTATGGTTTAAAAAAATTGCAGCAAATAACAATTTGACGTGCTAAAAGTGTGAACAAATTTTTCCTTCGAAGTTTTTTCTATTTTAAATTTGTTCAAATAATTATTTTTCCCTTTTTGTTTAGGTTATTAATTATTTAGTGTTTGAAATTTATTGTCATGGTTAATTTTTATTTTTGATTTGGGCTTTTGAATTTAAAGTGTAATTTCATTAATTTGAAAATGTGAGTGAGACTGCATAAGAATATTTGAAATATTTGTACAAACTTAGTACTATGGGTGGGGGTGTTGAATTTGAGATGTCGAACTAAATTACAAAGGAAAAAATATCAAGGAAATAAGTATCAAATTTTCTTGCCATGGGCTTTGTATTGTGTGCAATGTGCACTGACGACAATGTGCATCGACTGCCATATCTAATGTTCTACAGCTGCATCCAATCAAGTAAATAATGCAACAATGGTATATCATTACTCATTAATCTCTGGATTCTGGACAGCATTAAACTCAAAGAAGCAACAGAAAACTCGAATGAAAGAGTATTGATCTGCATTGTGTCCTCGACCAGTTTACCTAATTTCAAGATTTATTCAAACTAGGGATTAAACACAAACAATGCAGGTTGAATCTCATGCTTCCTTTACAAATTACAATCACAATATACATGATGAAGCACATACTTTTCTAAGAAAAAAAAATTCTAACACCTCCCTTGATATAGATCAATTATTCAACAAAGACTCAAATTCCAAATTCAGCTCCATCAATCCTCTATATCCATTTGGGCGCATTCCATTCCAATACCCATAATCATCCACTTGATTATGCAAGATGAAAATACACGTACTAGATAACTCTATCCACCAAAAGCTAAGACAGATGGAAAGAAATCACCTGGTATTTTTGTCTCTCCCAAGATTTGAACTTCAAAACCCCACGATTCTCACCCGCTTCATTAACCACTAGACTACACCCATCGATGCCTTCTCTACATCTATCCCACTCAACTTGTTCTCCAATAGAGAAAAACACCCACTTGATATTAACGCAACAACACTCAAATACTCAATTCATTTCCTTTTAATAGAAATGACATCACACCTAGCTCGCACGCATCTTAACTAATTCTACAAGGATTCAAACTTGACACCACATCATTTTTACCCACTTCATTAACAGCTAAGCCACACCCTTGGTGCAAAATAACTTTTTCCTTTTTTTCTTAGTACCCAAATCCCCAAACCCCACCTCAAGAATCAAGACAAAACCCAACTCATTAACCAAGATTTTAACTTTTTTAGACCCCCAAAACAGCCTTCATCCGTAAAAACAAACACCCCCCCCCACCCACAAACAAGCTCCAAAAAAACAGAACCAACCACCAAAAA
>JAOTQR010000097.1:73845-97819 GCA_025774065.1 Solanum ossicruentum | reverse complement strand
TGAGACGAGGGTTCCCAGGAAACAACCTCTCTACTTCTATGAGGTAGTGGTAAGGTCTACGTACATTCTACCCTCCCCAGACCCCACTTGTGGGATTCCACTGGGTATGTTGTTGTTGTTGTTGTTGTAGTAGTAGTTTAGCATAAAACAAAGAAGACAAAAATAAGTGAGGGAGTTTATTTTTCTTGGTGTTGAGAATGTAAAAATGGAAATTTAATGGCAAGTATCTTTCTTATTCTTTTTAATTATTTGCGATTCACGAGAATTTGTCTCCTTTATAAGATGGTTGTGGCATGTGGGTAGTGATCATAGGAAAAAAGGGAAATAAAAGTAAAAAGAAATGTTGAATGGGAATGGAACTCAAGACATCTTGTAACATTTGAACAACTGAAGGGACTAAGTAATGGAGCTACTAAATATGAGTACAAAGTACGAGGCACAACTCGAAATAAGTAAAATACTAAAGTCTTCTAATAGGAGAAGTTGCCTCCAAGGTCTAGTAGTGACTCACCTCTATTGGGCAAGGCCGAATCAAATTGGAATCACTGCTCTACAGCTAGACCACCCGTGTTGACCTGCACACATGTAGTAACTGTGAGTCTAAAGGACCCAACCAGATCATGGACTTATTTTCTGAGGCAAGTCCTTAGAAATTGTTGGTTGTGCATAAATACTCAATAACATGATGATACAGGTATAGAGCAAACCGAAATCATGTATGTTGGTAGTGAAAGTAGATATGATGGAACTATATGTTGATTAACTGCTAAGGCTGCTGTGGTGCTGTGAGTCATCACTCATGCTCAAACTTGACTGTGAGGCCATGCATACTCTCAACTTGCCAACTATCCAACCAAGCTCATGCTCCTCAACACACATGAACGTAGGTTAAATGAAAATAAACATATCATAGATCATGCTTTTAAGGAAAATCATGTAAGCTAATAGTTAAACTCTCACTTGCTTCGAAAATGGCAACCTTCCCTTTACTTGGATGCCCAAAGTACTTTCAAAAATCTCCGCTGTCCTCAATCTATTCAAATTCATGAATAAAGGATCCAAATTAATCAACGTGAACTGATCCCATGATTTGAAGACACTTCAGGGTCAAAGTCAATCCTTGGTCAATTCAAAATTTCCACTTGCATCAATGGTTCAAAATCCAAAATATATTACATGTTCACGTTACCCTTTAGCTGTGGAATCCCATTTTATAATCAAATCATATTTTGATAACAACTGGTTAGTCAAAAGTCCAAATTCATCTTTTTAGGGCTTAGGCAATATTCCCCAATTTGATCTCTCTAATCCCATGTTTTTGTGTTCCTTTTTTCCTGTGAAAATTACGCATAATCATGGTCCATTATGAGGAATCAATACCTCAAATATGGGGTTGAAACTCAAACTTTCTATATTCTAAGACTGAGAAACTCTTACTCAAAAATCCCAAAGTCTATTTAGCAGCTAGTTATTCTGCTATGCTGAAGTCTCATAGCAGCTCTCATGCTGCCAAAGATCCTCTATTGCGTTCACATCCCCGACCTTAATTTTGCAATGTACTCAAGCTCTTGCAATGCAGTCGCATAGGCTTGACATTACAGAAGTTGACCTGAAACACCTCCGAGGCTCTTGGTTCCCAACCTAAACATGCCAATAAGTCAACGTCGTCATATGAACCTATAGGTTATCTTATATCATGAAATGACCACACAATTATTCAAAAAAGAGGGTTGGACTGTAGGCCTTTGGGTAAAAAGCATAAAGAAGGAGAAATGTGATGGCATTTTGGAGAAGACGGAGAAAGAACAAGGTAAATGGAAGGCAGAATACTTGTCCATTGAGGTAACTCATTTTAATCAACACAGTACTAAATTCTCTACCAACTTATGTGATATCTTTTTTTCCAATACCTTCTAAGGTGGGCAAATTGAAAAGGGACTTCTTGAGACAAGGCAACAAAGTGTGTAAGGGGTATAACATGGTAAACTTGCAAACTGTCTGGTTGAGCAAGAAGTTGGGGGGACTTGGCAGCAGAAAGCTGAGGTTACACAATTACAACTTGCTATAAAGTGGTTATGAAGGTATAATAGTGAAGGCTTCTCACTATGGAGAGGTAATTCAATGCAAATATGGGCAGACCGAACTGTGGTGAACAAACATGGAGTCAGGGTTTGAAGGTCTATAAGAGCATTATGGCATAAAAGGGAAGAGGACATCTCATTTGAAGTGGGAAATGGTGCAAAAATTAGGCTCTAGAGATATGTCTGGATTGATCAATTCCCCTTAAAAGAATCCTATCCTGATCTATTCTCCCTATATGTACCATCAAAATTGCTACTGTGAAGGACTGTTGGACATCCCCAGGGCTGGAACCTTTTCTTTAGGAGGTATTTGAATAATTGGGAGCTGGTGAGAGTGGCAAAAAATTGAGTCTTTACATGTATTTCAACTTTCCCTGACACAATGAAGTGGAGACATAGTGAAGATGGTGTCTTTTCCATCAACAGAATATACAAGAGAGGAAATGGTGGAGAAGCTGGAGGAAATTCAACTTTATGGAATTATGTTTGGGAAGTGTAGCACCAAGTAAAGTGAAATGCTTCACTTGGTTGGTGGTTAGGAAGGTTTGTTTTACAATTAGAATTTTCAAGAGAAAAGGTGCCTATACTCCCTAGGTGTCTTTTGTGTAATGAAGCAGAGGAAACAAAGAGTCACCTGTTCTCCCACTGTAAATTTACATCTCAACTGTGGGCAGTTTTTTCAGCCTTGCTGAAGTCAATGGGACCATGCCTGAACATACTGCAGACCTACTGAGTTGCTGGATTAGAAGAGGTGGGAGTAAGAGTCGGAAGAAAGGTTGGAGGGTAATACTAGCTTGTATCTGGTGGACATTGTGGAAGGAAAGGAGTGGAAGGTGTTCTGAAAATAGATTCAATTTTGTTTAGAAAGTGAAATGGAAGTGGATTGTATCTTTTTATTTTTGGTATAAAGAGCAATGTTTGGAGAAAGTAGATGATCTGGTAGATTTATCATTTATCAGGAGCCCCATAATCAGTTTCATTTGTATTCTTTTAGTTTCACTACTCTTTTGGATGTGACCAACATTAAAATGCTGAGGAATACAACTACCAGTTTATATCTAAAATTAAAGGGGGTAGGGTGTTACACTTTGATAATGTTGAGTTGAAACGTTTGAAATGGCACAAGGATGAAATTGTTGGCTGAGAAGTGGTTTGATGATACTCTTTTATTTGAGAAATTCCCTGAGTAATATACATCATACAATTGCCATCAACAAGAATTGCATTATAGTTGACTACTAGTCTTCTGGTGTATGATTTTTGTATTGAGAAGAAATCACAATGATCAAAAGATAGAAGATTCTTTACTTTGGAAGGTTAAATCATTTTCTGTCAGTGCATGCTACAAAACCTTTTGCTGAAAATGGGAGGGAACTATGAAAATTTTCCATGATGGAATATTTTGAAGACTGTTACACCTTCACAGTTGTTTGCTTCAGCTGGACTGCAACTCATGGTGCCTGTCTCACTCAAGAAAACCTATAGAGGAATGGTTTTGTCATTTGCAGTTAATGTATTTTATGTGAAGAAGCGGCTGAATCAGTTGATCACTTGCTGCTTTGTCGCATTTTCATCAGGCAGATTTAGTTCTTGTTTCTGTGAAGTTTTGGAAATCAATTTGGTCATGCTAGGAAGCATAAAACCGGCCTTTAATAGATGGTAAACTTTTTTGGGAAGCAGATTCTACTGGGATGACAGTGTCTAGTCATACTTTATGGAACACGTGGTCATAGAAAAAAGGAACACATTCACATGTAATGTGGTGGTGTTTGAAAAGTTTCTATTTTTGGTCTAAGAAAATTGCTGTAACTGATTTTGTTTCACTATTTGATCTGAAGTATTGGTTCAATATTTAGGCGGAAGAACTCATTCCTGTTGTACTCTCCTCGTACCTTCTTAGTACTCGTTGACAAAATCTCTACCTTTTCATGAAAAAAAAGAATTGGTTTTTGCTAAGATGTTGTTACAATAAGCCCTTTGAACTTTCAAACACCTGAAAATCTTTGTAATTGTCAAACAATTTCAGAATTTAGCTACATTATTTAGCTGAATTATGATGTTTAAGTATGACCAAAAACCATAAAATAGGCGTCTTTGATGATTTTATACTAAGATTTTACTAATTTTGTTTCTTGTCAGATATCAGATGGATCTTTGTAAAAAAGCATTAGAGGAGAATGTTGTTGTATATCTGGGAACGGGTTGTGGGAAAACCCATATTGCTGTTTTGCTTATCTATGAGATGGGGCAGTTAATAAAGAAACCCCAGAAGAGCATTTGTGTGTTTCTTGCTCCCACTGTGGCATTGGTGCAGCAGGTTTTCTTCTCTCCTTTCTTTAATTAACCTTATAAAATTTTTGATATCAAGGATGTGAACTACTATAGATGAATTCAAATGGCTGAATAACAAATATCGTCCCTACTATGGCTGTATTTGAGAGAGCTTTAAGCATAAGTGTTTCTGGCAGCTATTTTACATATCCTCTCTGTCTTTTGTCCATTCAATTGAGTCTCTCTTTGATCAATAATTTTATTGATTCGTTGGAGGACACCCAAATAAAAGTGAATTTTATCCTCTTGCATTGCCTAAAAAGTTTCTTCTTCATCCATACGATGGATGGCCTTTCCCTACCGTTCTGTTTTCTGTTGCTTCAATGTCCAGATGCCACTCCGGCTTTGTAGTGATCACATCGCTGAGTCTTCATTATATTTTTTTGTCTATCATTTATTCGCAAATAAATTATTATTGATTTTGCGGCTAGTATGTAATCAATATTCTTCTTCTTTTTTTTTTTCATCAAATATAATCAATATTCTTCACATATATATGAAGACTAAGTGTTTCAGGCTAGTCAAAATAAGTTACGTACATGGATATTTCCAATGCTGCTGAAAACTGGTAAAGTGATTAGCATGAAAAAACCCTATAGTTTTGCACCTCATAGAGAACAAGAAAGCACTCTTCAATTTAGAATGTCATACGTTATGTCCAACATATTTTCTTTTCGTTGAAATTGTAATCCTATTAAACTCATCCTGTTTTTCTGTGTGTACCTTTGCTTCTTGGGGTAGGGTGGGGAGCTTAAAGTGTATCTGAAACTTGATAATATATGGGCCTAAAGGTTATTTGCTTTTTCATGTGCTTCTGAAATTGGAAAAGCAAGCCAAGGTCATAGAAGAATCTATTGATTTCAAAGTTGGGACATACTGTGGCAAATTAAAGCATTTGAAGAGCCACCAAGACTGGGAGAGAGAAATGGAACAGAATGAGGTAAGTCTGCGTGATATTTTTTGTTAATGATAGACATTATCTCATCAGTGAAGCTTAGGCATTCTTGATAAATGAACTCCCTACTAGAGATTTTAGTGCAATTAATCACTGAAATTTGAATAACTGATGTAAGGGTGACAAAAAAAGCCGAATAACTGATGTTAACTAAATTATCTTCCATATAGTTGGAGTGTTTGTACAGACCTGCAATAAGACACTATCTTAGTGTTGATCTAACTCTTGCAATAATAAATACTCTTATTTTCCTATTTATCTGAATCAGATAATATAAGTAGTTCTTGTATTCTTTCTTTGCCTTCTAAATCTTTAATTGATCAAGTTTTTCAATAACTGCACAGTTTGGATTATCTTCATTTAAATTGAGATTTTGAACACGAGGAAATGATCTTATGAAGTGATAAATCTCTGTTGTTTGCTTGATAGCCAAGATAAATCTTCATTTCTGAATAAAAGAGTGTTTTTTACATTATTAGCAAGGCGCTTTGTTTATTTGGTTATGAATTAAGAATAATTTTGTGCATGGTGTTGTAACCTCAAGTTATACATTTTTTTTTTAAATTTTAAAGACGAGTTAAGTTAATGAATGTAAAAACTTAGGCTTTATTTATCAATGTTAAAATGATCAATAGATGACGTTCTTTAATATGAGTAGGAAACTACTGTGTTTGATATAAATTAATCTCCTATAATACATAATAATTGCTTATTATAATGACGAAAAACTATATGAAGTTAGCATCTTTGATAGCTATTTTATATGTTTTTTTAATACGTCGTGTTATTAAGTGAGATAGATAGAGGACGACAAAGATGAGTAGTATGATTATATTAATAATTAAAAATAATTATTATTACAACAACAACAACAACATATCCAGTCGAATCCCACAAGTGGGGTCTAGGGAGGGTATAATGTACGCAGACCTTACCGCTACGTCATAGAAGTAGAGAGGCAAAATAATTATTATTATCTCATTAATTTCAAATATTTATCTCAATTCAAATATGAAAATAGTAAAAATAAAGAACAATAATAAACTAATTTTTTTTAACAAATTAAGAGAATAATATTTGAATTTGAATATGTAAAGATCCGAAAAATGAGAATGCAAAATTATTAGATATTTAGAAAAAAAATTGATCCTTTTTTTTGGGGGAGGGGAGGGGGGTGCGATAAATAGCTTTGATTTGTGAGTAAATTCTTTTTCAACTAAAATATTTTTTGCTCAATTATCTTATCTTTTTGTTGTTATGTGTATTTGAACATAATTTATCTCATATCTATTTAATAAATAAAATTTATTTTTCTGTAAGTATAGATAAGTCTATCATATATATTAAAAGGGAAAAAAGAAAAATATTATAGAAAATGGTAATTGATATGAGTAGGTGTATTATACAACAACATACCCAGTGGAATCCCATGAGTGGGGTCTGGGGAGCGTAGAATGTACTGAGACTTTACCACTACCTCATAACAGTCTCTGGGAACCCAGAATAAACTAGATATGAAAAACAGGAAAGGAAGAGAAAACAGAAAGAGCGATAATAACGGAAAGCCCATGGTAGTATTTTTTTACGAGACAATTAGCATATATAAGATAGATAATGACATCACCGGACAAAACCTACTACCCTACTATACCCCACGGCCATATATTAACCTAACCCTACCAATCTATAACCTATTAGCCTGCTACTCTAATTCGCGACCTCCACCCCGTCCTATCTAAGGTCATGTTTTCGGTGAGATCAAGTTTCACCATATCTTGTCTAATCACCTCCCCCCAGTATTCCTTCGGTCTACCTCTACTCCTCCGTGTAACTCCTAAATTCAATCTCTCGCACCTCCTAATAGGAGTATCGGTACTCCTTTTCTACACGTGTCCAAACCATCGCAGTCTCGCTTCCCTCATCTTATCAGCCATAGGGGCCATCTCGAGCTTCTCCTGAATGGTCTTATTCATAATCTTATCACTCCTGGTATGCTCACAGATCCATCTCAACATCCTTATCTCCTCGACCTGGATTTTTGGACGTGTGAGTTTTTGATTGGCCGACACTCCACCCCATATAGCAAAGACTGTCTAACCATCATCCTGTAAAACTTACCTTTAGTTTATATGGTATCTTTTTATCACACAATACTCTAGAGGTAAGTCTCCATTTCGTCCATGCTACCCCAATACGGTGTGGGACATCATCGTCAATATCGCCACTACTCTGTATGATGGACCCAAGATATTTAATGTTTTCCCTCTTGGGAATAGATTGAGTGGCAAGCCTCACATCAATGTCTACTTTATCCCTCACCACACTGAATAACACTCCCAAGTATTCTGTTTTGGCCCTGCTCATGAGTAGTTGTAGTATAATAACCATAATAATAGTAGTTTAAAAATATCTATCTTGATTCACAACGATTATAAGATAAACACATTATATTTTGAACCAAAAAAAAAAGCAAGAATAATGATCATATATAAGGTGTTCTCTTTATATATATATATATGAGAGTAGTTTGCAATGTGGTTAAGCCAAGTAGCAAAGTCACTGGACAATTTTAGGATAAAGTTAATAAATATTGTAATAGATTTTTTTAATTAAAAAATTTTCCCAAAAAACAAAGAAGAAGAAAACTGATTTTGATTAACTTAATAGTATAAATTCATGTTTCTTAGTAAACTTTTATTATTTCATAAATTTATTCTTTCAAATGCTATAAAATATGGAGTATTTAGTTTAAGTAGTAAATAAAAAATAAAAATATCATCATCATAATAATAAGAATAATAATAACAACAACAATAATAATATATTATTATTGTTTATAATATTATCCATGCATCGCACGGGTACATATACTAGCTAGATAATATAAGTAGTTCTTGTATTCTTTGCCTTCTAAATCTTTAATTGATTAAGTTTTTCAACCAGCTGCACAATTTGGATTATCTTCATTTAAATTGAGATTTTGAACACAAGGAAATGATCTTATGAAGTGACAAATCTCAGATGTTTGCTTGATAGCGAGAGAAGTGGAACGTATATTTCCTTCTGTCTTTTGTAGGATCAAGGGGTTGTATGCTTTGTTCTAAGGTACTAATAGTAGCTTCCCATGGTCAATCAGTTTTTGAATAAAATATTGGCAGAGGAGTGCTACGCTTTGATAATTCCTCTAATTGTTAACTTTTTACCTGTCAGTCCTCCAACCGCAAAGAAGAGCTTTTAAACTTTTTTTTTTATCTTCTTCAAGGTGAAAATTCTCCAAATGGAATACTTCTCCAGAATTTCTTATAAGATTCCCTACGGCTCCCAAAAAATCATTAGTAGGCTATTTTCTGGTTCCTAAATTGGACTGCATCAGTCATTCTTTTCCAAATATCAATGACTATGAGTATATGCTCCTCCACTTAAATCTTTGAAGAAATACGAAGTTTGGTTGCCCAAGTGAGTGACCTAGCAGTTGGAATGTGATAACCGTGGGAACCAAGTTTTGAATTCCAACTACAATACTTGGTGGACAAATTTACCCGGTGTCAATACCTTATTGGTTACTACCTTTGTCCTTTAGCCTTTAGTTCACATTATTGTCCTAGTTCTTTTATATGTATTGCACTTATATAGTTCTTTTCATGATAGTTACTATTGTTTCTATTTTATTAATATTCTATAAAGTTACACTATTGTCTTATTGCACCAAATTGTTGGAGAAGTCATATAATTATTTTATGAGATTTTCTTATTGGGTAACTAAAAACAAACCGTTAAGGACCAAAAATCGATAAATCAAAAATCGAGAAAAAAGATCTTATTGGTTTGATTATTGATCTAGCATGTTTAAAAATTGAAAATTCAACAGACCGATGCACATCCCTACTTGGGCCTATTATCCAAAGCAACAGGGAGATAGGGTATGATGTCACACATTGTATGGGTGCAAGGTGGATGAAATCGAGGCTTGCATCTAGAGTCCTGTGCCACAAAAACTTAAAGGTAAGTTATACAGAAGAGTGGTCGGATCGGCTATGATGAATGGCATCAAGTGTTGGCTAGTCAAAAACTCCCATGTTCAGAAGAAAAAAGTTGAGAAGATGAGAATGTTGTGACGAATATGTGGGTATAATAGGAAAAATAAAATTAGGAATGAAGATATTCGAAGGTAGGATTGACCTTGATAGAGGACCAAATGTGGGAAACGAGATTGAGATGATTTGGGCATGTGTAAAGGAGATGGACGGATGTCTCAGCGCAGAGGTGTGGGAGGTTCACAATGGGTGTTATTAAGAGAAGGTAGAGGCAGGTTGAAGAAGTATGGTTTAGAGGCTATTAGACATAGCATGAAACAACCTCAGATTATTGAGGACATGGCATTAGATAGGAGGTTATGAAGGACCCATTTGGATAAGAGGTCAGTTAAATAGTTGAACATTGTCTTGTCTATTGTTATATACTATTAGCCGTACTATTAGTCTTAATATTACTCTTGTAGTTTCTTTGTCCTTTGTGTTTGGTTATTTTCTGTAGTTCTTTTTCCTCTTCGATTATTTTCTGTATGGGGCAGAGTGTTGGCCAATTAAAAAGGCTCAGGTGCAGAAGATGCAGGTGGCAGAGATGAGGATGTTAAGATGGATGTGCGGCAGTACCAGGAGTGACAGGGTAAAGAATGAGGACGTCCGGGAGAAGCTTGAAGTGGCCCCGGTGGCAGAAAAGATGAGGGAAGCACGACTGCGATGGTTTGGGCATGTGTAGAGAAGGAGTGTTGATGCCCCTGTTAGGAGATGCGAGAGGTTGGCTGTGGAAGATACTTGGAGGGGTAGAGGTAGACCGAAGAAGTACTGGGGGGAGGTGATTAGACATGATATGGCAGAACTTAATCTTACTGAGGACATGACCCTAGATAGAAAGACGTGGAGGTCGCGTGTTAGAATAGCAGGTTCGTAGGTTAGTTGGGCAGGGGTACTCTTGTGGTCGCAATACATGTTGTAGTGTGTGCTACTTTACCACTCTTTTCATTGTTACATACTTTATTTCTTTTATTCTATTTATTTGTCTATCCTTTTCTTTTTATTTATTTATTTATTTATTTTCATTTTTTTTCTTTTTAATTATTTTTGTAATCATATCTAGTTCTTCTCTGCTTTGGGTTTTGAGATGAGGATTTAGAGGAAACAGCTCTCTACCTCTATGTGGGTAGCGGTAAGGTCTGCGTACATTACACCCTTCCCAGACCCTACTTGTGGGATTATATTGGGTATGTTGTTGTTGTTATTTGTTTTTCCTCTTCGATTATCGTTTTATCTTGTTATGACTACTGTGTAGGATGATTTGTCAAGTTGTCTAGTATTTTGCCACGATTTTCTTTATTTCCATTATTTCTTTCTCTATACTGCTTTGGTTTGTTTTTCCTTTAATTGAGGGTCTATCGAAAACAACCTCTCTACTTTCAAGATAGCGTAAAGGTTTGTGTACACTTTACCCTCCCCAAACCCAACTTTGTGGGATTCTACTGCATCTGTTGTTATATGTTAAATAGAGAGATTGAACCATGTGTTGTAAATTGTTGTATTATCATCTTTGGTTCTTTCTTTTTTGGACTCTGGATGAGTGTGGATATTGCTTAATGGCTGACTAGTATGCTTTATGTTTATTTGCCACTTTGTGAAAGTTTCAGCCAACAAATTTGCATGTTGTTTGTTCAGGTCCTTGTTATGACCCCTGAAATACTGCGACATAATCTTTCCCACTGCTATATCAGGATTGAATTTATTGCTCTGCTGATATTTGATGAGTGTCATTATGCACAAGTTGAGAGCAATCATCCTTATGCTGAGATTATGAAGGTAATTAGCTGATCTGATGTTATACACTGGCAAACATGCTTTATTTTTTGTACAATAGCCTAGTTATTCATTTGTATTATTCTTGGACAGATATTTTACAAACCTGATGTGGTAAAAGTGCCCCGTATATTTGGCATGACTGCATCTCCAATATCAGGGAAAGGTAATATTATTGTTATAAGAGTTTATGCATTAATATGTCCTAACTTTTTCTAACTAGCTGGATCCAATCAGATACTAGGTTATCAGTAATTTTATATGTTGCCTTGTGTTTTTAATTTGACAAATCATTCTTTACAAGGTAAATGAATTTATTAATCTTGCAAAAGAATTTGACAAACAGAGTGCTTGTAAGATGTGATGAGATTGTCATGGAATGTAACATTTATGAGATTCTACATAGTCATTTCCGGCAGAGTGATATAAAATTGCTAGGGATTGACTTGGAACTAAGACTTGAGGTTTACATGGTAATTTTTGGCAAAATTACCTCTCGTGTGAATGTCATCCAGATTCAGGAAACCCTTCCTCCTTGATTGTTTTCTCTTTTTTGGTTTCCTGGAGTCAAATTTTTTCGGCAATGTTCTACTCATACCAAACCAAAAAGTTTTTTCAACTTGTGAAATCTTTAACTATTACTTTGTTGTGATGAATTTTACCCTCCCCAGACCCCACTTGTGGGGTTCCTCTGGGTATATTGTTGTTATTATTGTAAAATTGATCAAATTGACACTGAAAACTGTATACTGACAGTAAATTGGGGAGGCATTGTCTGTGTTAGTCATTAACATATGGTTCTGATGTATTGTACCTGCAGAACCTGTACTTCGCTTTGGCTGTACTTAGGACTTACAATATTAACCTGATCTTTTCTTTTAAAGAAATCTCCAACGATCTCTTTTAGATGTAACTTTTAACTCATTGATGTTGGAAGTACAAATTGGGGACTGCTTTTGCTGTTCATCATTGACAAATAAGCTGTAGTTCATTGCGGCTGTCTAATTTAACCTTGTAATGACTGAAAAGTATCTCTATGTCTCTAATCTGCAGATGTTTAGAATTTTACCCCCTTACACATGACATTATGCATATACGTAAACGATTTCTGTTTGGAGAAGTTCATGACTTGTATGAATTCTATTTAAAAATGGGATCAACAGAAGTTGAAGGAGGTGTTATCAGAAAATAAGTTTGAAAATGGGTGCAAGTTTTCTGATTTTCTGACTAATGAAAAAAAATCACCTGATCTCTGGGGTTTGTGGAATGAACCCCCGCTTTCCATGATATGCATTGATCAATTGTGGTGACAGATTGGTAGTTCTTGCTATCTGATCTTTGCTCTTAAGTCTTAATACCGATCATTCTGCTGGGAGAAACTGGTATATCTATCCTTTAAGCTACATTTGTTTTTGGACGCTCCTCAACTCTCTTGACATTATGTTATCTTGGTACCATTGCAGGTGCTACTGTTGAAGGCCTTGAGACCTTACTTCGCTCTAAGGTGCTACTATTGTATACAGAAGCTTTATTTTCCTAGATCAATCAAATGATTTTACTTTTTTATAAAAAGAAAAAAGAAACTATAATTATCACAGTTGCCTCACATCATTATCATTGTTGTGGGAACAAATGAAGTCCCAAAGAAGTTGCTTGCGAAGGATGGATTTCTGTTATAGATTAATTAGTTCTAGGATTTGGTAAGAACTGTCTTAAGATTTGATTCCAATTTCTGTGGCTATCATTTTTTATCCTAGGTCTCTCATTGTGGATATATCATTGTTCGGTAACAAAGTACTGCTGCCAAGCCTGGCAGCATTTTACCTAATGGGCTTGGCAGCCATCCTTGGTTCATGCCTATAGTGGTTTCATCTTCACCATATTTCTCTTTCTTGGTTGCCCAAGTCCAGCTACTGCTGTCTATCTCATGGTCTTACCCACAGTGCTTTGGACTTCTTCCCGTTTTGTGTTGCAGAAGCGGGAGGGTAGGTGGAAGTAGGTACATAAACATTTGTGTAGTTTAATTTCTGTGCCTTTATATAATCACAGGTGTATTCTGTTGAAGACAAGGATGAATTGGAACAGTTTGTTGCATCACCCAAGGTGAATGTGTACCGCTATGGTCCTGGATCCTCATGCCTTATGAAGGCTTATTCTCAGAAGCTTGAAGAGATAAAGCACCAGGTATTATCTGGTCAGAAATTAAGATGGCTTTTCTAATAGTCTTTGACTAAATATTCTCTAGTTTTTTTTTATGATTCGACAGTGTGTTAAGGAGCTTAACAAGAAAGCAGTTGACAGCACTCTCAGGAACACAAAAAAGATGCTCAAGAGACTGCATGGACATCTTATATTTTCTCTGGAAAACCTAGGTGTTTTGGGGGCGTTGCAGGTTTTGTTGCACTTCTTGTTGTTTATCCCCCAAGACCTTTTTCACATGCCCTGATCTTTCGTAACTCTTTGAGTTTTAAAGATTGAATCAGAAACTTTTTGTTGAACTTGAATTTTACACATGTTCCCAACTATATTGGAAAAAAAAAGGAGCAAGGGAGACCTGGTCCACCTTACCACACCCCCAACAGGCAAACAGTATAAATGGTCTTTTTACTCAAGGCTTGACCAGACTCCTCAGCACTCTGCAAAATTAAAATAAGAGTGTGTGGACGGGTTTGAAAAGTTTCAGAAACAAGTTAGTGGTGTGAGTTTGTGCACTTTATAGGCTCTATTGATCTGACATAGAATTTTTGGCAGATAGGTGTAGATTCTTCTGTTCTCTTCTTGTTTTTACTTTCATACTGCTGCTGAAATTGTATCTGTGGACATCTTTGTGGTACTTTAGTTTTTGTCTATAGGTGTGCTTTTCGTGTATATATATTAAGCATTTCAGCTGGAATGCCCACATGTGTTACCCTAGTTTTGGTATTACAGCTTTTCTCGGACTTAAAAGAGATTAATTTCAGTAAAATATGATGCTGCATGAAAATCTAAAATATTGTTGGGTTCCCTAGTCATGATTAGCATAATTTAAGCACTACTAATTCTCTGGGAAGTAAGCACAATTTATCTTTTCCTAACCTGTAGGATTTACAGTTGGAAACTTAAATTCTGAGTTCCAACCTTTTTTTGGTGAAGGCTAGTTGCATCCTCTTAAAGGGGGATCACTATGAGCGCCATCAGATGGTGGAAGCTGAAGTTAATGCTAGTGATGACTCTTTATGTGACAAGTATCTGAGTCAGGTTGACAGAGTCTTTACTTCTGGTTGTGCTGAAGGTATGTTTTATTCTATTGTGGGTTCCTATTTTGTAGTTTTTGTATTCTTTCCATCATTACAAGGATTCTTATGAGTTCCATTTTGGATAGTATTTACTGGCCTGATCTTGGATTATTTCTAGAAATGAAATCAGGAGGCCTGATCATATCGTCTGACTTTTACTGGGCCGGCCCACACTAGGGTTATGACTCTTACTGGGGAGGCCCAAACTAGGGGAAATAAAATCAGCAGCAGTAAAGGAAAAGCCCAGAAAGAGGTCTAAATAATGGTCATTATGCCAAAGGCCCAGCTAGAAACAAACATATGCAAAACTCCAGAACTTCACTTGTTTGGAGAGCTTCTGCCTCCAAGATTGATCCTTTCATTCATAGATCTTCTCCTCCCTTCCTTGAACAAACCACTTCTGACCCCTTGGAAATTCAAGATTCCAAACTTAGTGATTCGGAGCCATCTGATGGCGTACCTTCACAGTTGGAGGCAGACGATGAAGCAGACCCTTTAATTATGCCCACTACAGCTTGCAAAACAGACTCACTTCTTTAGCCAGACTCGCATCCTGAGGAGTTGGACTCAGATCTCTCTTCTAGTTCTCTCAACAATTTCTTACCACTGGCTTGACACGGGTGGTGATCAACTGCAAATTATTGATACACCTGAGGTGGTGGAAACTTCTAAATGGTCCAAATTTACAATGATGAAAGCTTGCAAGACTTTAAGGGTCAATGTAACAGGGTTTGAGCATGAAATCCTGGACATCATACTTCGAATGGAGGAAAGAAGAAAACTTCAGCTTCAAGAACAAAAGATGAAAACAGGGGATACCAAGCAGATACTGAATTAAAAAAATTGGCTTGGGTCTTCAAGAGGGCGGCGGGAAGAAGGAAAGGGGCAGGTCTAACAAAGCTCATTCCAGATGAGAGTCAAAACAATGTAGGGGTCTGGAAACACGTAGGTAGTTACCAGGATGAGTTTCTACAGAAAGTTTTCTTCAAACCTGGCAATGGACTCAACATAAGATTATGGTTAGACAAGTGGATTGGGGGCATTATTTTGAAGGAGTCCTTTCCTTTGATGTTCCAGATAGCCACCAGCAAGGACGCCACAGTGGCCCAATACAGAGTTGACAACATTTGGTGTCCTATTTTCATAAGGAATCTGTAGGACTGGGAAATTAATGAACTACTTCTCCTGCTACAAACACTGGAAAACTGTAACTTGGATGTTCACTATCCGGATAGACTGCTTTGGGGCAGCACTAAGGGTTCTACACTGTGATGGAAAGCTACAATTACTGGTGTGCCAAGCATATCTTAAGGACCAAGCAACCTCTAATGGTCTCCTGTTTTGCATGGATAGCCCTTCATAAGACATGTTTAACACAAGACAACCTTAGGAATAAGGGCGTCATTCTCATCAGTGGATGTCTTTTCTGTAAACAAGACAATGAATGTGTCAATCCTCTCTTTTGTGCTGCCCCATAACAGTTGGCATTTCTTCTTCTCATTGTTTGGCAATGGGTTATCCCCCTCTCCATCAGAGGTGCTTATGCTAGCTGGATATGTCGAAGATTTGACAATACCGTTAAAAGTATCTGGAGAATGACCCCAAAGTAATTTTTTGGAGTATTTGGAAAGAGAGAAACTGCAGATGATTTGATGGAATATCAACTCCCATAAGCACCATTAAGACTAGGTGTTTAGTCGGTCTTTCTAATTGGCACCTTCTCTCACCTGTAAACAGTATGAATAATTTTTTGGATTTTGTTAGCTCCCTAACTCTAGCATATTAGGGTTTTTAAGAGGGTTTATCTTTTTGGATGCTTTACAGGTTTTTGCGCCGTTAGCGTCACATTTCATGTTTGAAGCAGCTTATCTTTAGTTGTAACCATTGCATCTCCTTGATGCCTTTTTCTAATGCAATTTAATTACTTCACCAAAAAAAAAAAGGAAAATGGTGCATTCTTCTTGAAACATATCAAAGAGGGAAAGAGGTGTTCTTTTTCAAACAGAGGGAGTATATAATCTTACTTAGAATAGGAATAGGAATAGTATCTAGAAATGACTTGATTCCCCTCTCTAGCCACACAGACTCTTCCCCACTGATGTGATTGAACTTTAAACCCCCCAAATTAGGCCTCCATGTCATTTCTTCTTTGAACAAACAGTCGTAACCCTTCACTGCCTCCTCCCACACATGCACAACCCCATTTATTTCCACACTCTATGAAGCTCCTTCTCCTATTTGAGACTACTGCCTTCTGAAAAAATTTAGTTTTCGAGCCCCTTCGCCCAACCACACACTTCTGTGAGCTGGAATTTAATCACTTCTGTGAGCTGGAATTTAATCATACTTCACCCATCTCCTCCGCACTCACTTCTAATAATGCTATCTGACAGAATTGCCATTTTTGTTTCTTCCCACCAGCCCCTCCAAACATCCCTAGCCGCCACCATGTTTCTTCTACCATACACCACGATTTGTTGCTCAGCTTTTTGTACCTCCACCGTAGACTTATTTTTCTGCAGGTGCTTAGCTGCCAACTCAACATCCCCTCTGGCCTCTAGCTTGATATTGTTCAAGAGCTCAAACTTTCTCCTCCATCTTGAGGTTAGATGCAATGGAAAGTACACCTAAATATAGGCTTAAGTTGAAGTCAGTTCCTGCAAATATAGGCCTAAATACTGATTTGTGCCCACAGAGAAATTCTTAAGGACATAGCCATGCATGGGGAGATAGCTTAGAGACAGAGGTCCAGGGCCTTATGGCTTAAACATGGAGATAGAAACACCAGTTTCTTTCACGGGAACAACAAACCATCACAGAAGAGTCAATGCCATTGATAAACTGAGAGTCAATGGAGTTGAAATTACAGAATTTGAGGAGATTATAAGAAAAATTGTTGAATACTATGAGAAACTATACACAAACAAAAGAGTGGAGAGTCAACACCACTGATAAACTGAGAAGAGTCAACACCAGTTTCTTTCACAGGAACAACAAACCATCACAGAAGAGTCAACACCATTGATAAACTGAGAGTCAATGGAGTTGAAATTACAGAATCTGATTAAAGGAGAAATTGCTGAATACTATGAGAAACTATACACAGAAACAAAAGAATGGAGAACACAACTTGATATGAGTTAGAATTGATGCAGTGGATTGTAATCTCCTGGAGGATTCTTTCGAGGAACATGAAATATAGGAGAGCATCAAGGCATGTGCTGGGGACAAAGCCCCTGGCCCAGATGGTTATACAATGGCATTCTTCGGTCATTGCTGGGATATTATCAGACATAATTTGGTGGCTACTATACAGAATTCCATGCTAGAGGAACTTTTGAGAAGAGCATTAATGCCACTTTTGCGGCACTTATTCCTAAGAAGGTAGGGGCAATTGAACTAAATGAACTAAATGATATCAGACCCATCACTCTGGTTGGGGGAGTGTACAAGATAATCTCAAAACTGCTGGCAGAAAGATTGAGAAAACTCGTTCACAATCTAGTTGACAGGCAGGATGGCTTTACGAAGGAAAGACAAATAATGGATGCTGTGATGATAGCAAATGAGCTGGTGGACTTGAGATTGAATTGTAAACAGCCAGGAACATTATGCAAACTGGACATTCAGAAAGCATATGATCACCTGAATTGGAATTATCTAGTGGCCATGCTACAGAAGATAGGCTTTGGAGCTAAATGGATTAGGTGGATCAAACTATGCATTAGCACAGTTAGATTTTCAGTCCTGATTAATAGAAGTCCTGCTGGTTTTTTTACTTCCCAAGAGGGATTTAGGCAGGGGGATCCACTTTCACCTTTCTTGTACATCCTAGCAATGGAGGGGATGAGTAATCTATTCAACACAGCAAAGATTACAAATTGGATCAGAAGTTTTCAAGTGCAAGATAGGGCAGACTAACAACTTAGAAATCACTCACCTCCAGTATGCAGATGACACTTTAGTTTTTTGTGAAGCAACGAAGGAATAATTTTTTATTTTAAGGCCATCTTTATAGTTTTTGAAGCCGTTTCAGGATTGCATGTTAATTGGGGGAAAAGCTAGGTCTATCCTATCAATGAAGTGGTACAAATTGAAGAACTGGCTCTCACTCTGGGGGTTGAGGAGGGGAACTACCCACAATGTATCTAGGCATGCCTCTAGGGGCTAGAATTAAATCAAAAGAGCATTTAGTGTGGTGTGATAGAATAGTGTGAGAGGAAATTAGCTAACTAGAAAGGTCAATACTTATCCCCGGGGGAGGGGGGGGACTAACTTTGATCAACGGTGTGTTGGATGCCCTACCTACAGATATGATGTCTATTTTTCCAGCATCAGCTAGTGTGATTCAAAAGAATTGAGGCTGTCAGAAGAGCTTTTTTTGGCAAGGTAATGAAGATAAGAGAAAGTATCTTGTCAAATGGGAAGAAATGGTTATTAGCAAGAAGATTTGGGGTCTGGGTTTGGGGGGGGGGGATTGAAACCTAAAATGTCACAACCAAAGCCTGATAATGAAGTGGCTCTGTAAGTTTGTATCTGCTGAAAAGTCACTGTGGAAGGAGGTCATTGCTGCAAAATATGCAATGGGGGATAAGTGGATGGCAACAGTGGTCCTCCCCATATGGGTCTAGTCTATGGAGATCCATCTGGAACCTGTGGGATTTGATGCTGGAAAGAACTTGCCGCAGAGTGGGAAGTGGTAGAAAGGTGACTTTCTGGAAGGACAGATGGTGTGGACAGTTTTCACTGAGTCCAAGGTTTCCTGACCTCTAAAACTTGTGGTAAATGCAACAAGCAACCATAGGAGAACTGTGGAGTGGTCGGGACTGGAATTAACACTTATGGAAAGGCTTGAATGATTGGGAGATGGATATAAGAGCAGAGTTCCAAGTCACTATTGATGAATTCAATGATCTGTCCGGGAAGAGGACTCACTGGTATGGTATGTGGAGTGCGAAGGGCGTTTCGCAGTTAATTCAACTTACAACTTCCTCAATATAATGGGCATTGAGGAAGTAGATTGGCCTTGGAAGATGATTCGGAAAACTAAGATACCATATAAAGTTAATTGCTTCACATGGCTGTTGGCTAAAGAGGCCATTTTGACACATGAGAACTTGAACACAAGGTTTTCACTTGTTCCAGGTATTTTTTTTGTGTGAAAAGCAGGGAGAGACAGTCAACCATCTCTTCTTACACTGCAAGTGGACAGATTAGCTTTGGCAGATGTTCACCACCATGAGGAAGATCATATGGGTGAAGCCAGGGAGGACCAAATAGGTCTTGAAGTGCTGGAACAGGGATGGAATTGCCGGAAGAAAGGAGGAGAGATGGAAAATTGTCTCATCTTGTATATGGTGGACAGTTTGGCTAGAAAGGAATCAGAGATGTTTTGTGGGAAAACAGAGTTGCATCCATAGATTCAAGTTTAATTGTTTATCTTTGTACTTTTTTTGGTGTAAACAGGTAGTCTTTGACAATTCAGCGGCAATTAGTACTAGTATAAATTGGTTGTAAGTGAATATTATCAGGGGACTATGTAACTTCAAACCTCTTGGTGGGATGCTACACCTTTGTGGTGGTGTACCTGTGGATATATAGAGTAACTGTTACCTTTCTCAAAAACAAAGAAACAAAGAATGTCATCTGTTTTTTAAGTCAAACTTATGTTTTCTCATGCAGATGGTATGAATCCTGATTTGGCACTCATGGAAGTTCTGAAGGAGCCTTATTTTTCCAAAAAGCTTTTACGTCTAATTGGAATCCTTTCCAACTTCGGGTCAGTCTTTTTGTTGCAAATTATTCAATTTGCTATTCCTGATCTCTATTACTATTCAGAATTAATATGTAGCTGGAAAGAGAACAGGTGATTCCACTTTGAGGGGTGTTCTTTTTATAACTGCATCCAATTATAATAAAATATAGTGAACTAAATATTGATAGTGAATTGATGTGATGACCTGTAAAAGTTCACTCTTTACACATGTAAATATACTGTTAAAAAACTGGAAGCATAGATAATATTTTCTTTAAAATGGGGCTATATTTTTCTTATGAAAACTTTATATTCTTTTGAGTGCCATCTTCAAGCATAGTCCCAAAATTTCCATCTTGCTTCATAAAACTTCTCAAAAGAGTTTAGGTGGGAAGGAGATGCATCAATTAAATTGATATGTGACTATCAGGCTGCATTTCCTGTAAAAATGAAGCATATGATAGTAGGTTGCCATTTCATTTGATAAAAGGTTGAAATGGGTGCATCACATATACAGCATGTTTCGTTTACTAGATGTTCAGTTACCAGATATTATTAGAAATTCACTCTGGCATCAGCTATTAATTCCTTTCTCTATCAAAATATGTTTGAAGCAAAATTTCTTTCTACTTGCAAAGTGATTTTATTCTTAACGGTGTACTCCTTGCCCTAAAGAGCATAGTATAGGGCCTTTCCTGAGAAATATGGAATAATGCCATGATCACAATTTTATGTATTAATAGACAAGATCGGCTAGTTAACCTCTGTGCATTTGCTCTCAAAGACGCTTAAAGAACACTACAAAGGGGCCTCTGTGCATTTGCTCTCAAAGACGCTTAAAGAACACTACAAAGGGGCCTCTATAGTAAAACATGGGATTAATGCCCTGAATACAGGTATTCATAGTTTTGGGCCTACCAGCTAGTTAGCCTGTGTGCATTTGCTGTCCATTATAGTGGTACCATCTGAAACTACATCTTTCAACAGCTTACTGCTTTTGTTCATATTTCTTCCCTTAAAACTTTATTGTTAACAGGAATGGCTAGTGGTGATTGTTTGCCATCGTAATGCACCTTTATCAAACAGAAGTAATAAGAACATTTGATCTTGTTTGACGTCAGTGTTGTATGTTTCTCACTGTCTTATCATACCTTTATCCATATCATACAATAAAATGTTTCAGTTTGTTTGATGTTATGGATGTATGTTTCTTCTTCATTGTTAGTTCAGTCGCTAAAGAAATCGACTCATCTTCATATTCTGCATCTTTTTATCTCCCTCTCTTTATTTTCAGGGTACAACCAGATATGAAATGCATAATATTCGTCAATAGGATCGTGACTGCAAGGTCCCTTTCATATATTCTTCAGCATCTGAAAATTTTATCTTCTTGGAAGTGTGGGTTTCTTGTAGGAGTCCACTCGGGACTGAAGAGTATGTCACGGAAAAATACAAATATCATTCTCAATAAGTTTCGTTCTGGTGAGGTAATGCTTTTTTACTAGATTTTTTCTCTTGCTCGCTGAATTTTCTTAGCCAGAGGACCTTTGGGAGGGTGACTCCAAGTTTATGCATGTTTCTATCTCTGATAGTTTAGTATGAGATTGATTGCATATTCTTTTGCTCAATTTGACAGCTCAATTTACTAGTTGCAACCAAAGTTGGCGAGGAAGGACTTGATATCCAGACATGCTGCCTTGTCATACGATTTGATCTTCCTGAAACTGTTGCCAGTTTTATACAGTCTAGAGGGCGTGCCCGCATGCCGAAGTCTGAATATGCATTTTTGGTTGATAGGTAGCTCTGAAGTTTATGCTTTTTGTACTTTCTTATCAGTCAAGTTCATCATAGCAGTATCTCTCACACAAACCTCTTGGCAGTGGTAACCAAAGGGAGCTTGATTTAATTGAGCATTTTGCAAGAAATGAAGCTCAGATGAATGATGAGATATCTTCCAGGAAATCTTGCACAGCAGCTGCAAATTTTCAGGAAAATATATACAAAGTAGATATGACTGGTGCAACCATCAGTTCTGCAGCAAGCATTTCCTTGGTTCACCATTATTGCTCCAAGCTTCCACGTGATGAGTATGATCTTGTACTGAATTTCACTTGATATTTCTGCTTCTTTTTTCCTAACTAGTCAAGTGTATGTGCTTTGCACGTGTGTATCGTGTTAATTAAATTTTAATAAATGTATGTAAAAAAGAACAAATTCTTATGTGTATGAATCATTAAGTACAAAACTTTAAAAAATAACGTAAAGTTTCATGATAACTCACCGTCATACTAATAATTAAAAAGTAAAAGTCAATATAGGGAACAAAATTTTGCCATTAATATAAAAATTTAAATTATATTGGCAGATAGATGAAAGCACACTTTATACAATAGGGTAATATGAATGACCTGAATTATAGACACTTGATGTGAAGAGCCTAGAAAAGTGAACACCATTATAATATAAGCATAATGACGTAACACAACTACTTACAACAAAAATTACTAATAATAGAAAGGATTAACTAGTTAGCTAAAAAAACATGAATATGTTTACACAGACATACATAGAAGAACTCACATGGATTAAAAATGTTCGGAGAATCATGAGAAACAATACTTGTACATTGACTAAGAAAGAGTAGATAAATTTTAAGCATTGAGGACCAACATGTCTCACAATCAACTATTTCCTAAATTATATTAATAATAATCATAGCCAGGATAGTGATCTCCAAGAAAACAACCACAATATAAAGATTATTAAGAAAATTCATGAATTCTGCAAATCAATGAACATGCGTAATAGTAGAAAAAACTCATGCTACATTAAGATAGTTAAACTTCTCGGCCTAAAGTTTCATTAGTTTTTGTTAAGACAATATTACAAAAGAACTCACTATAGTTTCAGAAAGCATGTCTGACTTCATAAATCATCATCTAATTTTTTTAGTCAGATCGATAAGCAGTAGTCCCAAGTAAAATTTATCCTCAATAGATTGTTTCATAATTTCACCGTAGTTGAATTTTCTTTTTTGTATTTAAAAGAATTCTAGTCCTTATTTTTACCTTTTTGAAAATATAGTTTATTCTTTCTATGTGTATTGTAGGATTCCTTAGTTAAAATATATTTACTATTATCATATATTTTGGAGGAAAATAAGACAGAAAGGGAACACACATAAATCAAAGAAAATAAACAGAAGTAAATTCAATTCATAATCTCAAGTAAAGTTGGTTATTGTACCTTTGGGAAAGAGAAGCACACAACCCTCCAATAAGGGTTGAGACGTTTTTCCAAGGAAAGTAGAAAACGTGTTTTATCCTTTCTTGTAGGTTTTGGTGTAAAAATGTAATGCCCTTTAAAATATTGTGTCGTTCCTAAAAAAGGACTCAAGTCAAAAGGTTTGTGAAATTAGTTCAAATAAGAAAAGGTTTAAGAAATAAAATTGTAATCTATTTTACATATCTTAATATTGTGAATTTTTACATGTTACAAATAAATAATGATTTAATAGTTATTGCTTCAATTAATTTTAAAATTCATATGGTGTTCACATCTTGGATGGAGCCAAAGATTCACTATTTTTTGGCTTTGGGGTATGTTGGAATAAAGCAAAATGGCTCTTTAAACTGTCTGCGTTTCTTTCAATTGTGAAGTAGCAGTTAGTCAATACAACTTTCAACGCTCATCATGGGTCATCCGGAAACAGTCGCGCTATGTTTTTAAAC
>JAOTQR010000097.1:50454-73745 GCA_025774065.1 Solanum ossicruentum | reverse complement strand
CTATGTTTTTAAACATAGGGGTCAGGCTGCGTACATTCGACCCCCCCTTACCCCGCAATGGGCGGGAGCCTTTGAGGTATTGGGGTAATGTTGTTGTTGTTGTTCACTGACCTTGAAAAGGTCTATGAAAAAGTTTTGAGGGATGTCTTATGGAGATGTCTAGAGGTGAAAGGTGTTCCAATGGTGTATGTTAGGGTGATAAAGGATATGTATGACAGAACCAGAACTCGAATAAGAATGGTAGGAGGAGACTCTGAGTCCTGTTGAGATGGGACTCCATGAAGTATTTGTATTGAGCCCTTTTTTTTTTTTGCTTTGGTAATGGATAAGTTGACATGGTCTATCCAAGAGGGGGTGCCATCGTGTGTGCTATTTGCAGATGACATAATACTGATTGATGAGACAGGGGCTAAAGTTAATGATAGATTGGAGGTTTGGAGATATACTTTGGAATCCAAAGTGTTCAAACAGAGCAGAACCAAAATAGAATACTTGGAGTGTAAATTCGGTATTGCTAGAGATGAAGCAGACATTGAAGTAAAACATACCACTCAACCTATTCCAAAGAGAGAAAGCTTTAAGTATCTTGGTTCCATCATCCAGAATATCGGTGATATCGACGATGATGTTACACATCGTATTGGGGAAACAAGGACAAAATGGAGGCTTGCTTTCGGAATATTGTGATAAAATGATACCACCTAAGCTTAAAGGCAAGTTTTACAAAACGGTGGTTAGACCACCTTTGCTATATGGGGTGGAGTGTTGGCCAATTAAAAATTCACATGTTCAGAAGATGCAGGTTGCGGAGATGAGGATCTTGAGATGGATGTATGGACATACCAGGAGTGATGGGATTAGGAATGAGATCATCCAAGAGAAGTTAAAGATGGCCCCTGTGGTTGACAAGATGAGGGAAGCAAGACTGTGTTGGTTTGGACATATGTAGAGAATGGATATCGATGCTCTTGTTAGGAGGTGCGAGAGGTTGAATTTAGGGGTTACACGGAGGGGCCGAGGTAGACCGAAGAAATATTGGGGGGAGGTGATCAGACAAGATATGACAAAACTTCATCTTACCGAGGGCATGGCGTTAGATAGAAAAGTGTGGAGGTCGCGTATTAGAGTAGAGAGCTAATAGACTAGTAGAGGTAGGTCGATATATGACTTTGTGATATAGTAGGTTAGTAGGAGTATTGATCTCTTTACATCGTATGTTGTCATTATTAGTCCTATATTTGTTTACTTTTAGCGTATTTGCATTGCCTTTATATCTTGTGTTGTCATTATCTATCTTTATATATTCTTATCGTATTTATATGCTATCATGTACTTTTCCTTATTAGTCGCTCTTGCTGTTCCCTTTCTTTTCCTTTCCTTTTTTCATATCTAGTTTATTCTACTTATGGGTTTTTGAGATGAGGTTCCCAGGAAACAGCTTCTCTACCTCTACGACGTAGCAATAAAGTCTGCGTACGTTCTACCTTCCCCAGACCCCACTTGTGGGATTCCACTGGGTATGTTGTTGTTCTATATATTAGGATAATAATCAGAGAAAAAAAGTAAAAGACAATATTGTCTTAAATGGGAGACTTTTAATGAAGGGCAAAAAGTTCACACATTATTTTTAAGGGTCTTCATCCTTTAATATAGTACAGATTACAATTTTTTCTTTTCTATATTGCTTATCGGTCTCATTTGCTTTCGGAACTTATATCTTCTTGGTTTTAGGGATCTCTTTTCTTTTTGTTTTGCTTGTTTTGTAGGTATTTCTTCCCCAAGCCGCATTTCTTCTACTTTGATGACATAGATGGAACTATTTGCAAATTAGTTTTACCTTCAAATGCTGCAATGCATCAACTTGTCAGTGCTCCTCAATCTTCTATAGAAGCAGCTAAAAAAGATGCCTGTTTAAGAGCCTGCAAGAGATTGCATGAACTTGGAGCACTCACTGATTATCTTTTGCCTGATCAAGCAGATGAAGATGAAGACCTAGTCCACGATTTTTCTGACTTAGAATTCTGTGATGGTTAGGGAATATTATTCTAATTAAAGTATCTTCGCTGTGATTTGTGTTATTTTGTTGCTCGTTGTCGTTATTGCAATGTTGATGTCACAGGCGAAGATGCACGGGAAGAGCTCCATGAGATGATTGTTCCTGCTGCCTTTAAAGAGCCATGGACTGAGACAGAGAATCCTGTTTGCCTTAACTCGTACTACATAAGCTTTTTGCCTTTCCCTACTGATAGGGTGTATAAGAAGTTTGGCCTATTTCTGAAAGCACCTTTACCTCAAGAGGCTGAGAGAATGGAACTTGATCTCAACTTGGCTCGAGGTAGATTTGTGAAGACACAGCTTATTCCATCAGGAACTGCTAATTTTGAGAACAATGAGGTTTTAATACTTTTAACTACTTGACCCTTTTCTGTTTTAATGGAATGGCTCTCTTCAATACTTTGATTACTTTCTCTTCGCAGATACAACTAGCAGAGAAGTTCCAGAGAATGTTCCTCAAGATCATTCTAGACCGTTCTGAGTTCATTTCAGAATTTGTGTCTTTGGAAAAAAAGGAGAATGTCGACTTAGCTTCAAAGTTTTACCTACTGCTTCCTGTCAATTTGTTTGGGGATAATAAAATCTCCGTGGACTGGGAGCTTGTCAGAAGATGCTTGTCATCACCAATTTTTGGGACTTCAGTACGTAAAAACAATAATAAGATGTCTAAATCTGATGAGCAGTTGCAACTTGCCAATGGTTCCAAAAGCATACATGATGTTGCCAATAGTTTGGTATATGTTCCATGCAAGAATGCATTTTTCTTCATATCTGATGTTGTTAAAGACAAAAATGCATACAGCATTTGTAAAGATTGTAAAAACCATGTCGAGCACTACTATGACATGTAAGTAGAAATACTTTCTTATTTCTTGTATGCTTACCAACTCGGTTCCTTGTCGTTTGTTGATTCTTCCTGCATACCTATGCATAGCTTCTTTCGTTCTGCCTGGAGAATCTTATTTTTACTGTAAACTAGATTAGGAATTCAAGTCCTAATAAAGTGGAAATGACCCTATGTTCTCCATTGGCAATCTCAGTCTGGTGTGACCAGATAAAGGGAGAAAATTTTTACAAATTAGATGCAGATAGAAGGGAAGTTAAAAGAGTTCCTGTTGAGGTCAGGGAGCGTCTAAACCAATTGCTGCTGAAGAACCAATTGAACAATTTCCTTACTTGCATTTGGAAGTTCTCTTTTTTGCCTGTCAATATTTGTTGTGGTTATTGACTATATGTCTATTTTATACTTGTTGTGAGTCTCGAGTAATAAACAGACTTGAGTCTTACTGATGTAACTTCCTTTTTCCTTTTTGGTAAGGTAAAAAATTTAATTAATGTGGGGTATACCAGCAGTAACTTGTTTAGGAACTTGCTGTTATTGATCTGTGTTTAGTCTTGTTTAGGAAGCATACAACCAGCTTTAGTTTGGAAAAGAATACGTTTCTTTTTCTTGCATTTGTGTAACTCGGAATATTTTTTAGGATACACTAACTGGCCTCCAAAGCGTCTGGCATACTCTTCTTGTTTAGAGATACATTTGTTTTACTCTCTCTGATGTTACTTGTGGATTGTGGGGTATACCGGCAGTAACTTGTTTAGGAACTGGCTGTTATTGATCTGTGTTAGTCTTGTTTAGGAAGCATACAACCAGCTTTAGTTTGGAAAAGAATACGTTTCTTTTCTTGCATTTGTGTAACTCAGATTATTTTTTAGGATACACTACCTGGCCTCCAAAGCGACTAGCATGCTCTTCTTGTTTAGAGATACATTTGTTTTACTCTCTCTGATGTTAGTTGTGGAGAATATCTTGCCTCTTCGCACTTTGCTTGATAATATTTATTCTCGTTAAGAAAAATTTATTCTTGCATCACCCTATTTGAAGCTCTGATCATTTCTACAGATGTGTATCATGTATTTTCTAATAAGTGAGATCTCCTCTACAGTTTCTCTGTCAATCTTTTATACCCTGAGCAACCACTAATAAAAGCAAAACAACTCTTCTGTTTGGAGAACTTACTACGGAAGAAAGGCTATGCAGGTAATTGTTAATTGTTTAAGCTGCATAACTGAGCTGTATCTGTTGCAAAACTCAAAAGACTTTTGATGCGGGGATGGGGGATCGGGTGTGGGTTTAATGTGAGGATTTGCTACACTAACATCCAACTGTAACATTGCTGCTTCAATAGTTTCTTGACCCTTGACTTTTTATGCTCTTCACTTCAACATGGCTTTTCATCAAGCAAATTGAACTCTAAAACCACTTTTCTGGTAAAGTCAATGTAAACGGTGGTAGAAAATAATAAGACTGACACCTAATATATTACAGTGAGAGGTCCAGTTGCATGCAATATACATGGGTAATAATGCTAAGGCCTGATTGAGATCTGTTTTCTGGCTTAAAACTTGTAAAATCTTAGTGACTTGATTAGGCTATGGGTAGTGGAAGAGAGCTACTTGGTTTTAGAGGATACCTGCACTGATGTTAGGTTCTGAGCAGCTCCAAGAGAAGGGTCTCTGTCTTCTTCTCAAACTTTAATAGATCTTTTGGGACTAAGCTTCACCAAGACATGATGGGAGAAAATGATACGCACCCATTCTAGGTTAGAGCACAAGACCACAATGTCCATGATTATATAATTATCTTATGAACTTCATCTGTTTTAAATAATTTGTTAACGATCTATGGCTAGATGAAGGGCTTTCTACTTTGATTTAACCTACTGCATTTTCAGAATGGCAGCTTGTTATTCTCTCATTGAAAATAAGATCATTTTCTGCTCTGTCTATTATTTTGAGACAACACATACTTAGGTGGTTATTATTTTGCAGTGAATGACACTCTCCTTTGGCCCCCTATTGCAGAGTCGCGTAATAAAGAGGAGCACTTTGTTGAACTACCTCCTGAAATTTGCCAGCTCAAGATAATTGGATTTTCGAAAGATATTGGGAGTTCATTATCATTGTTACCATCAATCATGCATCGCCTTGAAAGCTTACTTGTCGCTGTTGAACTAAAGGGTTATCTATCTGCTTCTTTCCCCGAGGGAAGGGAAGTAGCAATAGATCATGTAAGGAATTCTTCCTTACTTAGTAATATGTCCTCTCAATCAAAACGCATCTTTTTTGCATGTATCATTGTTCATAACTTATGAATCATGCCTGATAAATTACCTAGTTTACTATTAATTGTCTGAAACCGGACCAGGTTCTTGAAGCACTCACTACAGAGAACTGCAACGAGTCTTTTTCTCTTGAAAGGCTTGAAGTGCTTGGTGATGCATTCCTCAAGTTTGCAGTTGGGAGACATCTTTTTCTTTTGCCTGATGCCTTTGACGAAGGACAGTTAACTAGAAAGCGCTCGAACTTTGTGAACAATTCCAATCTCTACATGGTAGCAATCAGAAACAATTTACAGGTAAATGATGCTGAACTCCAAATGCTAGATATGGATCGACTTCTTCAGTGATGTGACGGCACATCGTTTATGTTCAGATAAGCAATAGCTCATTTTTTCTTGTTTCAAAATATTGTTTTTGACTTATTGCAAAGTTCACATTATTTCATTGTAAGGAAGTGCTTTCACTATCGTGTATATTAAAATCTTAGTACTAAAACAGATGCCCTTTTGGCATCTCACATCCCTAAACAAATAAAAGAGCAGAAATTGAAATATTTCTTTGTTAAAGCTTATAGGGAAAAAGGAAAATTCATCTTTGTTGATTACTATGAGGCCTCAAATAATTTGCACTGTATCAACAACAGCAACAACAACATACCCAGTAGAATCCCACAAGTGGGGTAGGGAGGGTAGAATGTACGCAGACCTTACCACTACCATAGAAGTGGAGAGGTTGTTTCCTGGGAACCCTTATCTCAAAACTCGTAAGCAGAAAAAACTAGATATGACAAAAAGGAAGGGAAGAGAACGGAAAGAGCGACTAATAATGACAGTATGTAAATAAGATAAAACTAACACATAATACGACAGATAATGCGAACACATGACAAAAAACACCTAACCCTACCATTAGTCTGCTACTTTAATTCGCGACCTCCACTTCTTTTTATGTAAGGTTTTTATCTAAGGTCATGTCCTCAGTGAGATCGAGTTCTGACATATCATGTCTAATCACCTCCCCCCAGTACTTCTTCGGTCTACCTTTATCCCTCCGGTATCTCCCAAAACCAACCTATCGCACTTCCTAACAGGAGCATCGGTATTCCTCTGTATCAAATAACTTATATTTTCTCCATTGTAACTAATGTAATAAATTTGTTAAATTAACTAGTTAAAATTTGTCATAGTCAACAACCGTAAAATGGAATGGGACAAATGAAGTAATAAACATCTGATACATTCATGGGTTAAAAATGGAATGGGTTAAACATTTTGAGAGTAACTAAAATAGAAATATTATCATATAAAATTGAGAATAAGGGAGTATAAGATTAGATGATCTCCTATTCAACCAAGTAAAAGAGGGGATTTTGTAAGTGTCTGGAACAACAAACTTGTTTCTGCTGCTCACTCTTTTGATAAGGTATTTTATTGAATATTGTCTGGGCACGAAATCACCCATATACAAGAAATATGTCAGAAAATAGAAAAAAAACTTCTGAAAGATGTGATTTTCTACAAATGCCACCCAATCTTCTATACAACAACATATCCCGTGAAATCCCACAAGTGTGCCTGGGGAGGATGGAGTGTACAGTCTTACCTACCTTATAAGGGCAAAGTGTTTAGGAGAGACAAATGGATAAGGACAAGGCCTCTGCAAGAACTGGTTCCCTGATCTATCTGACCTGGTCCAAGATCAACACAAAACAGTGCCTGAGATGTGGAGACAACAGGGATGGAGTTTGAGGTTCAGAAGAGGGATGAATGACCGGCAAATCCGAAGAGCAATTGAATTATTCAAGCAGCTGGAGGGCTTTCAAGGGATGCGAGAGGACTGCTTGTGGTGGAATGGACACCCTAAAGGACTTTATAGAGTCAACACAGGGTTTAAGTTACAGAATTAAATAGAACCGCAAACTACTATTTCAAGAGTCCTTATAAAGTTGCAAGTTTTACGTGATTCCTAGCTAACAAAATTGTCCTGACTCATGAGATCAAAAGGAAGATAACACTCTGCTCAAGATGCTTCTTGTGTGAAACGGAAGCTGAGAAAGTAAATCATCTCTTCCTACACTGAAGAATCACAGATCAACCATGGAAGATATTTATCGATCTCAGAGGCATAGCATGGTCAATGAAAGAAAGATTTTTTTAGCTGGGAGGAAGCTGGAGTTGGAGCAAGCAAACGAGCGAGATGGAGGATCATTCCTTCATGTATATGGTGGACAATTTGGAAAGAAAGAAATGACAGTTGTAGGATAAAATTGCTTCAGAACAGAAGATTAAGCTAAACTGTATTTTGTTTTTCTGCTTTTGGTGTACTAACTTCTAATCTGGTGATAAAGAATCTATCCTAGATGTCCTAGATGCCATTTAGGCTTGATCTTTTGGCATACTTCGTATCTATTTCCACCTTAGTAAATATGGTTCTTCAGTACTACTGGAATACAAAAGTGACCTGTTTCAAAAAAAAAAAAAAGAAAAAAGCCTCCAAACCCCATGTTTTTCCATTCATCTTTATCAACAAAACATATTCCTGTGTCCCAAATCTTCTCAATCATTTATCTAAAAGGGCCTGATTGAAAACCTTCAATTCTTTAACCCCAAGCCCACCCCAACACCTGGAAGATGTAACAGTCTTCCACCGCACCAAGTGAAACTTCTGTGCTTATTCTGTCGAGTCCCATAAAAAGTTTCGTTGAAGTCATTCCTGCTTTTTCTAACGGTGACCACCTGTAATAAATATGTGAAGTATGTTGGAATGCTCAATACTATACTCTCAAAATTTTTCATGGAATACTTTAAAGCACATTATGTTGGTTTAATGTTTAATTAGCTGGTAATGAGTGTTTCTTCCTTTCCATCATTGAAACAAAGTAGTTCTACTAAGTTAGTTTGATGTTGTCTTGATTCACCTTAACATTCAGTAATAGCTGACATTTCCTTTTGCTAGCATGAAGAAATGTTTTACTCAAGACTGTCATAAGTATGCTGTCCTCTGTGCAAATATCTGAATGTTGTCAAGAGCAATCCGTAACGTAAAACAAACATATTCACCATCCTAAAATAACTCCCTCTATTTGTAATGAGCTGTGTTGTTGGACTCTCAACATAGACAGCTCTGCTTTCTGTTTTTTTTTTCTTTTTGTGATAACTAAAGACAGCTGGCATTGTATATATCAATAATCGAACGTAAATATGAAATCATGAATATAAAATGACTGCATAGCTAAAATCAACTGTTAGAAATCAGAGTCAATTGTGGTTTAATATGAGGGGAGGGAGTCATACAATACTACGTTAATGCGACTTGATTTGTATGCATATGTTTTATCAACACATTTTAGATGTTTGTGCTCTAATTCAATTTGTTTGAATCTCTATGATTTTCTGTGTCAGGGATATATACGTGATCAATCATTTGAACCCAACCACTTCTATGTAGTAGGCCGTCCGTGTCCTGTAACCTGTAACAAGCAAACAGAAAAAAACATACATGGTCTATGCAGTAGCGGGACAGATGATGCAAAGACTGAAGTTAGGTGTAGCAAATGTCATCACTGGTTGCGTAAGAAAACAATTGCTGATACAGTTGAAGCCCTTATTGGTGCTTTTGTGGTGGACAGTGGCTTCAAAGCAGCAACTGCATTTCTTAAATGGCTTGGTATCCATACAGATTTCAAAGAATCACAATTAAAAAGTATCTGTTCTGCAAGCAAAATCTTTATGCCACTTGCTGATGAAATAGATGTTCTGGGCATTGAACGTTTATTAGGGTATTCTTTCATCCATAAGGGTTTGCTCATTCAGGCATTTATACATCCATCTTATAACAAGCATGGAGGGGGTTGCTATCAGGTATGAAATTGCTCTTCCTAAATAACCTACTTTTTTCTGAAACCTTTATTATTGTTGCGTAAGGCAAGCTAGGACTACCGTTACAACAACTTCTCTCTTTGAACATTTGATTTTCTTTAACAGAGATTGGAGTTTCTTGGAGATGCTGTCCTTGATTATTTGATCACATCGTATCTATACTCTGTGTACCCAAAACTGAAGCCTGGCCAGTTGACTGATCTGAGATCATTTTCTGTAAACAACAATACCTTTGCAGTTGTTGCAGTGAACCAAAGCTTCCACAATCATATACTTTGTGATTCTAGTGGCCTCCGTGAATCAATTACTAGATATGTCAATTTCATTTTAGATTCAACGAAAAGGCTGGGTGAAGAGCCATCTTGTCCAAAGGTATTCAACATACTTATTGATGAAGTCTTTTATATTGATGGATGATTGAGTGTCTTATGCAGAGTTGATAATGGTTTGTGTTGACCCTTAGATGTAGTATAAAAAATGTTTCCTTCATCGAATAAATGTAAAAAATTACATTTTAGTATGCTCCTAAAAAAGAATTCAGGTATAAGAATTTGGATCTTAATAAGATGGATAGCAAGTTGTTACTGCAAAGAAATAGGTACTCAAACACTTGTTTGACAGCCACGGTGGAAGGTTTCTATAGGCCATAGATTCAACACTCCAGATTTCGAAGTTTTGGGCAGAAAAGCTGGAAACTGTCGTGTATATGTATTTATCCAACTCAGGTGCGGAGAATTTACCCCGCTGAGCCTTCTAAACACCCCAAATCCCGCTTGTGGGATTACATTGGATGTGTTATGGTAGGTGCATGGAATTTTAGATAGATCCTACCAATACATGTAAGGATTCGTAAGAGGTACAATGCCCATGTGATGCCCAATTGACAGGAGTGCATCTGGATGAATGGAGAGTCCCAATGAATGATATACTGCATAAACCACTGATAGGTATAGAAGATTGAGTTTCGTTCATAGAAAAACATATCCTTTTGTGAGATTTTTTTTATATATGTACTTCTTGTATACAGGTTTTCTTTTTTTTTTTTTGGGGCTCTTTGCTAATAAAATTTTACTTGACCAAAAAGTTGAATCTTCATTTTGCTCCCATGTTCATTGGTTGGTTCAGGCCCTTGGCGACTTGGTGGAGTCTTGTATGGGCGCAATCCTACTTGACACAGGGTTTGACTTGAACCGTGCTTGGCATATTATACTCTCCTTCTTAAAGCCCGTCATGAGCTTTACCAGGTTGCAGCTTAATCCGACAAGAGAACTCTATGAACTTTGTCAGTCTTATGGCTGGCATTTAAAGTTTCTTCCGTCAAAAAAAGATTGCAAATTTTTAGTTGAGGCCATGGTGAATGGGGAGAATATTTCTGCAACTGCTTCTGCTCTCAATATTAATAAAAAAGCTGCCCAAAGAATGGCTGCACGGGAAGTATGTTCAAGTTTGAAGGTATGCATCTCACTCTTTTATATTTTTGTGTGCATCTCGATTTCTGCTGCTGGTATCTTAAAAAAGGTACTTACAATTGACTCTTGTCTGTTATTGTTCTTGTTGGAGCTCTTTCTGTATGTTATGTGAGCAAAATAAATAGGGGGTTTCACCTCCGCAGCTTGTTTATACTTTAAGAAAAATGAATTGCGGAATAAACTGCAGCTTGTTTCCATTAAGCATGAAATATATACTTGAAATATTGCTTTTCAGGAAAATATCTCTACATAGATAGTCATGCAATCACATAAATTCATTCTCCTTTGTTATATATCTCACAGCATGTACTCCATGTTAAATCATTTTTAACTCTTTGTTTCTTGTTTTGTTGGTTGAGAATGTCCTACCTCATTCATATTCTTCATTCTCATCTGGAATTTCTTTGTTTCCTTGGAGATCTTTATATTGAAATATACACAGCTTTTAGAATCTTTCTTACTCCCTCCATTTCAACTTATTTATTTGTCATGACCTTGCACGGAGTTAAAGAAAGTAAAGAAGATTTTTCAATTTTGTGGTCTTAAATTAAAGATACGTCAAATGTATCAAAATGTCCTTTAATCTTGTGGTATTGAACATGTCAGGTGGAAAGTTGAAATTAAAGAGTTGCCTAAAAAAATTGAAAGAGTCTAAAAAGTATAGTATGACAATCAAATGGAAACTGAGAGGAGTATGATTTTGTAGAGTTCAGCTATGTCAACTTTGTTTCCTTATTTTCAGCATTCTTTTATGCATTGACGAATTTAAAATTTGGGTCTTTAACTTCTGTTTTCTTCATTTATCTTAATTGCGAAAAATTGCTGAACTTTAACTACTTAAAATTATTGATTCCAACATTTGAATGAAACTTGGAGAAGACAATTGATTTGTTGCAGCTGCGAATTAGAGTATGATTTAAAACCAGAATTTGTATCCCCAAATGGCCAGTCAACACCTCTTAGTCCCATCAGCTGAATATCCAAGTCCCGGAGATGAGGATGTTGAGATGGATGTGTGAACATACCAGGAGTGATAAGATTAGGAATGAGACCATTCGGGAGAAGTTATAGGCGGCCCTTGCGGCTCACAAGATGAGGGAAGCGAGATTGTGATGGTTTGGACATGTGCAAAGAAGAAGTACTGATGCTCTTGTTAGGAGGTGCGAGATGTTAGATTTAGGGGTTACACGGAGTGGTAGAGGTAGACCAAAGAAGTATTGGGGGGAGATGATCAGACAAGATTTGGCGAAACTTCATCTCACAGAGGACATGACCTTAGATAGAAAGGAGCGGAGGTCGCGTATTAGGATAGAAGGCTAATAGGCTAGTAGGGGTAAGGTTGATGTATGGCCTTGTGACATAGTAGGTTAGTAGGATTAGTCGTGTCTTTATATTTCGTGTTGTCACTATTGTCTTATATTTGTTATTTTTATCGTATTTATGTACTATCGTTTGCTTTTCATTATTAGTCGTTTTCCTTTTTTCTCTTTTCTTTTCCCTTTTTTTCCATATCTAGTATATTCTGCTTAGGGGGCTTGATTTTTTAGACAAAGGTCTTCCAGAAACAACCTCTCTATCGCTATGAGATAGTGGTAAGCTCTAGGTACATTTTGCCCTCCCTAGAACCCACTTGTGGGATTCTAATGGGTATGTTGTTGTCATTGTTGTTGTTACTGTTGGCTTATACTTTCTGGCTGGTGGATGATTTTGCTTGCTCTCCCTGCTAGAGTTTCTAACTTAAAACGCAAGCTGCTTTATTTTCTTTACTTCTCCCAGCAGTTGTGTGCTGATCAGCCGTTATCATGGAGGGCAGAATCACTGTTTCTTTGCCCTTCTTCTGTCCATATGTCTTATCATTGCTTCTTCAGTAGTTGCCGTTTTAGCTTTTCGCACCTCCCATATCTGACTTCTCTTACATAGCTATTTGCTGTCCAATAATGTCTTCCAATGTGCAGGAGCAAGGCTATAGGCCCAAGTCCAAATCACTGGAGCAAGTGGTGAAAACAGCTATTAAGATGGAAGCTAAACTGATAGGATATGATGAAACACCCTGTGTTCTTACCACTAGTTGTGATTATTTGGATAAGCATGAAACATCTGAAAGTGATTGTGACTTAAAAGTAGTCCCTATTAGTGAGGAACTAGCAAGAAATTGCAGTTTCAAGTTTAAGCCTCCGAGAAAGTCGTCGTCCCCAGAGGCATCTGGACATTGCAATTCTGACCTGACCATCATGACTAATGGCTCTAAGCCAGATTCAAAAGCTACAGGTAACAATAAACAAGGATATCTATCTCCTTTTAATTCATGTTATCATTTTCTTAATCCAAAATACTTCAGGTGGTTCAAAAACTGAATCGGCAAAATCACGTTTGCATGAAATTTGTGCTGCCAACTGCTGGAAACCTCCTTTATTTGAATGTTGCAAGGAGACAGGGCCAAGTCACTTGAAAGAGTACGTACCAAACTAGTAAAGGGTGGTTCTTATTTTCATTCCCGAATTTTGAGTAGATTCCTGCAATCATGAAAAATAAACTAAATTGTACTCCCCTCCCTTCCAATTTGTTTGTCTTAGTTTCAATATATGATGTTGATATTTTGAGTCGAATTTTTTCAGAAACAACTCTCTCTACCTTCACAAGGATAATTGTGTACACACCACCCTCTCCATACCCCATAGTATATTGTGGCTGTAGTAGTTTTACTGGGCACGGAGTTTAAAAAATTAAAGAAGTTCGAATCATGGGGTCTTAAACTAAATATATGTATAATGTTTCAAAATGTCTTTTAATTTTGTGTTCTTAAACATGTTTGGTGAGATGTTGAAATTGAAGAGTTGCCTAATTAGGAAAGATGAATTCTTTTTCAAATATATTAAAAAAGAAAGTAAGACAAATAAATTGAAATAGAGGGAGTAGTAAACAACTTGAATTAACCAAATATTAAGTTGTAAAATATAGAGTTTCATGAAGTAGCCCCAAATTGAGCAAACAAAAACTTTTACTGGTTTTACAGGATGAACGTATACATCTTTCTGCAATATGTACATTTTCCCATATATAGTTAGCAGATTTATTGTATTTATTTTACTTCTTTCCTTGGTCAGCAAACACAGTGTGTGTTTATATTGCCGTCTTCTTTGAATGAAATACACGTTCTTCCATCTGATTACTTGGTATCAGAGTCGGCTTCGTCCCTTTTTGGGATCTTAGTCCTTGCTTGGGCTCGGCATGATGGGGGCGTTAGAGTTCCACATTGATTAGCTTACTGACAGGTAGACTGCTTATATAGACTTGGGCAATCCTCCCGTATGAGCTATAATTTTTGGGGTTCCTATCCATGCTCCAGTTAGAGCCCAGATGCAAAGGGGATGTTAAGAGTTCCATTGGTTGGGGAATGGACTAGTTGTTTGCTTATCTGGACTTTGACAAATCCTCCTCATGACCTAGCTTTTGGGGCGGAGTTAGTGACAGGTGCTTCATCTTTACAATTTGAAATAACATTGATATAACACATAAAGCCTGGGCATTTAAATTATCCCTCCAAGAGACATAGAAAGCTTGAGATGGCAGTGCTGTGCTGTCTTATTTTGCCTCTTCTTGACAAAACTCGTGTAGTTAATTTCTTGCACCAGTTTATTGTTCGACATTTGACTTGCAGTTCTTACTTTTAATTCTTGGAACCTTATAAAGAAAAGTTCTTGCTGGTCTTATGTTTAATGTTGTCCATGAGACCCCTGTATTGCCTCAAGCGCTTTCTTCTGATCTAACCAAGAAATGTTAATACCACCAACATCATCCTCTATTCTTGGTTATTTTTGTGCCTTGTGCACCCTAAATTCCTTGACATTTTAGAGCCTATGGAGTCTGTCGATATAGACAGAAACAAAGGGAGAGTGAGTAAGACAGTAATATAGCTTATGTTGTGCCCCCACTTGCTCATATTTATGTTTTGCCCTCGAATAACTGCAAAATTTTACATATACATTCCTTCACTTTTACAAATCATCTTCAGGTTTACTTTCCGAGTGCTGGTGGAGATTGAAGAAATGTCAAGAGTTATAGAGGCTTATGGAGAACCTCGGTCGAAAAAGAAAGATGCAGCTGAGCATGCAGCGGAAGGAGCACTTTGGTTCTTGAAGAAGGAAGGATATCTGCTCTACAAGTGAGAGCAATTTGATTGTAATTAGTAAAAAATGCATTTAGTATCCTTAATGTGATGATAATGTGGCTGGCTGTATGTCAATTCTGTGTATAGGGCATAGAATGTTATATATTACTGGGAAGTGTTTATAGAGCGATAATCGCTCTCCCCTGGTGTGATTGCAAATAGAATAGTTGTTGAATGATGAAATTTTACATATAGTTGGGAAAGCATATAAAGTCTAGAAATGATATCTGGGTAAGATATAGTGCAAGCAGATCTTACTGTTACCTCATAAAGGTCAGGGGTGATTTTCGAAAGCCCTTGACTTAGTGAATCAAACTTGGGTGAAATGATATTTGGTCTGCTATCATTCTTTTTCCTTCAAATTGTTTTTATAGAAAATACAGGTTATAATGAGATAGATATTAGCCAAACAAAAGATATTTTAAGATAATATAAAAGGAAAAATTACACAAAAATTAATTCAATTGTAAACTATTTATTCAAATTGGATTTAACCCAAACTTTTTGGAGTATTTTTTAAGGAAAGCAAACTTTTGGAACATAATAAGCAAAGGATAACCTATAATTTGTTAAAAGTACGATTCGTAGCTATATATTATAGAAGGGAGGCTAATGAGATCAAGAGATGGGAGATAGACTGGAGATAGGTGAATTGTATATGTATTGTGCATTTGTCAAATGATTATATATGTGTCATTGGTATACACATGTATATGTGTATTTCATAAGTGAGATTGGGTGTTGGGGTGGGGGGAAGGGGGAGGTGAGTGAGATCCAAAAAGGGAGGAAGAGAGAGGCGAGTAATAGAGGGCAAAGAGTCGAAAGAGATGAATTGTATAGGTATATCAATTGAATTGAATATGTATATCTGACAGATAATTGTATAATGTATATATATGACTAGGTATACATACGCGTTTGTATAATTGGCAAGAGATTGTAGAGAAAGAGAAGGGAGTGAAAATAGCAACAAAATCTTAATTATAGTTATAAATTGTAATTTTTTCAAATTATAGTGGTATAATGAAAATGCATATCATATATTTATTTAGTTACGTAATTTTCTCAATTATTTACTCTTAATAATCCCCCCTCTTAACTCACTTTTTCTTTTTTATTTCTTCACGACATTAGTATAGCTGGTATGAATTAATCCTCTGTGATACTCCATTAGTATATTTATACTATGTTGGTATCATATACTCAATTGGTATATTGATCTCCTATGGGTATTATATTGGATTTTTTTTAACGAAATAATTAAGAAAGATTATCAAAGTTATAATCTTATTTATTAAACTCTGAACTAGGAAATATATTATTTGTGATACTCCATCGATATATGAGTGTTTTAATGGTATCATATAGGATTAGACTCATTTCTTTTAGGAAATAAGTAATAAACAATTAAAAACGATATTAAACGCTAAATTATTAGAACATATATTATCTGTGATACTTGATCAATATACTGATACGATGTATGTATCATATAGAACTGAGTTCAATCCTCTGTGATATTCCGTTGGTATATCAATATGTTATAGATATCATATGTGGTTGGCTATTGCTTTAAGAAACAATTAAGATATGACATCGATAAGGTATCACTAAATAATGTCATTCTTTGTAATACTCTATCGAGTATCCTCTATGATATTTCATTGGAATATGATACCTGATTAGTACTGTATAAGGCAGACGCTGACATCAGCGTTCGAATTTTAGCAGTAGACAAATTAGAAAGATATCAATTGTAATTAAGTAGGAGAGCATAAATATAAATGAGTATATGTACGTAATTAATTTGTTTCAAAAGAGCATAAACTTAATTTTCTCAAAATAAAATAACACGTAGCGTTTAATAAATTAGATTGCACTCTTTATATTATATATTTTTGTTCGAATTTAAAAAAAAAATCAAATAAGAGCTTATATATTCGTAGTATGTCCCTAATTCCCCCGCCAGCATCCACACACGTGCTACTCACGTGCCCATATTTTCCCGCCAAACAATTCCCGCCAATATCACTCCTCTCTTTCGTTAAACCCTCTTCCAGAAAACAGAGAGCAAAGCGCACTCACAGAGAGAGTGAACTTGTAGAGGGAGAAAGAGCGAGATTTCTAGTGAGAGAAAGTAGAGATGTCGGGCTGGGACGAAGGAGCAGTATACTACAGCGACCAAGCTCAGTTTCCTCACGGCGGCGGAGCCACCGGAGATGCCGAAAATGGAGGGACGAGCCGCCACGTCATCCTCCGGAAGTTCAAGGAGTTCATCAGAAACTTCCCTGATAAATCGCAGCCGAACGTGTTTCCTTACAGAGAAGCTCTTCTCGAGAACCAAAATTACCTTATTATTAACCTTTCTGATCTACTTGCCTATGAACGGGACCAAACCCTACCTGAACTCCTTCGCCAGAACCCTGCTGATTACCTTCCTCTGGTATGTGTTGTTGGTAGTATATGGATGTGGATTTGTTGTTGATGGATTTTAGAGTTTGATGGATTTAATTAGTTCCTTTTTTGTAATTACATTTTGATTTATGTAAAATGAATGATTATGTTGTATTATGATATCTGGATGTGATTGGTGGTTGATGAACTTGAGAGTTTAACTGATTTAGTTTGTATTTTTTGTTGTAATTGCATGTTGATTTTTTGATATGAATTGTTATATGACTGTTGGTTGATGAACTCGACAATTTAATGGATTTAGTTTGTATTTTTTTTGTAAATGCATGTTGATTTGTTGAAAATGAATGATTATGACTGTGTTGATTTATGGATGTGAATTTGTGGTTTACGAACTTGAGAGTTTAATGGATTTGGGTTGTCCTTTGTGTTGTAATTACATGTGGATTTGTTGAAGTGTATGCCTATTTGGATTATGACTATGTTGATAATGGAAAAGGATACTTATTTATGATTTTTTATGGTTTGTTTTGTTGTAGTTTGGGTATAGACTAGTATCCTGTTTCACTTGAAGTTTATTTTTGTTAGGATTATATTTTGATGTGATAACTAATGGTGGTCAGATTGATGTATGCCCAAGCATAATTTACTACATGCTTAACAGATGGGTGTAATTTTCACGAATTTGACTTTTCAAAAGTGTAAATGTTTGCATTTGTGGGATTTGCACATGTTTGCTTCTGAGTTATTAAATAGTTGCATTTGGATTTGTGGGGCATGGTTGTTACTTATAGTTAGTTGGAATTGAAAGTAGTGGGTTTGTCCATATTCACTGCTGAAAGGCTACATTACTGTATGAATATAGGCATGAGAAATGTTTCCCTTTGATATAATAGTTTATCCCTCTAGATATTATTTGTTTCTAAATCGTGAAGTGAAGAATGACAGGTAAAAGTAATTGAAATGGGTAGTATACATCTAACTATTCATCTGTTGGCTTGTGAAACTTTGATACTTGTTAAGGAATTGTTTTAGATACAAATTGGCCTTTGTTATTTGTGGATAATACGCAGTTTGTGTGTGGCTGAACTAAAAACCTTTTTGTAAGTGAAAAGTATGGTTAAGATCAGTGTATCGTTGTTTTTAGTAGCTCAATTACATGAAATATTGTAATATTATTAATCCGGATATTTTTAAGAACCAACCAATGAATGACACTTTTTTTGTGTAGCTCAATTACATGAAATATTGTAATATCATTAATCCGGATATTTTCAAGAACCACTGAATGACTTTTTTTGTGTCCTGGGTTTCTAGTTTGAAACTGCAGCAGCGGAGGTTCTTGCAAGTTTGAAATCAAGGGTAGCTGGTGAGAGTGGAGAAATGGAGGAGCCAGAGATAGGTGAAGTACAAATACTCTTGAGGTCGGAGCAGGATTCATTGTCAATGCGTTCCCTTGGGGTTAGTTGTTGTTTGAACTTTGCCTTTTTCTTGATTATCTTAGATTTTCTCTGATTGATGCACTAATCCCCTTATTTCTACAATCCTTGTTTTGTTTAGGCACAATCTATATCAAAGCTGGTCAAGGTATCTGGAATTGTTATTGCTGCATCAAAGACTAAAGCGAAGGCAACTTATGTGACCTTGCTATGTAAGAACTGCAAAAATGTGAAGATAGTCCCATGTCGTCCAGGGCTTGGAGGAGCTATTGTACCTCGTTCTTGTGATCATGTTCCTCAGGTTTATGGAATGAAAACTGGGAACTCTTAAGTCAGTTTAATTAGGATGATATTCTAATGGTAGGAATTTTTGCAGGTAGGGGAGGAACCGTGTCCTATTGATCCGTGGGTAGTGGTTCCAGATAAAAGCAAGTATGTTGACCAGCAGACACTCAAATTGCAGGAAAACCCCGAGGTGAGGAAACATTTAGATGCAGAAGACAAGCTTGACTGCAATCAGTAATCGCCCTCTTTATGTCATATTCTCATTTTATTTGTGTTTTTTGTTTGAGGCAATTATAGGATGTTCCTACCGGAGAGCTGCCCAGAAATATGCTTCTATCTATAGATCGTCATCTTGTTCAAACTATAGTGCCTGGTACAAGGCTGACGATAATGGGAATCTACAGTATTTTTCAAGCTTCAAATTCATCGACATCGTAAGAGTTCACCAAGTGATATAAGAATTCAATTTTCTAGTGTTTGTCACTTCATTGTTAGCAACTCTTTTTTAACTTCTGGGTTACTATGTGCTTAACTCGGATGCAGTCACAAAGGAGCTGTTGCTGTTAGGCAGCCTTATATTAGAGTTGTCGGATTGGAAGAAACAAATGAGGCCAATTCTCGAGGGCCAGCTAACTTCACAGTAGATGAGGTAATTTTTAAATTATCAATAGCATGTGGTAATTGAGAGCTTTAAGCTAATGTTAGCAGCATGCTTTCAATTGCATAGACTGCATAAAGATAATGGTCTCCACCTACATACCCTCACAACTCACAGCAAAAAAAACTTGCAAAGAAGCATGCACATAGAGTGGAAAAAAGCTGGGGAAGATTAAGTAATGTTGGTCAAGCTATGGACTGTGGGGGAGAGGGTTTACCTCTGTGTAGCAGATCAAGTGCTGAACGAATAAGCTTTACATTTGAAAGATATAACAGATCGCTAAAAGTATGCCAATATATTGCCATGCTGTTTGGAGTCATTGGACAGCATTATTTTTTTCAATCGGGGTGTGGGCTTTAATCTGATTGGATATTATTCCCTTATACATCAGTTCTCATGGCCTTGCTTTTTGTAGAAAGAAGATTTCCTGAAATTTGCATCCGATAGTAATGCTTATGACAAGCTATGCTCAATGGTCGCTCCCTCAATATTTGGGCATGTTGATGTCAAGAAAGCTGTGACATGCCTTTTATTTGGAGGGTCAAGGAAGGTATGCTATTTTTCCTTCAATGTCAATTGTTCTTTGTTTATTAATTGGTTGATCTCTAACTCTGTTTTTGCAGTTCTTGCCCGATGGTGTAAGATTAAGAGGTGATATCAACATATTGCTCTTGGGGGATCCCTCAACTGCTAAATCACAGGTCAGTTAAACTTATTGATTAGAAGGTGGCATTATTCACATGAAATTCCATTTTCATAAGAGCAATTTAATTTTGGCATTTGGTTCGCAAGGTTTTCTATTTTGATTCATCCTTGTTTCTATTTCCAATGCAAATGAGTCTGAATTATTTAATTATTTTGTTTTATCATGTAGTTCCTAAAATTTGTGGAAAAGACAGCCCCAGTAGCTGTATACACTTCTGGCAAGGGATCTTCAGCTGCTGGTCTCACAGCTTCTGTCATTCGGGATAATAGCTCTGTAAGTTTCTATATTTACCTTGGTCTAGAAACCATTTCAGATAAATGTTACTTTTCAATATATTTCAAAATGACGAGTTTCCTTACAACAAATCAGCGGGAGTTTTACCTAGAAGGGGGAGCCATGGTCTTGGCAGATGGAGGAGTTGTCTGCATTGATGAGTTTGACAAAATGAGGCCAGAAGATAGGTAGATCAGAGTTATTCCTTTCTTTTTGTCCTACTATATTCTCTCATAAGAATTTCTAAAGTGCTTCTTACTGGTTACTAGAGTTGCTATTCATGAAGCAATGGAGCAGCAAACGATTTCCATTGCCAAGGCTGGAATTACAACGGTCCTTAATTCAAGAACCTCAGTGCTTGCCGCGGCTAACCCTCCATCTGGACGCTATGATGATCTCAAGGTCTCTATAATTCCTTTCAATTGTTTTATGTTTTTACAATTTTCTACATCTTGTGTTAGTATAAAGCAGGACCTGAAGTGCTATTTCATTGCAGACTGCACAAGATAACATTGACTTGCAGACAACAATTCTTTCAAGATTTGATTTGATTTTCATTGTGAAAGACATCAGAAAGTACGATCAGGACAAGGTAAGACAATCCTAGCACTCTCCATTATGTGTGACATGAACATTTTCTTGTCTAGACTTCAGTTTGATCAAGAAATTAGGCATCTAGATATTGCAGTGTGCTGGACATGAAATCACAAATAAATGGGCATTTAAATTTTCAAATATTTTCATTGACGTAATTTGAAGCAGGTTTCACTGTTGCTTGTTTTGTGTAAGAACATGCAAGAATGTGTTTTCACTTACTGAGTGTTTCTTTCACTGCAGCGTATTGCTAGCCATATTGTCAAGGTCCATGCATCTGCTGAAGCATCCAGGGATGACACTAGAATTTCTAAGGAGTATAATTGGCTGAAAAGGTTGGTTCTTAATATGGCTTAAAGTTGTGCACTACATTATTGCTGTAACTTATAATGTATAGATGTTGAAGCAACTAAGTTCATGTTGCAGATATATCCAATACTGTAAGGCCAATTGCCATCCGCGACTATCAGATGCTGCAGCCTCAATGTTAAAAGAAAGTTATGTCAAAATTAGGCAGGTAATTATATCAACAGGCTCACCAAGGAGATTGTCCAGAATTAAACTTCCAAGAACATTTCAGTACAATCTTGATTATGAAAATGTTGTACATCGCTCAGTGATATTTGTTTCTTATGTTATCTGCTACAGGATATGAGGCGGCAGTCAAATGAAACTGGGGAGGCAGCAGCAATACCAATTACTGTGCGGCAACTAGAGGCCATAGTGAGGTTGAGTGAAGCTCTTGCAAGAATGAGACTGTAAGTAACCACAATTATACGTTGCTTCTTTTTCACTTGCATAGGCTCAATCATCCTGCTATTACCTATGCCATTTAAGTTGTTTAGAAGTCCTTGTGCATGTGTTTCGCTTCACTTGTATTTTATCCTTTCTTTCAGCTCCTATACAGAGTTTTTTAAACAATATTCTACCTCTTTCTTATCATGATTTTAGCTCCCAAGTTGCAAATGAGGATCATGTTTTGGAAGCAATTAGGCTCTTCAACACTTCCACAATGGATGCTGCACGATCTGGAATCCATCAACACATAAATCTTACTCCTGAGATGGCAAATGAGATAAAGGTTTGTCTGCTGTGCAACCAATATTCACTTCAATTTTTCCAAGTTATACATCCTTCCAAGTTCCAATCACAGAATTTAATTGTGTCAATTTTGTTCATGGATGAATAGCAAGCTGAAACCCAAATTAAGAGAAGAATGGGTATCGGTAGCCATATATCAGAGAGACGGCTAGTTGATGAACTGACCAGGATGGGCATGAATGAATCAATTGTAAGAGTCGTTCAGTTCACAATATTTTCCTTTGTTTGCTCCATTCATTTCTATCCAATACATTTTTGGTAATGAACCAATAGAACTCCCTTAAAACCTTGTCCTGATGCGATGGTGAATATTGTCAGGTAAGAAGAGCACTGATAATTATGCATCAAAGGGATGAAGTAGAGTACAAACGAGAACGGAGAGTCATAGTTCGAAAAGCCTAAAGATTTGACATCGCAACTGAGATCATCAAATCGCACGCAATTTGGTGATTTCTTATGCCCTCAGCAAATGAAGCAGAAATATTTAAATTATGGATAACATCCCTGTACATTAGTCTAAACTGCAATTGTCAAAGGAATGTTTTGAGAGCAATCTAATATATTTTATTTGGGACTGTTGGATTCTTAACATCTGCAGTTTTATCAGGGTCTAGAATTGGGCTAAAGTTAACTCATGCGGTAAATGATCATATTATTTACATCATGTAGACATAATAAAAAGTGTACAAGCAAATTATCTATGTAATTTTTTTAGTGTATCTAGTCATTTTGGTCCTAAGCGGTCTAATTAAAAATATGGAAAATTAAGTTTTAAAGCAAATTATTTATATCTATATATTCCTTCATATTTTATACTCTCATACTAATAAAAATTTGTGTGTTGATATTTACTTTGTATGATATATTAATAAGTTATAAATATATTTATAGAGTATTATAGAGGATTAAGTTCAGTTTTATATACAATATATTTTTTATTAATTTAGAATTTAATAAATAAATTTACAACTTTAATAATTTTTTAAAATTTTTTTATATATTAAAAAAAGGTGCAAAAAATTATATGGTACGTATCAATATATATTTTTTATTAATTTGGAATTTAATAATTTTTTTACTTATTTGTTATTGTTTCTTAAAAAAAATATAATCCAATATATTACTAGGTATCAA
>JAOTQR010000097.1:39468-50354 GCA_025774065.1 Solanum ossicruentum | reverse complement strand
GCAAAGATGGTCTAACCACCAATCTGTAAAACTTACCTTTGAGTTTAGGTGGTATCTTTTTATCACACAATACTCCAAATGCAAGCCTCCATTTAGTCCATGTTTCCCCAATACGATGTGTGACATCATCGTCGATATCGCCACTATTCTGGAAGATGGACCACAAATACTTAAAGTTTTCCCTCTTGGGGATAGGTTGAGTGGTAAGCCTCACATCAAAGTTTGCTTCATCCCTCTCAACACTGAATTTGCACTCCAAGTATTCAGTTTTTGTCCTGCTCAATTTGAATCCTTTGGACTCCAAGGCATGTCTCCAGGCCTCCAACCTATCATTAACTTTAGTCCGAGTCTCATCAATCAGTACTATGTCATCTGCAAATAGCATACACCATGGTACCTCCTCCTGGATAGATTGCATCAACTCATCCATCACCAAAGCAAACAAGAAAGGGCTCAACACAGATCCTTGATGGAGTCCTATCTCAACAGGAAAATACTCTGAGTCTCCTCCCACCGTTCTTACCCGAGTTTTGGGAAACTTCATCTAGTGTCAACTGTTAAAACTAACTGCAACATTCGAAACTTGGGCATAATAGACTCACATCTCCACCCATCTCAACTTAATGTCAGGCTTAGTTCGCATGACACAGAGCCTGAACCTATGTCCTAAGTCTTAGAACTAATTGCAACGCTCATCTAATGTCTAACTCTTAGAACTAACATCAACGCTCAGAACTCGGGGATAATAGACCCTCCTTCTACCCTTCAACTCAGTATTTCTGTAAATTTCTCAAAAACCATGGCACAGCCAAATTATTGTTATTTTTCTGAAAAATGTGGGTAGGGAAGGGAAAACAGAGGAGGAAACTACAATTTACAATGTGAGAAATCAAACCCACATCGAGTATTTAGCCAATCAAACATTTCCTGCATAACTCAATTCAATGCATGTACACATATAAACACACACAAATTGACAAAAACATATATATATATATATATACACACATATATCAATCACTTAGTCACACGCAAGGACAAAGTTGAACAGTGCACTCGTGCTCCACATTCACCGACTTAAAACTTTAAGGAGACAAATACAAAATATCTTACTTTCTCGCGATTTTTCTGGGATCTTTCACAGCTAAAAAAGCGGAATGCTCGTCTCCATCTATAGACAGTACGGAAATCTTGTTGCTGATCAATAAAGTCTCAGCATTCGATGAACTGGTGGTGCCATTCTCAAGTGCTCCGCCGTCTTCCATGATGAAGGCAGCGACGGTGAGGAGTTGCAGTGGCGGAAGTACCGGCGGTGAGCTATCGGCGGCAGAATAACGGACGATTGACTTCCAGTTGACTAGGAGAAGAAATTTGTTTTTTATTTTGATTTTATTCTTTACTTAGTGAAGTGGGTTTTAAGGTGCACCTAAACTGCTGACACTGTTCAATGATGAATCAGTACAATTGTCATTTCCTGCCAAACCAACGACTTTCGATTATTTATCCCGTCATTTTTATTTTAATAATAAAATAAATTATTTAGGATATAATTATCTTGGAATAACATATTCCCGATCAAATAATTCCTAAGTGTATTCATAATATACTATAGATAGGGATGATAATGAGACAAGTTGAGTTCAACTCGAAATTCTTTTAACCCGCCTTGTATAGTGACTTTTTTATTTTCTATATGCCCCGCTCAGCTTAAATTATTAATTTTTTATTTTTGCAATTAAATTTAATACAAAAATTAAAATTCATAATTTATTTAAATTATTGACTGATTAACTATTTTTAGTTGACATTTCAATAATTTTTTTTTAATCATTAATTAAACGTTTATAATTAACATTTTAACAATTAATAATTTATCGGACATGTCTAATTTAAATTTTAGAAAAAATAAAATAAAGTCAATGTTTAATATAAAAAGTTTATTTCGTTGATTTTTACTAATTACAAATATTTAATTTTCTTCGAATTTCTATTTGATTTTTTAAACCCGCAACCCGCCCTGCATTAGTTTTGAAAATGACTACTTCAACCCGTCCCCGCCCCACATAGCTCCAAATCTACTCAGCCCCGCATAGTCTAAACCCGCCCCACACCGCCCCATTGCCATTCCTAAGTATAGAAGAAAAGGTCAAAAATATCTGCCAACTTTCATTTATTAGTTAACTTTATCTTTACCGTTAAAACAAAGTTATTAATATCCCTATGATTAATAAAATTTTCACTCATACGGATCATATGAAATCACCTAATTTTTTAAAAAATAAATCATTAACCCATCTAACTTGCTCCGACTCAACTAAAACAACTTAACCCAAATAAATATCCTCCACATCACCATCTCTCATCGCCGGCCATAACCCTAGCTTCGACGAAGATCAATCTCTCATCGCCGGCCATAACTCTAGCAACAATACTACAAATGCTAGAATAACTTTTTTCTTTCTATCTTTCTATTTACCAGAAAAGTAAATTTAACTATATTATTCACGTTTATTAAAATTAAATAATTAAAATAAAAATAAAATAATTGATAATTTTATAATATGTATTACACATAAAAAAAGAATTGATATTTTTTATATGATAGGAAAAAAAAATGAGAAGACAAGGAAAAGCAAAACATTCAAAAAAAAAAAAGAAAAAAATACAAAAAAGTTAATTAAAAAAAAAGAAAAAAAGGGTAAGGTGTACTGCACCTTGTGCCTAACATTCATTAAACGAAAAAAGGTTTGTCGTTTTGGTGAAAAAAAAATATAAATTATCTTTTTCAAAATTTTCAATTAATTTATTTTCCAATTTAATAGCCACCTCAAAATTAAGTAGATCTGTTATTGTAGTTTCATAGTTAAAGTTGATGAAGAAATAATTAAATAATACTTAATAGAAATGACGTAAAAATATTGATATTGTTGATGTTGATCTCAAAACGTTAGTATGTTGTTGTTGTTGTTGTTGATCTCGAAACGTTGGATTTAAGATGTCAAACTTGAATCATCAAGCCAAGCAACAGCTGCCTGCTTGAAGCAGCGGAAGCAGACAATTAAAGTAGACACGACGACCCTAAGTTGCTAAAATAAGCAGCTTATTATATATAGGAATATAATAATGTCATGTCTTAATTAGAATTAGATGAGATATCAATATATCATTTTCATAATAAGTCATATAAAATATACAATCCGTATTTAAAAAAATAATATATTAATAACTTTTATGCCCTTTTTAAAATTCAAAAAGAAAAAGAATGGGAAATATATTAACTTAAGCATCTAAGATATATAATATATCATTTTCATATATTATTAAAAACAACTGAGTGTCACTTTAGAATCAATACCAAACTAAAGTGTCATAACTAAAAGAATATTATTAGCTCATCTTGAGAGTAATACTTTTCGTATATTGGCTACATCATATTTTTTGAAATGCGATTTTCTTTCAAAATTCGGATAAAAATCATTATAATATCAGAGGTTATCTTAGGTAAGCATATTAAGATAATGACATTCACCTCTAGGGAAAAAAAAAAGAATTAGTGACGATTCAAAAAATTACCTTTACATAAATAGCCTACACGATTCACTAATTACTTATTTTCATCGATATATATAAGTTGTACATACTCATATATATATTATACATTTATCGACTATTTTAAATTTAAGTGATTAGATAAATAATAAATTTAAGTTAATGCTTCATTAAAAAATGACAAGCTCTTCACCAAATAGTTGGTGGAAGTACAAGATACAATGAACCATAATATGATTAATTGATTAGTACTACAAGGAAAACATGTCTCATATGAAAAGGAAATGTGAAAGGAAGCATCATAATCACACCAAGAACAATCAATATCATAATTCAGGAATCGAAACGGACTTAAACTTCTCCTAAAATAATTTTTATCGTGAAATAAATGCTTTAAATATTAGTACATTTTAAAAGTTCTTTCAACAAGATTTTTTTCATTCCTAGAGACTCAAATCCAAAATATCTGATACAAAGTGAATTGTGAAAAAATCTCAACCATTCTGCAGAGTGTATGTTAGTTTTGTAGTTGTGGGGTTTGGTTGGAGTGTTGGGGGTACTTGTACTCTATATTACTTAATTTTTTGTTTAGTGGTTCATTTGTTGAGTACCGTGTGTTTGGTACTCACCTCTTGCTATAAGAATTTTGTAGGTTGTGAGTATGGATTGTCGTGATACTCTCTACTTTCTTTGTCTGAGGCTTTCTATGGAGATTGTGAGAGGTAGTTGTTTGCCATCCCAGCTGACTTCTTACTCCTCTTTATGATTTTGTTTTATTCTAGAGACAATTTCGAATCTATTGTAATACATTAGAAGATTGTGCACGTGGCAACCAAGTTTTGGGAGATTTTCATTAAGTTGACTTATCATCCGCAATTGAACTTTGATTTTTTTTATTATATTCCGCATTTTAACGTTGTAGTTGAGTTGTATGCTGATTTGTCTTGATAGGAAAAGACGAGTATCATCACGTCCATTTTTGTGTCGTGACACTTTCAATAATCAAGACATGATAGGAAACCTTTTTGAAAGAAAAATATTCATTTTTGAAAGTGCTTTCAACAAGATTTTTTTCATTGCTAGGGACTCAAACCCAAGGCATCTGATTAAGAGTGAATTTGTGAAAAAATCTCAACCATTCTACAGAGTGTATGTTAGTTTTGAAGGATAACTTTCTGACTCAATAGCATAAAGTACCACATGAATATGGGAATAGTAACTTTATAATAGCATTTCATTCTCAAGAATAAAGTTGAACAATGATTTGAAAGCATCTAAAAAAGATGGAATAATAGTCTTTATATTGCTTGAGGATAGAACTTACTTACATTCCTCTACTTTACATCAAAACATTCTATTCCTGACAACAACAAAAGCATCAACTTCTTGAACAGATGAACAAAAAGCAACTGAAATAAAACAAAGAGACTTTTACAACATATATTTCTGCTTCATAATTTCTAATCATGTCTAAATATTGGCATTCTAGTTCAAGAACATTCTTACCCTTGTTTCTTCAAACCAGTCACAAGCTTTAGTGCTTCTTCCATTGGTGGCCTATCTGAGGGTCTAATTCTGGTGCAAAGTGAAGCAACTTCAAGTACTAGTTTTATTTCCTCTTGGATCGAGCTCGATGGAGCAACATCATTCTCATCCAAAACCTCTCTCAAAAGATCCTCCTTGGAGGTGTTCTGAATGCTTGTAGCTGCATTTGACAGCTTCCTGTTCATTAAGATTTCCAGAATGAGCTCACCAAAGTTGTATATGTCCCTGTAAAGTTCTTCCTTTATAGCTCGCTCGATTGCACCTGTTAGACACAATTAAACAAGATTTATAACCAGTATCAAATTAAGATCATTAAACACTTCAATTAGAATTGAAATGGAGCCTTGGAGCAACGATAAAGTTGTCTCGTGTGACCTACAGGTCACATGTTCAAGCTGTGGAATCAACTAATGATGCTTGTGTCAGGGTAGGCTGCTTATATCACACCCCCTTGGGGTGCAGCCCTTCCCTGGACCTGCGTGAAAGCAGGATGATTTATGCATCGGACTGCCCTTTTTTTCTTTCTTAAAACAATTCTGTTAGGATTGCTAACAGTTTGACAAATATTAATGAGACTACATCTTCACTAGAAGTGCATACCTGCTTCATTACCAACTCTTGGTATTGACGGACCATAATTTATTTGAATCAAGAATTTAACACCGAATTCCGTCAAATGAGGTTCCATGTATTCATCAAACACGATGTTATCAGCCTTCACATCCCCATGAGGAATTGCAGGGCAGCAATCATGATGCAGATAACATAGTCCCTTAGCAATTGCCACGATGATTTTATACTTGGTCACCCAGTCTCTCTTTGTTTTGATCCTTTCGGACAGATTTCCATTAGGCAAGTTGTCCCACAGCAGGTAAGCCATACGCTTGTTGTAGCAAAATCCCAACAATCTGGTCAAATTCTTGTGTCTTGCATTGCCCATCCTTGATATGAAGTCCAACATAGCATTCATTCTCTCTGGTCTCCATTCGATCTTCTTCACCAAGACGGTAATTCCTGTTGGCAGAACAGCTTTGCAATCAGAACCAGCCAAGGGTGGCACCATATCCGTGGTTTCTTCAATAGAATTGAAGCTCCTCAAAACATCATTTGCTGTAAACCGAGGAAATCCACTAAAAGAAACCATTTTCCACTGCCCTTGACCTCTTCTTCGGAAGTAAAGAACTCCGAAAAATGCAGCTGTAATAGCCAATACTATGATTCCACAAGTTATGAGAACCCATGCCAGCTTCTGAGTCTTTCTGCTTCCTATCTCCAGTCCATTCGGTCCATGACAAGGCCCCAACGGTGCCCCACAAAGCTTAGGATTACCCCAGAAGGCGCTACTATCCATCACCTTAGAATTCTTCTCAAAAGGAATCAAACCCGAGAGATCGTTGAATGACACATTAAGAAGTTGTAAGGTGGAAGAACTTCCAAACTCGGCTGGAATTGAACCGCTAAAACTATTGTGTGACAGGTCTACAACACTAATACCAGGAAGGCTAGCAAGTTCTACAGGTATCTCACCACTTAAATTGTTGTTGGCCAAGTCTAAGTGCACAAGATTTTGGCAGTTGCTTATGCTTGGAGGGAGAATCCCGGAAATATTGTTCATGCTCAATTCAAGAACCAGTACGGATTTGCAGGGTCCAAAGGGAGGAAAATCTCCTGAAATACTACAATTGGTAGCTGAGAAATTCTGTAGCGAGTTCAAAGACAATGTCTTTTCCAAGATTACACCTCCAAGATTTGGATTATTAGACACATTGAAGTATTCAAGATTGGAAGCTAAAGCAATATCAGTAGGAATACCTCCACTGAACCTATTTCTAGACATATCAACATATGACAAATCAGGAAACTTGCTAAACTTCAAAGAGATATCGCCTGTGAATGAATTATCTTCGATACGGATCCGAACAAGAGAGGAACAATTGGAAAGTGATGGAGAGAGTTCACCAGTGAAATTATTCGAAAAAAGGATCAACCTTTGTAACACCCCACCTGAACATATATTTGGTGGAATGCTACCAACTAAATAGTTTGTTGAAACATCAAGATATTTCAGCTTTGAGTATTTGCCTAAGTCGTTTGGGAGTGAACCTCTAAACCAATTGTCCCATAAAAGAAGTGTATCAAGCTGTGGAAGCTTTGCAATTCCTTCAGGAATAGTTCCACCTAAGTCATTGAACATAACACTAAGCAACTTAAGATTTTTCAACTCCGAGAAACTCTCGGGGATTGGACCTGAAAGATAATTATCAGAAAGATCCAAACTTGATAAAGATATGATTTTTCCAAACTCCCATGGAATTTTACCACTAAGTCGATTTCTGAACAAGAAAAGCGACTCGAGATTGGTCAAGTTAGTCAGCTCTTTTGGTATTGAACCAGATAAATTTGCACTAGCGATATCAAGATACTGAAGCTTACTCATATTCCCTAGTTCCCAAGGAATGGTTCCTTCATATAAATTATAACCAATCTCCATATGAGTTACTGTTTTCAGCATCCCTAATTCTGGTGGTATTTTACCACTCAGAGAATTTCCAGCTAAGTGAATGAAATCAAGATTCTTGAATGAGCCATACTCAGAAGGGATTTGACCACTGAAATAACTCCCTGCAAAATTCAGTACCTGTTGGGATCAAAATAAACAAGGCGTCACGTAGAAGCTAACAAAGCAAATCTTGAACAACCATAAAACGAATAGACAAACAGAATTATACTATAAGAGACGGCAAGGAAAGCCTAGTGCACTCAAGCTCCCACTGTACACAGGGTCCAGGAAAGGTCTGACCACAACGGTCTATTCTAATTGCATTTCTGCAAGAGACTGATAATCGTCAAAAACACACTAAACGATCCCTTTTCGTGTATTTCACACCCAACTATCAACTTTTCCCTTTTCTTACATGAACTTATCACCACCTATGTATTAAAATACACCTCATTTATCAGTTTTTATCTTTTCCTAACCAAAGGATGGTGATAGTTCAGGTAGGATATGGGAACAACAGATAGTTGAAGTGTGTTTCAATACATAAATAATGATAGTTGAGATATAAAACCGGTGAAAAAACATAGTTCAGATGTGTTTTTGACCATTAACTCTCAAAGAAAGTATAGAAACTCTGAAGAAAACTATCTCCCTATAAACAAAACTCTTTTAAAACTACATTGGTGATGCTATTATATGATCAAATGTGGAATAAACATTTAGCACAACCAACAACAACAAACAAGTGGAGTTACCTTACCACTAGCTCATAACTAGCTCATATAGAGAAAATTTAACACCAAGAAAATTAATTCTCAAAAATCAAAGCAAACCCTAACAGTACCTTAAGTGACTCAATTTCTGAAACATCTTTAGGCAAAGGGCCAGAGAAGCTGTTACTAAAAGCATCAAGAATCACAAGAGAATCAAGATTTGAAATCCCACTTGGGAAATGACCAGAAAAATTGTTCCTGCTAATATCCAAGCTTCTCAAATTAGTCAAGTTAAAAATCCCAACAGGGAGTTTCTCAGAAAATGAGTTATAACTCAAATTTAGCTCAACAAGGTCTGAAAAAACACTAAATTGATTCACTGAGAAAACCCCACCAAGATTTTTCACTGAAAGATCCAAACCAATGATCAAAGAAGAATTTTGATCGCATTTCACACCAGACCAAGAACATGCATAAATATTCTCATTTGAACTAGAAGGCAAAATCCAATCACTCAAACTGTTGGAACTGTCAAAAATTTCAGTTTTTAAGCTCAAGAGTGCTTGAGTAAAAGGATCAACAGCTGAAACAGGGAAAACAAGAATCAAAGACAGAAAAATCAAGAAAAGCTGAAAAAGTTTTATCCCCATTGGGACTTGCATTAAGAAGTGAGAGTAGTAGTGAAGAGTAAGGGAAAGAGGTAAACAACACAAGAAAATATGCCAAGTTAAATAAATAGCAACTTCCTTATGTACTAGGAGTACTTCTACTAGGAGTATTATACAAGTTCCTTTCTTGCATTGGGACTAGAGAAAGTTTGATAAGAAGTGTGAGGAAACCCCCCCTCCCCCCACACACACACAAAAAAAAAGGAAGACACAAAAAAGAGAAGCACTCGAATAGTTGAAATGCGAATTATAAAATTTTTTTGATAGCGAAGATAAAAATGCTAAGTGATTTCTTCGACGAATAGAATTTTGCATTTATTATTGATAGAAAGTGAATATTTCTTGTACAATTAGTCAAAATATGTTCAAGCTGACTTTAATGTTATGATTATATATATATGTAATTTTATTATATAAGTGCGAATTGGAGCAGTCAAGAAGATAGTTCTTTATCGACATATCTGCTTGAGTTATTTTGCTTAGTCTTATACATTATGTAGTGTTACTTGATTCCTCTTATAATTTTGGAGTTTGCTTTAGAAGGAACAAATAGGGGACCATTTAAGGAATTATCTTGTTTAACTTAGGATTATGTTTGCCATTAGAGAAAAAAAATCCAAGAAATTTTTTGCCCTTTTTTTGTTGGTGAGGTGAGAAAAGAAAGGCAAATGGGGACAATAGAGCATCTTCCTTTATTTATATTCCATTTTATCAATTCAATCCAAATCCATGCATATATAGATGGTTATGAAATCCTACTAGTCTTGGAATACTGCTTAGTGCAATTATTCTAGTCAATTAAATTGGGAAAAAATAGTGAAACACTTTATTTGAGGTAATTAATGATGTGACACTCAAAAAGTAAATGTTTCTAAGTTTATTGAGTTTTTAATTGGAGTATTAGTATTAAACCATCATATATATGTACTTTATTTATTACACAAATTGTCAATGAACTAGACCATGTCATAAAAATGGTCAATGCAAGAAAGGGTAATTTTGGAATTAAAAAGTCCATTTTTCAAGGCAAGCTTCCCAAATGGATTTTATAAATAGTATACTAGAGTTGAGGAAACAAGATTTTTACCAAGAAGATTTAAAATTTATCATATGAACATGATATTTTTACCATATAAAACTTGATGCTGCTAAAGGAGTGCAATGGTTCAAGTTTTAATAGAGATTAAAAGAAATCATTAGTTAAATACATTTCGTAACTATAGTTATAACAACGTTTGTATAATTCATACAACATTTATATACGTTTGTATAATTCGCTATACAATTTGTATATTTTATATACCATTTGTATATTTCGCTACAATTCGTGTATAATATCTATATAATTTGCTAAACAATTCATATTATTTGTATATTTCACTATACAATTTGATTCGCGCATAACTTTTGTATAATCACGCGCAGTGTTTGTATAACATACACAAATTGTATAAAACTCAAACTATAATAACAGTTAGATATTTATCGCGAAACATAATTAATTCAAACTATAATCATTTTAACTAATTACTAATATATATTTACTTATTCACGTAAACTTTCCTATATATACTATATATATGAGTAGGGTAAGGCATAATTGCACCACAAAGATACACTCTAGGGATTAGATGGGTATACAATCAATTACTAGTGCCATAACTAAGTATATTATTACTCATTAAAGCAATTAAAGAGGGCCACAAGAAGGGAGTGACATGGTACTAGGAAGTATAGTATATATTTTTTATTTATTATAAGAAGAAAAGTGTGTTTCCATCAATCTTGGATGGAACCAAAGATTCACTATTTTTTTTACTTTGGAATATGATGAAATAAAGCAAAATGACTCTTTAAACTGTCTGCGCTTCTTTCAATTGTGAAGTAGCAGTTAGTCAATGTAACTTTCGA
>JAOTQR010000097.1:0-39368 GCA_025774065.1 Solanum ossicruentum | reverse complement strand
TGCGCTTCTTTCAATTGTGAAGTAGCAGTTAGTCAATGCAACTTTCGACGCTCATCATGAGTCATCCGGAAACAGTCCCGCTACGTTTTTAAACAAAGGGGTCAGGTTACGTACACCCGAACCCCCCTTATTTCGCAATGGGTGAGAGCCTTTGAAGCACTGGGATAATGTTATTGTATGAGAAGAGAAGTGTGAATAAGAAAATGATTCTTTTTACCAAAATTATATATATATATATATATAATCTAAATAGATAGATGTTGTGTGTCATGATTGTTGTGCATTATTTGGTGGTAGGACTTGGCAACTTTAGTAATTAGTAAGTAAAAAGCACCATTAATCACTATTTAAGAATATATGCAATGATTACCACTAGGATATAGTATTTAGCTTACAAATGATGAGAAGATGCAAAATTAGCTTATTATAAATGGTGATTATCAAGGAATAAGATGAGATTGATAGTATTTTTCACTTCTAATCAAATATAATAATTTTAAGTCCTAAAAATGAAGAAATATTACAATATTTCCTTTTTAATAGATTTTATACAACACATATTTTAATAAATAAAACTAGTAAGTTTTGAATATCAAATAATTATACCAATAAAAAATGTATAAATGGTGAGGAAATTAACCATGTAATTGAACTTGTGCCACTATACTAGTTTTTTGGTGATGAATTGAAGGTTTTATCATGATAGTCACATAATTTGACATAAAAATATGTTTTCAAAATTCAAAACAAAATCTTAAATCAAAATAATTTGGAAAGGTTAAGTGCTTTTCTTTTTTATTTGATTAATAGGGTTAGTGTGCGTGTATGTATTATAAACAACAAATAATAATATATTTAGTCTGATTTCATAAATTAAGTTCGAAGAAAGCTATACAGATTTTAAGTTCGGAGAAGGTTATACAAATTTGGTCGGGGGGTCATCTGTATCTTATTCGACGAAAAATTATGAAGTATTATTTATACACGATTAATATAATTTTTATATATATAGAGCAGATATCGAACTCTCTCGACTAGTTCATATATTTTAAACACCTTAATATAAATTCGGACTCATGTGTGTTTTGACTCGATTTTATTGAAGAACGTTACAAGAAATTAAAATGGAACACGAGGGAGAGCAAGGAGGAAGGTCAAAAAAGTGGGTAAAAAAGCAACCGTTTTTTGTCTACTTTTGTGTCATTGAAGCCAATATTGGAAGTATATACTATAGATACAAAAATTACACTTCAATTTTTTGACTAAATTAAATTTTTTATGAGAAAAATATTAGAATAGAGTTTAAAATTTTATTAGTTTTAAAGAGCCATAGATCGATTGTTTCCGAATGATCCATGATGAGCGTCGAAAGTTGCATTCACTAACTGCTACTTCACAATTAAGAGAAACGCAGATAGTTTAAAGAGCTATTTTGCTTTATTCCATCATACCCCAAGCCAAAAAATAATGAATCTTTGACTCCATCCGACTATGAAAATAAAAATCCATTATCACAAATAAAAATTTAAATTAGTGAAAAAAATTATAATTTGAATTTAAATAACTCAAATAATAAATAAAAAAAGCCTGGTGATTGCCCATTGGCCCATATAATACGTGCATTGATGTTGACTACTGCATGTTCCTTCGTGATTTTATAAATTGACTCTACCCCACCCCCGCTCCACCCCATACCCTCACCCCACCTTCCGTAATCAATAAAAATTTCAATTAAGAAGGTTCAACATCTGAAAATATTATTATATAATTAATCGAAGGAAGGTCGTATAATTTTAATTATGTGTAATTATTATAGGTTTTTCGTTAAAAGAAATTTAGATGAATCCTAGCTATAAAGTGATTTTGTCCTTGCCTAGCTACATAAATAGTCTATTATCAATGCATAACTACATATAATAACTCAATAATGAGTAATTAATCGGACATCCTAATTCGTCAAAAAATTATAATACGTATAAAAAGTATGTCGAGGTTAAAAATATATTTTATCAAATTATTCTGACTTAATAATAAAATTATTAACTTCGTCATCGACCTATTATCAACTATTTTCTAATTTGCATGTTCAATTTTAAACGATTTAAGAAAATTGTTTTCTTACGATAAAAAAATAAGTATTTTCGAATTATATTTCCATGCAAGTGAAAATGAAGCTAAGTACTTTGGTTAATTTTCATATTTCCCTTGAATTAGAGGGGATTTTAATGAAATAAATATTTTAATATAAAGTAAAGCTAAAATTATTAGTCTGTGACAGATGGAATACAATATCTTTTTTTAAAATATATTTTTTACCTTCTAGAAAATGAGATTCACCAGAATTTACGCATTTTACAAATTCTAAGGCCATTTAAGTAATGATTTGTTATATTTTTTTTACTCGATGTTCCATTTTAATTGAATTTGTGAGCTAGTACACATATTAAGAAAAATATTCAAAGAAAAAATTTATACCATATTTTTCAGTATTGTCCTTTGTAAAATCATAAATATATAATGTAATTTATCTTCTAAAGAATATAAAACTTTAATAAACAAAGGACAAATATGGAAAAAGTTTCAAACATTCATTTTAAACTTTAAACAATTAAATTATTTTAAACCTCAAAAAATATTTTAAAATTTTAATTAATTTGAGACGGAGTAAGTAATATACCATAAAAGTCAAGAAAATATATTTGAATAATAATTTAATTTCTCATTTCCCCATAAAAGAAGAAGAAAACAAAATTACTTTCTGGGAGTGACAAAATACTAGTCATAAGTTAGTTTTAAATAAATCCAAAAAATATTTTCGTCTTTTTGTTTTTGTATTTATCATTTACATACATTTTACTCTCAAAGTTTGTGAAAAATATTTGTCATTATTAATCATGATATAAACCTGTGGTCTGAAACTCTGAATTGTATTTATTGAGTTTTGTATTTTTTTAATTATTTGGCATATTCAATCTTTTTCAGGAATCAGGGAAGAATATTTATAATTATTTTTTATTATTAATATTATTTTATTATTACTATTAAAAAGACTAAATAATGAAGAGATTTTAATTTTTTTAAAGAAACATAAAAATTGACAAGTGTATTTAAAGAAGAATTTTTAAATTCCATAGCTGGATAAAGTCAAAGATTTACTATTTTTTGACTTTAGGATATGATAGAATAAAACAAAATGACTCTTTAAACTGTTGCGCTTCTTTCAATCGTGAAGCAACAGTTAGTCAATACAACTTTCGACGCTCATGATGGATCATCTGGAAACAGTCCATCTATGTTTTAAACATAGAGGTTAGGCGGCGTACATCCGACCTCCTCTTACTCCGCAATGAGCGAGAGCCTTTGAGGAAATGGGGTAATGTTGTTGTATTTAAAGAAGTATTTTTTAGTAAGAAAGGGGTTTATATTTGACGAATTCATTTGAAAAGTGTTTTTGAGTAATTTTAATAAACAAATTATGTTTGGCTTATTTATTTTTTAAAAAGTACTTCCAAATATAAAATTATGGAAAAAGATAGATATTAATGTACATTTACTATTAAAGTTATTTTATAGAGAAAAATCATTTTAAATATAAATTATGAAATAATTTGATTAAAATATTTACTTTCATTTAATTAAAAGTTCATATAAAAATTTCTAATTAATATAATACATAGATAAATCAAGAAAAATATTTAGTATTAATATATTGATTTACATATACTTAAAATCATTCAGAAAAATGAATGAATTAAATGCATGATTAAAGAATCAAAAAATGAAATGAATTGTTGTACGTAGTAATCAAACTAGTATTTCTAGCTTAAAATTAAAAAAAAAAAACCGCTTTAAAAAATATTTTGATAGATTTAAATATTTATTTTTTACTTTATTTATTGTAATTTATTTGATTTTAACGTTAGTTTTAGTCAACTTAATTAAATTTTGTAAAGATGAACGAAATGTTGTTTATGTTAATTTAATTACTTTAAATATTTCTTCACTCAATCAATTATTTTTGGCTAAGTCTATCTTAGAGCCATCGTCGAGAAAGATTTTTAGCGGGGAAGGCAGTTAAGGTCATCGTCTTCTTTTCGAAATTATCTTATTAAGGTCCCATTCGGTTTTCAATCATTTCAAGTTTTTTTTTTCTTTTTCAAGCGATTCAAAATGTTTCTCCTTTACTTAAATTATTTTTTCAAAGTTAGTCAATTTTTTTAATTAGATCATCGGATAGTCGCATCCTACTGGACTTTTTGAGTGCTGTTCTCACATATATTTTGACCGTATAAGTGAGACAAGAAAAATTAATAATATTTTCAAAATAGTTGGTCGTCGGGTTCTCCCCTCAAGAGTCCATTTGATTAATTTTCAGAATTAAATTAAATTAATTTAATATTTAAAATTACAATTTAGATATTCAAAAACTATATAAAAGACACTATACGTTGTAATTTTCACATATTAATACGACTAAAAATATATTTAAAACATCGATCAAATTTTATGACACTAATTTTACCAGTCAGGTAAATTAAAAAATATATTTTAAGTTTATGAATTTTGTAAAAAGTGTAAAAATATAAGCATAGATTTCGAAATGATCCTTGCAAAGAAGACTTCTTTTTTAAAAACTAGAAATGTTACAACAACAACAATAACAATAACATATCCAGTCGAGTCACACAAATGAGGTCTGAGGAGAATATAATATACGCAGACCTTATCACTATCTCATTGAAATACAGGGGTTATTTTCTGTGACCCCAAAAGAAAAAAAACTGGAAATGTTACATTAACCAAAAATTTAAAAGAAAATAGTGAATTATATAGTAAAAAAGGGGGACAAGAATTCTAAAAAGTAAGAATAGGAAAAAGATAATGTAATTTCACCTAATCGTTCGTGTGGATGGACAAGTACACTTCTTTTTAGGAACACAAAAAAGGGAAATTAAAGCAAAGTGCAATTAAATTTAATTTATTCTCATGAATAAATAAATTAAAACAAAGAGTCGTTATATTGGGAGGGTCTAGAAAATAAGTGAAAATTTTATATTATAAAATATTATTTTTTAAGAAAATACATAGTAAAAAAGTTAGATTCTTATTGAAATGGTGAAAATTTTCTCTACTTTTTGTATTGATTATTATTATGTTTTCACTAATTCAATTAGAATATACGTGAGAATAATCTTCGAATATTTTTACTAAAAGAGAATAATGATTTTTTAGTAGTAAATATATCCTTGTTCCAAGAAACGCATATACCCAAAAAAAAATATGAAAATAAAATATTTAGTGAAGGATTATGATGTTTTGAGTTGAGTGTTTTAGGAAACAGCCTCTCTACTTCTACGAGATAGCGATAAGGTATGTGTACACTCTATCCTCCCCAGCCCCCACTTGTGGGATATCACTGGGTATGTTATTATTGTTGTAGTGAAGGATTATGGTAGGCTGACCAAGTATTCTTTCAATCTAAAATGACGGTCTTAGGTTCGAACTCTAGGTATATAAAGTAGCTCAAGAAGTGCGTTATTCCTCAATCATGAGTGAAGCTAGGTATATTATACTATATATTCAAGGTTAAAATCATCTTTTAGATAAATATAGGGGATGTTGAATTTTTTAACTTCTTTATGTTTTGAATTTTAATAAAATTATGTTCTAGTTATGTAACTGTTTTTAATGTGAAACTTTTCAAAATGAATTTGGTTAATCAAATCCTAATATAAATTTATATTTAATCTGATCCAATATGAATATCAGACACATAATTAATAAACAACAACAATAATAATACATATCAAGTCCTTTTTTTTTTTTTTTTTTTTACAATATCAACTAGTTTTATACTACAAAATTAATGAGCTATAATTTTCACTAGAAGTTCTTAAAATTATATTTACGTAAAAATTATGTGGGATGTAAGGACAAATCTAATGAAACGTTTAGAGATTCATACGAACTCAATAATTTTTGTCTAAATAATAATAGTAATATCAAAAAATTTATTCAATGCATAAAAATATTTAGTTTGGATCCAATTCATTGGTTCGATTATTGTTGAATGTCAACTTGATATCGATGTAGCCATATACAAATTCATAAACTTCGTGGAGTTATTCTGTTTAAATTGGGGTATTTTTGTCCAATTTTTTATTAATATTACAAATGTGACTAAATAGTATTTAAAATAGTGGTTAATATTTAATAGTAAAAAAATTTAATAATGCAATTCCATTCACTTTTTAAAAAAATTATTTTAATAATTGGAGGAAATTAAATTAAATTAAAAGAATCTTTTAGCATTAGGAGTGGCCCTTCAATTTAAATGGTGGGACAAAAATGGGCACTAAAATCTGTGATTTTGTCAAATTAGTGGGTGCAAAAATAAACGTGGTTATGAGGAAATCCACTATCCAAACAGTAAAAAACCAATCAATCAGAAAAAAAATATATAAAAGCGTTATTTAATAATAATAATAATAATAATAATAATGATGATGATGATGATGATGATGATGATGATGATGATGATGGTCATAATAATAGGTTATTTAATTAAATTAAGTTTAAAATATGTGTACACAAGTTCAAAGGATTCAAATTAAGCCGGACCAAAATTTAATACTTGGAGTGCAATTTCAGTATTGAGAGGGAGGAAGCTAACTCTGAGGTGAGGCTTGCCACTCAACCTATCCCCAAGAGGAAAAAATTTAAGTATCTGGGGTCCATCATCCAGAGTAGTGCCGATATCGATGATGATTTCACACATCGTATTGGGGCGACATGTACTAGATGGAGGCTTGCCTCGGGAGTATTTTGTGACAAAAAGATACCACCTAAACTGAAAGGTTAGTTCTACAGAGTGGTGGTTAGACCAGCGTTGCTGTATGGGGTGGAGTGTTGGCCAATTAAAAATATACATGTTCAGATAATACATGTCGCAGAGATGAGGATGCTGAGATGGATGTGCGGTCACATCAAGAGTGACAAGGTTAGGAACGAGACAATTCGTGAGAGACTAGAGGTGGCCCCGGTGGGCGATAAGATGAGAAAAGTGAGACTGCATTGGTTCAGACATGAACAGAGAAGGAGTATTGATACTCATGTTCGAAGGTGCGAGAGGTTGGTTGTGAGAGCTACTAGGAGGGGTAGAGGTAGACCGAAGAAGTACTAGGGGAAGTGATCAGACAGGACATGGCGGAACTCGACCTCACTGAGGATATGACCTTAGATAGAAAGAAGTGGAGGTGCCGAATCATAGTAGCAGGCTAAGTTCTTCTTCTTCTTTGTCTCTTTCTTCGTCTTCTTCCTCTTCTTCTTATTATTAATAATATTACTTTCATTATTATTTTTTCTTTTCTTTACATTATCTGGCGCATATGTGTTAGTGTTTTTTCATATTTACATTCTGTCATGTGATACTCTTTATTAGTTGCACCTGCTTTTCCCTTCCCTTCCCTTCCCTTCCCTTACGTTTCATTTTTTCATATCTAGTTCTTTCTGCTTATGGGTTTTGAGCTGAGGGTTTTAGGAAACAGTCTCTCTACTTCTATGACTAGCGGTAAGAACTACGTACAATCTACACTCCCTAGACCCCACTTGTGGGATTTCACTGGTATGTTGTTATTGTTTAAGGGGCTTGACTCAATTGTAAGAGGGCATTTTTTTTTAAAATGAAATAAAATTGAAGAGATTACAAAATAAGAAATCAAAATTTCAAGATTTTTTTTAAAAAAATGCATCCCATAATTTATAAGTGGATAAATAGTTTGAATTGAATCTATTTTGATAGATAATTTTATAATTAGGTCTATTTTTATATAATTTTTTCTAAATAGAAGAGTTATTTAAGCAAATAAAAATTAATGGATTATACAAAACATTAGGTGAAAAATGAATAAAGTGATATCAGCAGCAAAACTATTCCAATTATTTTTTCTTCTTTATTGGCTTTGTAAACTCTTCTTTTCACCTACTCTTTGACCACACAATTTCAAGTGGGAAATGACACATTAAAAGGGGACATAAAACCAAATCCTTTGGATCACTCAATTACATAATAATATATGACACTCCCTCCCTTTGAAGGTAGTTAGAGGACGGACCAGACGCAGCAGAGCGATGATCGGAGAGCAAGTTATCCATTGAAAGAGGGATAGAAGACGATTATAAGCACCTAAGATTATATCTCTATATTTATTAACACCCAACGAATCATAATACATAATAGAGACAGAGCCATGGTTTTTATTTATAGATTCTGAATCACAATTCTTTTCACTAACCGACTTTTCAATAGATTTTTTTTCACATATTAAATAAAATTTTTAATACAAATATAAAGCTTGAGCCAAAGCTGTCGGTAACAATCAATGTGGCTCCATTTGCTGTATAGATGTGTATAGTCAGTATAAATCTCATGTATAGTCAAAGTTATATTTAGTTTTTGAGTGTATCACAACGTGCATTCAGTGTATAGTGCATGTATAAATAATATACATTGTATAGTCCATGTATACTTTTCAATGACATTTGACAAATTATATCGTATAGTAATGTATATTTTCAACAATTTTGAACTTTTTTTTTGTGCAAGTAAAAAAGGACTATGCTTGTTGTAAAATAATTAGCTTATTATATATATTTGAAATTATCCCATTACTATTAATAGTTTGATTCAAAAATACTCCTGCGGTCAATATTTAGTTCAATTTCACATAGTTAGAAGTTCAATTTGTATAAAGGTGTGACAATCACTATATCGGTCACAAAAAGTACATGGACTTTTAGTATTCACACAACATTTGTCTCAGTTACAACTTGTGTTTCAAGAGTACAACATTTGATACTGTGCTGTTTTTGGTATCATGATATTATGATACAACTACGCCTCATTCCCAGACAAGTCGGGATATAATGTACACAAATTAATAATAATGATTCAACTATATTCGATTTCAAAGGTGATTAATGCCACTTGCTAACGAAAGAATCATCAACCCTCCAATGGTACAGCAGAGTCGACTCTCACCCGATTTAGTCTAACAGTTCCAAGAATGTATTCAGGGAGTTCAGCCTCTTCTTTTCCCTGCAAATGTGTATACAACATGGTCATGTGCAAGTGAGATGAATTGTTAGATAATAACAACTTGCGACTGAACTGTTTACGACATCTTTTTTCATTATAGACAAGGAGATGTACCGTTTTTGAACATGATGGCGTGTGTCTTAAACAACCACTCACTTTACTTTAAAGAAATCCGACCACCCATTCTTTCACCTCCTGTGGTAGTGTGTGTATGGGGGGTGGTGATGGCATTGACCCCTACCTTGTTTATTTTACACTCGAGAAAAAGTACAAGGGGTCGAGGTCAGTAGGACTTAACAAGGCTAGTTCAGAGTACTTTTCAACTAGTTCTTTGCCGTGTTGATGCACAATCGTCTCTAGTTCTACTGGGTAATCTAAGGCCATCGTGTTTTAGGTTTGGATTTAAGTATCGTGAACTACAATGCTGGATGAGGTAAACAACAAAATCATTATGTCATGTGCACAGTTGAGTGAGAGAGAGAGCGCATTCATCAAGCTACATGACGCTGAAATAGATCTGCGTCCATTCTACTTTGTTTGTGAAAGTAACCTCTTATAAGTGCCAGAAACAACATTGAAATGGTCTAGCATTTCATAAATTGTCATTCAAAACTACTTGATGAGTTTTACTCCTATTGAGATGGACTGTGATCACAAAATGAAAAACAACATACCTCGATTAGAATAGCAAGATCAACGACAAGGCTTGTTACATAGCCCAGTACAAGACCAATAACACCTCTCGCCACAGATGAAGAACCGATGTCCACATCAATCTGCATGCATGAATTTGCATTTCAGGATTAAAATCAGTGAAGAAAGCATATGCATTGACGGAAAGCCACTTGAGCTCAGTAGTGCAGACAAATCCAAGTCAGCATAAAAGTCTGAGCACTAGAGAAGTATTTTCTTGCTTTTCCAGAGAAAGCTCTAGCAACTTAGGGTGTGTTTGGTATGAAGAGAAATGCCTTCCCAATGAATTTTCCCAGAAATAAGCACTTTTTATTTTTATATTCTGGTGTTCAGTAAATAAGCAGAAAATATTGTCCCAAAAGCATGTCACTTACGGAACTAGACAAACACAATGGAAGTAGGGGTGTGAGGATGGGTGGGGTGGGGGGCTATGGAGACTGGGATGTGTAGGAGGGTGGGGAAGAGGCAATCAATGTGGAATGTCACTTACGGAACTTGTTTCCCTAATTCCTCGAGGGAAGTTACTTTCTCATTTTTAAGGAACTTAATTTCCTTAACAAAATATTTTCCAAAATTTTTGACCAACCAAACATGGAAAACTTGGGAACTCCATACCAAACACACCCTTAGTAGAAAACTGTAGCACTTAATCCGTGCCTCTCCAACACTAAAGGCAGTAAAAGTTGCATGGGGATAAGCATGTAGAATGTAAACTAAGAAAATCGAACTTGAAACCCAACCTCTAGAAAGTTATCTTGTCGAAGGTACTTGCACGTTACTGCCTTACCCAAAAGGCAAGCTTTAGTTCCAACAGCACGCTTAACCATCCAGTATCCCTGTTATCAGTAGCAATTAGTAAAGAGTGTATGAAGAAAGAAGTCTGTTCATGACAAAGTAACTCATACCTCAATAATGCTTGGAATCAATTTAAACCTTGAATCACGGAAAGAGTCGGTTCCATCAATGAATTTGCCCAACAACGAATCCTTATTTACAGGTCTATCAGCAGCATAATAAAGAACCAAGCTATAATTTGGTTTAGCTGGAACCTGAAAAACCAAGCCAGAACAGAATCAGTTACATTTCCTACAACGACCTTTTATTCAACAAGGTTGCATTTTCATGTTAAACATTCAAATTTGTTATGCAACTGTATTTGTATTTTCAATAACATAATCTCATAGATACGATCAACCCCAACGTTTTAGGATGGATTTTTTCAGCTATAATACATAGTTCAAACTGTTAAGTCTTCAGCCTCAAATTGTATACTCTTCATACTATTGGATCCACAGTGGTAATTAACGATATTTTAATAAAGTGGGGAAAAAGTGGGTCTCTGTGTGTGTGTTCATGTCAAGTCTTTTGTGAAACAGTCTTATCTATTAAAAAATAACAAGGGAAAAGCCAAAAGGACGTACCTGGAGGTTAATTACTAGGATGAATGGAATTTTCTTCCCTGCTTCAGACTGCAGTTAGGAAACACTGTTAGCAACGAATATGCTTAGCAGCTAAATAGAATTAAGGAAATAAGATTGGATAGAGAAATATGCTTCGTTACTGGTATTATCATTTCATTTCTTAAAATTGATATGTAAAACTTTACAAAGTTTTGTATAGTATAACAAAAGTTTTCTATCGTATAACAAAGTTTGCAGTGGCTTCAAAGACACAAAAAGTGACAACAAGCACATCTACAGGCAGTGTTTTCTATAAATATTATTTCAGTAATCACATAAATGGTTTGCCTCAAAAGGTCAGGTATCTGACCCTAACCTATCTCAGCATTAGCTCCATATAGGAGCTATCCGGTTGCATCTTTAGTTTAGTGTAGGAAATAATTAGAAACAACATATCCATTATCCTCTCAGCAAGATTCAGAAAAATTTAGATAAACAAAAAATTCAATCTATGGTGCATCGACGTGAAGTATATTATCTTTTCTTCACTTTATTCATTTGACTAACCAAACGACTTTGTCTTTTCCCAGAGGATAAACAAAGTGCAGTTGCGTAATAAGTGATTCTTCATTACCTGAACAAGACACTTAGGATGAAGAGCGATATTTGAGACGGATTCGTCCACCTTGAACCAGTCAACTGCAATAAGTTTGAGCAGAGGATCTCCACCAGTAACCTAGAAAAATTGCAAATAATTTTTATCCAGCTTAATTCTTATAGTAACATCTTTATATGGGGGAAAAAAGGGCAGCCCGGTGTACTGAAGCTCCCGCTATGTGCAGGATACGGGAAGGGCCTGACTTTGCAAGATAGAGTAAAACCTAACACCAGCTATTATTTATTCAAGTAAATTCTATCATGACCAAAATATGACATGACAAATTGTCCATAGGCACAATTTTTTATGAGCCAATAATACCCTTGGCCTTTTTTCTTTTCTTTAACCTGAACACTGATAAATAGGTGACTCTTGTGATTAATTAGCTAATGAAAGAGAAGCAGAAACTAGAAAGCCGGACAGAAATAGAGATCATGTGAAAACAATCAAGTATAGAAAGCTACCTTCGTACTGTCTTTCAAGTATGTCTTCCCTCTAATCATGAAACCAGAACCACTTGGCGAAGACCAGCAATCAGAGTCACCCTCACCCTTTGCATGCCGCATGGTACCATTAAACTGACTTGGATCAAGAGTTAATGGAGGTACATCAGGATTTAGTTCCTTACTAGTGTCTGGTGCTGCATGCAAGACAATTTCATTTAATAAAGTTTTTAAGAGACTTTAAAGTGGAAAACGGATAAAAGGCATCATCATCTAAAGACCATAATCATTTTCCTTACGCCTGAATGTTCATAAAAGTAACCCCATACCACCCACTCCCTACTCCAGGAAAGTGGTACATAGTGACGAGATGGATTTATGCACGGTGTTTATTTTCTTTGCAGACTTCTACATTAAGCATTCAAACCATCTAGGCTAATAAAACAATACTTTTGTGTTTGTTTGATAGATAAAGGTAGTTTTATTGACATCCAGCAATAAGTGCATGTTATTACGCCAAAAGATTAGCTACATCCAATATTGTGCAATACAACAATAACAACTATGCTTCAATCACATATTCTGTACTGAGCTCAAAAAATCAATTGGCATCTATATGAGTTACATCAGTTACTACAGCCATGTTGCACCAAAAGATAATAGAGAGATACATCTAAACTTTCCAGAAATCACGGATCCAGATACAGCTAAACTATACAGTAATCACGGCTCTGTATTTGTTTTCAAAGATTCTTCCATTTCTTTCCTTTTAGATGGACCACCATATTGTCATAGGGATTGTGATCCAAACCAAAGTTGAACTCTTTACTAAACCTTTCCTGTACCGGCATAGGAGTGCTTGGCTGTTCTATGCATAGCTCAACTAAGTACCAAACCGCTGAATACTACACTCCAAAGTTGGGTGGTGAAACTGCAGCAGGATAAGAGATGTCTTTACTTTCTTTTTCACAGGGAGCATCTGTTGTCAATGTTGGGCCCCTTTTTTGGAGATTTTTTTGAGTAAACAATTCCTGTGTTTAATATTAATAGGTCCTGAAGAGGCTAACGTTTTCATAAATACTATCGTAAGTAAATCATTCATGATCTGCTCAGTATTTAAAGTAACTGAAGGTAAAGATACAGGATGACAAATTGAAATGCTACAGAGATGCTTCCACAAATACCAAAGCAAGAAAGACAGTGGGAATGGAGAAGAACGAAGGAGAAAGAAAAACTCATCAGGATGAGAATAACAGAATTTAGTTACCCGATGTCCTCTTTAAGGCCAAGCTTGCTATGGCCCATGAAACATTTTTTAGCTTGACCTTTGTGTCCTGTCAGAGGTAAATAAAGAGTTAAAAGAACACATAAAGGGTTCAAAGGCAAGGTAATTGAACCAGACAGTTCCAGGAACTATTGCTCTGCTTTTGATGGAACACGAGAAACGACAAACCTGCTTAGGAGATACTTCATCATCACTATCTTCATCTGATGATGACGAATCGGTACCTACAGCATCATAGAACTCATCTCCAATTGCATCCTCAAGCTCATTGCTTGACGTAGAAACACCAGATGTTTTTGACTGAACAACTACAGTGGATGATTCAAATGTAAGTGCTGGATTTGCTCCAATATATTCCTTCAGACCTACACAAAATAATAAAATATAAAGGCGGTCAAAAATCACCAGTGCAATAAATATATATATGCATTTCATCAACTGTCAACAAGCTAGCTCCAATAGACAAGAGAAGTAAATTTATAAACCAAAAAGAAAAAAAACAAGAACACTATCACACAAAATGAGGTTGCAGGTCTAGCCATCCTGACTTCAGAATTATTGGATGCGGACCTCAATGGATATTTCAGGAAATATGTGAAGGTAATGAACACAGGCTGAGGTGTACATTTGAAGGAGCCAAACACAAAAGAAATGTTAGTTCATGGAGGAAGGAGAGGGTAAATAACTGCCCCATTCACATCCTTCGAGAAAGTTGGAAGCAAATCAGAATACAGTGTTGAAGGGAACAAGAGACAAAGGAACTTTTGGTTCACTGCTACTGTCAAATTACAAAAGCAATGTAAGTGATTTAAGCGAGCCAGGCTTTCTGGAAAATGATAAAGGAAGGAAGAACATGGACGAGTCACAGATATAGGAAAGAAGAAACTATACAATAATTAGGGAAAAAAGTCTTAACAGGACAGTGTGGTAGAAAGAGAGGATCAATCTTCAACTGCTTTAGAAAGGAAAACTGGGGAATAAGACAGAGAAAGCAGAAATGGAAATAAAGAGGCAGATAAAGGTAATGGTTTCTTTTTTTCCATTTTCTGGGGATGGGTAGAGGGAAGGATATTTCCGAAAACTAAAAAGATACAATGAATTGTGAATTTAAACCTTCTAACACAAGACATGAGCTTCTAAAAAACATAGATAATCAAATTGACCAACCTGCCACTTGAGTCAACATTCCAAAAGGAAGTGTTCTCTCAAATTTAGAGTACTCATTGTTCTTCCACTTAAACCAGCCCTTAGAACGTATCTCCAGAATCAGTGTCACAAGGCATCTGGCAGGCTTTAATGAGGAAGAAGTGCCTATATTGCTGATCTCCCAAGAACAAGCTACAATTCAACATAGAAAAGCTAACATCAAACTCATAAATTTCCATGATATCAGCAATGTCTTGAGAACTGTAGCAAGAATAATGGTACTCATGCAGCATGCATCGGGATCCAATCAGCAGCTTGAAGTAGATGCATATACGACTATATAAACACACAAACCAATTACGGAAAACTAAGGTTCATGAACATACTCTGACAAGCATATTACATAAGAAAGTGAAGTTTGGCAGACATCATTCTCACAGATCTGCCACTAAGGAAAACTTTTAGTATAAGTAAACAGTGGCAATAGAACCTCCCTATACAGCAAATAATTTTGACAGGCAATTGGCATTATTTCTTAAGAAAAACATAACCAAGGAGGAAGGAATCCAAAGTTATCTGGTACAAGTTATAAACAGAAGATGTGTAGCTATCTGAAGATCTGTATAAACAAACATTAGGACACACTGAGAAAGCCAAACAAAGAAATGAAATGGTGTTATTGCAGCCCAACATAAATTTTGAAGCACATCCCTTCATGCAAGGTAAACATTTGAAAAAGGTAAAGTTCATGAATCTAAAACTAAAAAGTGGAATGTACTTAAGGTTAGAAGTGTTGCACATATCGAGAAGAAGAAGAATGGGTATGTAAACATGTATAAGAACATGTTACAATGTGGTTACAGGTACAAGCAAAAATGTTAACCAAGGACAAGTTGCTCAAATGGGACTACATTGTAGATCCTCAGATTCTGCTCATGTCAAATGAAAGAAGAAACAAGGGATCATATGTTTGTGCAATGTCAATTCACCAGGCAGCTATGCTACTACGGGCTAACACTACGAAATGCATCTACTGTTTGGTATTGATACAACATGGCATAATCATCTAAAGAATGGATCATCATGAGCATAAAAGAGAAGACTCTGGAGCTCAAATATTTAAAATGGTCCATGCTGAGACAATGCCATATGGATAGAGAGAAATGAAGAAATTTTTAGCAAAAATCTGTTGATGGGCATAGAATCACTACGAATATTGCCTTCTCTGGTAATGGTAGAGCACCATTTGGTGTGATTAATGCGATGTTAGTCAATGAAAAAAACATGTACAAGAACAAATTAGAAAATACTGTTGCTGCTGTAACCCCTAAGATGCTTGATCTTAGTAATGTCAGCTGTTTTCCGTTCCCCCTCCCTACACAAATATTGCTTTCTTCCTCGTGTTCACAAGTATGATCTCGTAAGTTACCAGGATTATACCTAACTTTCTAAATGAAATCCCACACACATTTTGAAGCTCAGTAATACCATATCCATCTGGACCAAAGACACCATTATTTAGTCAAAGGAGATGATTTTCCAGATGACAAAAATCTAGTTGAGTTGCATTGAATTAGGATTGGCTGGATATTTAGGACAAATACCCAGATTACTATTATTTCCAGATATACAAAAACATATTCCAAAGGCTTATGCATCTGACCAGTTATCTTCCACAATAGACTTCAGTCTGAGCCATGTCAAATACTGTTTAAGGTCTTTATGAAAATTCTACTTCGCTCACTCCTCCGTCATTTTCGAGCAGCATGTGGTTTGGGACATATACAGTTAGAATTTTTTATATTATCAAGCTGATGGCTCAAGTTCAATCTCTTGATCTTGAACCAATGCTTGAGAATTTCAGGCACCAAATTAATGTTTGTAAAGTAACTGAATCCCTAAAATGGCTACCAACTCCACGACACCAACTCATATTGTACACATACTTCAAGGTAGAAAACCACGAGTAGGAAAATAGTATGGACAAGGTGATAGAAATCACTGAATTTAGCCAATATCTATATATATCATAGTAACAAGCCAGCTCTCAGATGCTTTTTTTAAACAAACCTTCCAGTACTAAATCTTTTATAAAGTGGAGTTTCTTACCGATCATTTTTATACGTCGATATCCACTTTTTGGAGGCCTTTTCTTGTATTCAGTTGGGAAATGCAAAATTGCTGCATTAAATGTTGAAAAGTATCTATCAATGAAAGTATAACAATTAAAATAAAAGTGAACGCATAACAGAAACAAACAGGCTGAACAGGATATGATAGATATGCCTGGAAATTTGAGAAAACATAGATTTTATCCTACTAAAAATTATACAACTCTCTATTTCTTTAGATAATATTTCCTAAATGAAAGAATCAGAAATATACACTTCCAGTGGCAGAGGAAGACCCTGCCAGAATGCTCATCAGATCAATCATACATGCAGGTATTGCAAGTGTACTCAAACTATATAAAGGGCAAGGTCTGATTCTCGGATAATGCAAGCTCTAATCCTTCACAAATCTCTGCTTATAGTTTCCATAAAATTTGCATAAACACACCATACTTACTATATTTTGAGGTGTATTAGGTTCTAAAATAATAGGGACAGCAAATTTAAGTAAATGAACTGATTCAGGCACATTAATCTTACTTTTTACCCAAAAAGAAGAAGAGATTATTAGAAAGCTGGCTCAAAGAAGGAAATCAGAAATTGGAGGATAAACTTTTGGCACTGATTTGAAAAAAGAGAACTAGCAAATGACTAGCATGGAAGAATTTACAAAAGTTATGAAAACACATCTCTCATTAAGTGCTATGTTAAAGTTAAATGAATTTGAACATAATAAAGACAAATTTAATAGAGAGAGCTAAGGATCCTCACTATATGTTCCGTCTTGACCATGAAACCATCTCCGAGAAAAAACAAAATCTCTTTTGGACTTCCACCTGCAAAAGAGAACCTCAGATGTATTAAACGAAGAAGATGACCCAAGGAGACCAAATTTGAAAGACCTCCAAAAATAAAGAGAAGGATCACTCACATCAAAGGGCCAAAAAGAAAAAGATGACATTTTACTACAGGCCTATCAAGACGGCAAATTATACATAAACAGGACAAGACAACAAGGTTTGTGTTTCATGTACATACACATTAAACAATGCATTCACCATAATATCAAGGCAGATTCACAATGACCAGTGTTTCTTTCGTTCACATCACTAATTTGTGTTCTCCTCAATCTCAGCTCATACTGTATCACCTAGCTTTGGAATTTAACTGCCAATAGGTGCTAGCATTTCTTCTATTCTATTTCTACATTACTTGCATATCCAAATGCTATCTTCTGCTTGTCAGCATCCCTTCCATTCTTCTTCCTAACAACGACATACACACAAGTGGGGTCAGGGCCTAGGGGAGGGTGGTGTGTACGCAGCCTTACCCATACCTTGTGAAGGTAGAAAGGATGTTTCCTATTTCCTGGTAAATGTTTTGAATGTTACCACCCTTATGCCTCAGCAGCCACTAAAAGAGAAGGAACATATGGAATATCTCTCAGTTAATATCTTGCAGTTCTTGCTCACCATCCCAAATCTCTAAACTCCTCAATCTTGGATACAGCCCCAACATTTCTTGATGTAACCTTATCTTCCCCCCTCTGTAATTTTCTAATTTCTATTCATCATCTTATCCAATTTTTCTTTCCCTGAGATTTTAATTGTAACTATGTGGTTAATTGGTTATGAGTACTAGAATAAATTTACGGCAACTTGACATGGGAAGCACATTCAGTCTTCCAGTGCTCTCAAGGACTCTTTTCTCTACTTGTTCCAATTCCTTTGATTTTTTTTTTTTTTTGAAAAAAGGAAAGCCCAGTGAACTCAAGCTCCCACTATGCAGAGGATCGGGGGAACGGCCTGACCACAAGGGTCTATTATACACAACCTTACCTTGCATTTCTGCCAGAGGCTGTTTCCAAGGCTTGAACCCGTGACCTCCCAGTCACATGGTAGCAACTTTACTGGTTACTCCTGGTCACATGGCAACAACTTTTCCAAGGTTTTTTTCTTTCTCTTGTTTTTATATGTCATGTACTGTTACATTTTTAAGCTTTACAAATTTGTATAGCCAAAGAATAAGCATACAGCACCATACCTGATTCATTGACTCAACTAGATTTAGTAATAGTCTTGCACCAAAAATGCTAATAGCAGCAGAGGAAGCTTCTTAGAAGCAGTCATATCCAACAACTAAAGAGGGAAAATACTAGTCATTCATCCAACTTGATGTTATGAGATTGAGGAATATTCTTACAGTTCTGAAGTCAGATTTTAAATGGTCTTTCACAATTCTCAAAACATATACCCTTGCAGAGAACCATTAATAAACAGAATATGAATGGTTGGAACTTACCAAGAAAGTTTTCGGAGATCGAGTGTCCCATAAACAACATCACAGTGACCATCCAAAGATTCTATCAACTCCATGTCCCCTGTTAACGTATCCCACCTGCAAGATGATTATTAGGTAGAATTGAACAATAAAATTCCACAACTTTCAAGCATTCAGAGGAACATACTCATATCTTCGACGTCGATCAAGACTCAAAAGCACGTCAAAGACAGTATCTGCACTAGCTTCGACAACACCAACAGCCTTGACAAGAACTCCTTTACCAGTCTACAGGAAAGAAGAAAAAAGAGCGTGCCAGACAAGTTTTTGATTGTACAAATAAAACCTAGGATAGAAAGACCTTAAAGGAGCATGCCAGACAATTTTCTGCCTGTGCAAATAAAATAAAACCCAGACAATGTGGAATCCTTGAAGATTTGCCAAACATGAAAAAATATGAAGAGGTAGATGACAAAAGAAAAGAATAGAATGCTTATATCTACCTTCTATTTCATTGATATTAAATCTGAAGTAACCTCATAAAAAAATATTAAAATAAATAGCTTCTGAAATTCATCTTAGTCTTCTTTTATCTACTATCCATAATGTTGTTATATTTTAGAAAGCAATTTGCTTGGGATACAGTTAATAACGGGATAGCAGATTTCTAGGACTCTTGTTAATAGTAAGATTCATTTTATTTAGTTTTTTGTATTAAATTTGTACTTATCAGTGTTCTTATCTTTAGGATTGTAAGTATATAGGTTTTTCTATTACCTAGATTTTCTAAGTGGTTAATTGTTCTCAGCCTTACATGTAATATACACCAGCTATACCCAGTAATCAATATACATTGGTTCATCTGCTACCAAATCTTTTCTTTGACTTTATACTATCCGAGCCCTATTGCTTTAACAAGCTTTGATCCTTGTCTTCTCCTCCCACCCACCCAACTCAAGCTTCCCCAATACAAATTACAAGTATCATCAATGCCGACAACATCTCCGGTTCAAAGACTCCTCCAGATCAATCCAGTTACTCAACTCCCCATCAAACTTTCTGGTAGCATAACTTTTCGATGTGGAAGGCTCAGGTGTGAGGTGTCCATGCTTATGCCTGGACAAAACCTCTTTGGTTATCTTGATGGATCAATCCCAACCCTATCCAATACTATCTCTGAAAACAACCTCAAAGTATCCAATCCTACTTATGTTTCCTGGTTTCAACAAGATCAGCTTATAAAAATGCTATCTTGCCAACTGTGGATGCGACCATTGGCAGTACAATCACTTCTGCACCAAATTCCAAAGCTGCTTGGGATGCCTTGCATACTGCTTAAGCAAATAAATTTTAAACTAGTATCTTATACAGATCACCTAGCCCACCTCTTCGAAGACTCTCGTCCTGTTGCAGACTATCTCCATCAAGTTCGGTCTCTTTGTGATGAACTTGCCATTGCTGGCTCTCGCATCTACAATGAAGAATTGATTGTCATGATTCTCACTGGCTTTGGATTTGAATTTTGAGAAATTTCGCCTGCTATCCGTGCTCAAGGAAGCCAAGAAGTCATCATCTGTTCCAATCACTGCCAACATTACTCAAAGATTACTCCTGCTCCTACCAGTCAGGGCTCCACCAATATCCAAAACAATAATCCGCAATCAAACAATCAACAAAATCGTAATCCATTTTGGTGTAACAATCAACAACCTCGATGAACAATCAACAACAGCAGTATCCCAGCAACAACCTCTATTACCAACTTTGTGATGGTAGAGGTCACACTGCTCATGTCTACCGGACACACTCACAATCATCTCCAAGCGCGTGCCAATTATGCTGCACACCTCCAGAACCAGTCAGCTCCCTAGATCGTTGACAGTGGCACCCCTTCCACATGCACTTTTTAGTAACTATTTCTCCATTTTTGGCGTAGTAGACCTCAATGCAAACTTGCGGGGGTGTAATAACGGTTAGCAGATTAATATGACTCTGGTTACTTGTAGGACTCTTTTTATTCAGTTTTTTATATTCAGTTTGTACTAACCTATTTTTTTATCTTTATGATTGTAACTACATAGTTTTTTATATTACCTAGATTTCCTCTAAGTGGTTATTTATTCTCAGCCTTGTATGTAATACACTGGCTATATAAGGGCCAACACAGTAATCAATATACATCAGTTCATCTGCTACGGTTCTTTTCTTTCTCTTTAACAGTAAGTATCATATCAAACTGAGTTCTTCCCTTTCTCAATCTCGCTACTCAGCAAGATGTCAAATTAATCAGAAATCAGAATCTCTGAGAATCAGTGAGGGAGGAGTTACAAAAGAGAAGTCAATAGGGAAATATACTAATGGCTCAGTTTCTTCAATCCTGAAGGTCATGCGTAGATTAAAACTTTTTTCTATTAAGCCTAGATTAAGCCTATATTAGTGTAGCTACATATTTTTCTTAGTTTAAAACCAAGGGTGTCTAGTGGTCAATGAAGTGGATAGAGAACTATGAGGTCTCGGGATCAAATTTCAGTGGAGCCAAAATCTTGTGACCTTTTCCACTTTGTCCAAGCCTTGTGGATACAGTTATATGGTACTTGTGTCGGTGGGAGGTAGTAGGTAACCCATGAAATTAATCAAGGTGGATGCAAGCTCGCTGGACACCATGGTACACACACACACACACACACATATACGCATTTGATAGTTCAAACAAAAAATTTCATATATCAGTACAGGAACTAAAGTGTGACTTTCAGAAGCTTGGTTAAAGTTCTTAAAGATTAATCATTTCTCTTAATATGCACCAATAACAGCAGTCTAAGACATCCCAATACAGTACAAACTAGCAATGTCCAATCATGACAGTAAATCTAGTGACATGGCAGATACCTTTTTGTTTGCCATATCTTCAAATATCCGAACACCTACGCTACAAAGAAGGTGGACAACATCACAAAATGAGTTATAACATTTAAAGAAAGCAATTTTTAGAGGCATAGCAGATAAGTTTTAACAAAATAAATTTCAACTCGAAAATTCAAGTAAAGATCAAACTGAAATCCTAAAATAATTTTATTCTTTCCCTTTTTAAATTACTAATCAAGAAGAAGAAAGCCTAAAGCATATATTATGCCAAGAAGACAGTAGTATCTTTCTTTGGCATGGTCATATATTTTAATTTTTTCTTTCCTCTATTCGACTGGTGCATCATAGTATCTTTGGGGATTCATTGTGGTACATAGTCTTAATAACAGAAAAGATACCAGGTTCTCAAACAATTATCTCCTAGGCAAGTTGTCGATAAGCTGTTTGATTACTAGTCAGGATGTTTATTTCATTTCAAAGCCAGTTTTCTTTTCATTTAAGGCTATTTCGACCAAATGTACCATCAATCTGCAAATCTTCCACTCACATCCTTTCTTTGTTTATATTTTATTTACTTACAAAGCTACAAGAACAAATCAACTTGCTGACCGGCTTCATTACTTATATCAAGCTCCAGTAATTTTCTTTTCTTTTTCTTTTTCTGATTGGCATAATATTGCTTTTTTCCTCCTTTTCTAATCAAATAGCTTTATTTAAAAACTACTCCCTCCATTTCAATTTGCTTGTCTTACCTTTGTTTCTAGCCTGTTTCAAAAGAGCACCTCTTTGCTTTTTTGGCAACTCATTAATTTAAACACCCCATATAGCATGTTTAAGAACACAACGTTAAAGGATATTTGGTATCTTCTACATATCTTTAGTTTAAGACTATAAGATTTGCATTCAAAAGTTCTCTTTACTTTCTTAAACTCCGCGTCAAGTCAAAACTAGACAAACAAATTGAAACGGGGGAGTAATTATTATTGAAGAAGATGAAAAGACATACCATCAAGAGTACGAACACATTTCCACTCATGTGCTTCAATTACATCTGCACCATCTGCTTCAAAGTACACATCTGATTCACTTTTGACACCCAATTTCGAAGATTTGCGCAAAAGTTTCTCAGGACCTGTGTATTAAAGAACATTTTTGAAAATTTATTATTATTTTGAATGTTTGTACTAACAAATCAAGGACACATGTTTATTATGTTGTGGATGACATCATCAACATTTGACAAATAGCCAAAGATAAAAGTTTTGTAAAGCAACATAATAAAGATAGAAAGACAATAGGATACTTAATTTGGATGGAAAGAAAAAAGACAACAACATACCTAGTGGAATCCCACAAGTGAGGTATGAATGTACACAGACCTTACCGCTACCTCACAAGGTAGAGAGGTTGTTTCTTGGGAGCTCGTCTCAAAAATCCATAAGCAAAATAAACTAGATATGGAAAAAAGGGAAAGGAAAAGAAAGGAAAACATAAAGGGCGACTAACAATAAAAAGAACATGATAGTATGTAAATACAATAACATCAACATATATATGACGGATAATGACAACATAGGATATAAAAACACGACTAATCCTACTACCCTATTATACACCCAGGCCAGACATCCACTAAGTCTACCAACCTATCTAATTTGCGACCTCCACTCTCCACTCCTTTCTATCTAAGGTCATATCCTCGCTGAGATCAAGTTTCGCCATATCTTTTCCGATCGCCATGTTCTTGGAAAGAAAAGTCATCTACAATTGAAAAGCAACACATGCTCCCATAGAGGTGTGAATATGCATGTTACACACATAGTATCCAAGGAAATAGAAGTTTTTATTTGTTTTGACATCACTTATGTCACCGACAAGAGGGAGTTGTTCGGATGGTAAGCTCTCCTCATTTCCAACCTAAGTCACCATAGGAGCAAAAAGGGTGGGAGCTCCTAGGGAGGGGTTGAAAAAATTTAAAAAAAATCACTTATGTCATCTATACTGCTTGGAGTCTATTTCTGTTATAAGAAGGAAATCAAACTTAGAAAACTAGTTAAAAGAATGAAGAAGCTATTCTATGCTGGAAGAGACAAAATCATTAAAGAGAGAGAGAGATATTGATCAGTGCAGGCCAAATCATAAATTTCACAGTGTACCATCATCCATTTCCTCCTTCCTCACCTTGTCCTATTCTTATCAGCTGCTTCAAGCCATGTGCATACCGCCGTACTCTAGGTCGATGTCCAGCAAGGTTAATCCTTTGATAGAGAGAATAATTTAATGAGATGCAGAAACTATTTAAAGAGATAGCAAGTAGAAAGACCAACTGTATAAGAATTAACATCACAATGCATTCAAGCAATAAGTCAAAGAGTTGATGAAACTGTAAACATTCTCCAAATCTGATGTTGCTTGGATCCTCCAAAAATGCCGCCGCACCCTTTTTGGATCCTCCAAATTAGTATATTTTTGAGGATCTGACGCGGGTGCATGGGCAATTTTGCTGGATCTATGGGCATTTTTGCCAGATCCAAGCAATGTAGTCCAAATCATAAATGAGTAAGGCTTCTACAGATCACTCTCCAGATTGTAGATTGTTGCCTCTTTTGCTGAGGGAAGGAAATAGAAGGGGAAGGAATGTGCGAGGCACCCAAATAAAAATGATATCAGCCTATGACATTACAGAAGAAACTTTATTTTTCAATCAAGAAGTCTGGACATACTCGCTCTCTAACTTCAGTTTATCTCTTGCACTTTGGCCTCTTGAAAGATCATAATCTGCCTGCAATGAAATAGCACAGTATGAGAAACAGCAGTTAAATCAGAGTACCATGGCCAATTCTTTCATGAGCATGATATTATGGTAGTTCGGGGTCAAACTTATTCATGCATCAGATGCTTCTGGGAAAATTGCCAGACAAAGCATCCCTTTAGAGTTTTCTTACCTAATGCACTCTTAAGCAGGAAACCAATAACTCTTTTCCCCATTCTATTTTCGTAATTCATTATCGCATCTTTCCTTTAATCTCAGAAACCACAATAGTAAAAGTTGAGTACAGTATTTCACATATACAGATGAACTTAAGTACACCTCCCTACTAGGTGATTTCTTGCCGTATGTAAGTATTGGTGGAGAGTTACCGGGTAACTATTGGTGGTGGGAGGTAGCACATATCCCGTGGAATTAATTGAGGTGTGTAGGTGGCTTGGACATGACAATTACTTAAATCTCAGAAACCACAATACTAAAAGTAGATTACATTATTTCACATATACAGATGAACTTAAGTACACCTTCCAACTAGGTGATTTCTTCCCATATGTCCAAGTATTGGTAGAGAGTTACCGGGTAACTCTTGGTGGTGGGAGGTATCACATGATCCCCTGGAATTAATTGAGGTGTGCAAGCTGGCTCGGACACAACAATTACTTAAAAGAAGGGCACCTACCTCCTGAAAAGAATGGTCTAATTAGACAAGAACAAAAATTAGAAAAAGAAATTGGAGTGCCTCTTAATTGTTGCTGTACTCCCCTTTTGTTGTTTTCTCATCTTGCATGTATAACCTTTAATTAATAGGACTTGGAAAATCTGATCATATCTCATGTGGAACATATTAATGCCTTTGCTGAGTTACAACTCAAGTGATGTGCCGTTTGCAAGGGATATGGTGCGTAAAAGTCAATAAAGAGTTAATCTCAGCTGGTTCATCTAAGATTAGATCAAATCGCCAAGTCCAAGAAGTTTAAGATCAAATCAGCCAAACCGGATCAAAGTACAAGTCTTCTCTTGCGTAAAAGATAACATCACAATTATAGTTTAGAACTGCAGAGAGTATTAAATTCTCGAGGGGAAATGGGCTAACACCTTTTACTTGCAATAAGTCGGATTTGAAAACCATGTTAACAAAATTCATGAAAAAGGGATAAAGAAAATTAAGTCAAAAATACCCAACATGTCTTACCTGCTGTTTTGCTTGATCAAAGGCTTCCATCCATTTCCGGACTTCACCAGGCGAAGCACAAGCAATCTTACAGTAAAAAATTTCAATTCAGGTATTAGCCTTCTCAATATAAAATAACCCATGAAACTAGCTAACTCCACAATGAGGAGGCTAATAGTTGAGAGAGAATTAGTATAGAAGAGTTGATGGAAACATTTTGGATTTAAAGATGAGATGGATTCATACACCTAGTAGATGAAATCATGAATCAGAGAGCATGCCAGTATATATGTGATTTTCAGTTCGTTACTGGACAAATTTATTGATTTATCTTCTTTTCCTGACATTTCCTATTGTTCTGTTCATAGATGTGGCATTCCACTGGGTATGTTGTTGTTGTCATCTATGAACAGAACAGTTGTAAAATGTCAGGAAAAGAAGATAAAAACACATTCATTGTCCCTCTCCCTCCTTCTGATAATAAGTTGACATGTAATGCTATCTTCAACTACATCACATTGAATCAATTGAGCCCTGGGTTATTCAGCATATATCGGCAAGCCAAATTTTGGACAAACAATATCTCTTTTGAGTTGTAGGAATCTTTAACAAAAGAAAGATAAACATCAACTTTACTAATGATGCATAAAGAATGAAGTCCCACTTACTTCTCCCCTTTTTGACTCGTCCAATCGATTGTAAAACCTCAACACATAGAGATCCTAAAAAGGACGAAAGAAAACAAAAATATCATTTGGGTATGGATGTAAAGAACACTTATCTGCAAGCACATGATGCACCAACCAAAAGAAGGGCCAAATTTATGCTAAAGGATCAGAGAAATCAATATAAACATTAATGGTTTTGAGTCTCACCCCATGGTTAACTCTTCGGCGACCTACTTCCTCCACCATAAGCGTGTGATTTATAACACCCCTCCTTATTGGTTTCTGCAAACAAGGATGTAAAAATATAAATCAAGGTCTTCTCTTTTTTGCAGCAAATACATCCAATACAAAAATACTCTTCTTTTTTATTGTGAATAGACACTAAAATACTTGTATTTTATGAAGCAATTGTTCGACACAAGCTTGACAATGAATGAGAGGAAACGGGGTGAATATGCAAACTTTAGAAGCATTGCCACTAAAGATGGTCAGCAAGTTATCCGCATTCAAAGAAACAGAAAGAAGATAAATGTGAAGAGATAAAGATTATCACCAAACGGTTACCTACCAGGAAAATGGAAATCCAGCAGGTAACATAATGGTTTTGCCTGCCAAAGGAGCTATTCTTATGAACTCTTGCAACTAGGAAACCTGAATTCCGCTTCCTTTTTTTTCTCTAAATAAAATTGATGGGTGTTTTCTATAAAAAGCTATAAGCACTTTGTACTCTATGGAAATCACATGGTCTTTGTCAGCATAGACCATATAATGCAGATATTACCTCCTCCTCATGTTTTACCTAGTATTTCTGAACTCACAAATGTAGAGCTCTAAAACTTTAGTCTCAACTAAGGCAGACTGTGAAACCATAATAATTTTCCTTATTTTCTCACTTAACTAAACTGTGTTGCAAGAGTTCTTACTTTTTATCTACTCTTAACTCTTTTTTTCCTCTACAACCAATCTGTCAGGCAGCGCTGCTAGTTTAAATAATTTCAAGACAGGGAGCAAATGTAATAATACGTTGTTCTATGTGAGACCTCATCCACAAAGATATGTTGAATAAGATAACCCATTCTATGACAACGAAGATGAGGAGTAGCTTTAGTGCAGCAACAACAATCTACTCATCTTCCTTTCACTTTCAGCTACATTTATGCAATAGCATGCTCACATCAACAGTACTCTTTACCAATGAGTAGCACTAATATATCGTATCTCAAGAAGTGTTCTAAATGGAACCTCTTCAAAATGCTTGTTGATTGCCTTTTCAATAGTTTTTTAAAAAATATTAGCACTATATATTTATTCAAATGTCATATAATAAGAACAATTTTGTGCAGATCTACTTAAAGTGTCACCAAATGAACTTTTTTATAAAAGTTTAACCTTGGTCTGTACATAATACTTGCTTTTCAGATTATATTCAAGCTACAAGATATTTAAAATGCAAGGACGGAAACTATTTGGTTCAATTGATCCACTCGAATCAATCAGATTCCCTTATAACCAGAAATTGGCTCAACTGAAATATGAATAGATCAAGTCAGGAAATATATGATAAACACATACTACCAACAAAACTAGCTTAACAAATCTGCAATAAAAACTACATATCAACCCTAAGCTAGTTCGGGTTGGTTATCTCCATGTCGCTCCATTAGGCCCATTCGCTCAAATATTGTAAATACTAACATATTTAAAATTTTGAATACTCTAGCACTAGAGTTTTCTAAATTTTCTACAGACATACAAATCTATAGACAAGACTAAAAGACTCCTATTGACAATAGGACTTGAGCAACCGAACTATTAAGAACAATAATCTTAAGCAACAAAAGCATCGGGTAGCCAACCAACTGAGCTACTAAGAACAACAATCTGAAGCTACAAAAGCATCACCTAGCCAACCAACTGAGTTATTAAGAACAATAATCTTAAACAACAAAAGCATCATATAGTCAACCAATTGAGCTACTAACAACAATAATCTTAAGCAACAAAAGCATTAACTAGTCAACCAATTGATCTACAAAGATCAATAATCTTAAGCAACAAAAGCATCAGGCCAACCAATTGAGCTGCTAAGAACAATAATCTTAGACAACAAAAGCATCATATAGTCAACCAATTGAGCTACTAACCACAATAATCTTAAGCAACAAAAGCATGAACTAGTCAACCAATTGATCTACAAAGATCAATAATCTTAAGCAACAAAAGCATCAGCTGGCCAACCAACTGAGCTGCTAAGAACAATAATCTTAAACAACAAAAGCATCATATAGTCAACCAATTGAGCTACTAACAACAATAATCTTAAGCAACAAAAGCATTAGCTAGTCAACCAATTGAGCTACAAAGATCAATAATCTTAGTAAACAAAAGCATCAAACTTACAGTGCCAGGATTTTCATGGGGATCTCTCTTATACATTTCCATATACTTCCCACGTATACACAAGAATCTAAGATGACAATACTCATGCCCAATTGAATTAACACCCAAATGATAAACCCAACCAAAATACTCAAAACCATCATTATTTCCTCCCCTCTCATCAGCTCCATTCTCAGAACCTCCACTCTCAGATGACCCACCATCACTTTTCACTTTGGCAAAAATTTGTGAAGCCATTTTTCAAGAATCATGTAAAAAAAACACAAAAAAAATGCAATCTTGAAAATCAATGAAACAGAAATATGGGAAAAAGGAAAAAGTGGGATTCTTTGTTTTGGAAATTGGAATAATATATATGGAAAATGGAGAGTTTTATTGATTGTATCGCTTAATTTGAGAATGAATCAAACAAGAAAGAATTCTTTATAAGGTGAGAGAATTTTGGTTGAGTTGTAAAAATCAAAAAAAAAAAAAAAAGTACACATATTCCAAGAAATGATCTATTCTTTTTATTGTTATTTTCTGTTAGGATGTAATTTTTCAAAATTTAATTTGATTAATTAAATATTAAATAAAATAAATTTAAATATATTTTAAAATTATGTATAGAATATTATAAGTTATAATATATGCCATCTCAATATGATTAAAAATGAAAATAGTAATCAAAATTTATATTGTGGTTCTCAAATTAGAAATTATATTAACTAAAAAAAACAGAAGTATAAAATTTTAATTTTGTGTAGATTTTAGAGAAAATAATGTCATAAACACTACTATATCCGTCCCATAATATAAGAGCATCGTTATATAAATATTTGTCACATATTATAAGGACACTTACTAAATTATAATAGAATTAATTATTTTTTCTCATTTTACACCACCATTAATTAGTGCATTAATGATTTTTTCTAACTTAATTTTATTATACATTAACATAAATGAAGAGTAAAATGGTAAAGTTAACTAATACATTAATAATTTTTAATCACCGTATAAAATAAAGAGTTTCTTATATTATGGGACGGAGATAGTAATTGATGTTTTGAATATATAAAGTGTTTTTATTTGATATTTAGTTCAAATTTTAAAATTCTTTTATTTGTATTATTTAACATTGATTACTTATATTAGTTGACTAATTAGTTGTATCTAGGGGTGTTAAAAATTGAATTGTAACCCATAAGTCAATTGCAAAATTGACTTATTGGTATTAACTTATTGAATAAATGGTTTGAGAATGAACTAAAAATTTATAATTAACGATTTATTGGTGTGGGGGCAAATTATTTAATTTATCATAATTATTTACCCGTTAAAAATTATTATATTTACATTTTTATTATAAGTATATTAGCATCGTTTAATATTTTACCATAGTATATAAGGCTAATTATATATTTTTACTTTGTTAGTCCAAACTCCTAAATGAAAAAGTTATTTATTTTTCTATAATTATATATATTTTGCTTTATTCATTTTATGTAAGACAAATCTTAAAGTGTATTTAGTGTTTTTATTATTTCTTTTACTACTCACTAGCTCACCGCATTTAAAAAAAATCATCCTTTTTATAATGTGCGACTATGTATTCATCGAAAAAAGGTATCACATAGATTAGAGGTTAATCGACAAATTGTCCAATAATCATTCGATAATCGTTAATTTGTTACTAACCCAATCATTACCTTATAGATTGACTAGTAGATTAATAAATTTAAAAATTGATATTCGATAAGCCAAATTGTTACGTTAATTATCCGCTTGACCCGTCCAATAATCAACTCTAATTGTATCTCATTGTAATTGAGTGTGACTCGAAAATTTGATTGAATTACAAAGATCAAAGAGGAAATTATGTATTTATATAGGACAAGTAAGATGTACTAATCCATCATAAAAAATAAAAAAATATTATCATGAATAAAAAAAAGATCTCAAGTTTAAATTTAAGCTCATAATAAAAATTCTATTTTTCAAATATATTCCTATACAATATAAATATCAGATTCCGACACAAACTTCCAGCGTCGCATGAAAAATTAAAAATTAATAATATGCTGACTCACAATATATAAAGTAGACATGTTCCAACTCCTTTCTTTAGAGTATAATTCTTTTTAGGAAAAAAAAACAATTTGTCGGCAAGAGAGTGGGGTCCGCGTTCATTAATTTGGATAATTAATTTATCCAAATTAATTTATTTATTATTCTGTCAAACTTAAAAGAAAATTGATAAATAGTGGTCAAATAAATAAATCAAGTTAAATGGTCAAAAATAATTCTATTTTTTTCATTTCATTGTATTTATCTAATTTGTTCTTTGTTTTGTCTTCATGTAAATTAAATAATCATCTCTTTATATTTTAATCTTTTAAATATATTTTATTTATTAATATCAATATTAATAATAAAAGAACTTTATGAAAATTGCACAGTATTTATATTTTAAAAAAATTCAATAATTTGTTAAAAATTAATTATATCTAGATTTTATAACTTAGATCGATTAATTTTAGCTAAAATGAAAAATAACTTAGCTTGCATGTGGTGTTTCAAGTAAGCATTATGCACTTTGTTGAAACGTTGTTCGGTGTATAAAACATTTCATATTTATGTAAAGTTTAGACAAGAATCACATGCTAACAAATTTAATATGGACAAATAGTTCTAATATAACTATTAATGTCTGCTTCCATGAAAATAACTCGAATAAATAAATAGATATCGTAATATTTTTAGTCTTTGGGTCAATATGGTTTTTTTTATCTATCTAGCCATAGCAGATTATAAACGTTGGTACTCTTTCATTCTATTTTAGATGTTATGTTATACTTTTCAGAAGTCAATTTTTGACTATCTTTAAATTTAAATTACATTAAATTAATTCGGCATCTCAAAATAAACATTTAGATATTAAAAAGTTATAAGAAAAATATTATTGATTGCAATTCTTTTCATGATGAAAAAGTATATCTTACAACGTAAAGTCTACATAGTTTGTTTCTAAAAGTGGAAACTACGACAACTAAAATGGAACGAAGAAAATGGTGTATATTCTATGTATAAAAACCGTGCAAATAATGGATACATAAATTATACAATCATCATACACAACATACTACATAAAATTTGTAAAATAAGAATTTAGGTTTTTTTTATGTTGGTTTTCATAGACTATTATATAGTATGAAAAATTTTAAATAAAAGGCTTCCGTTTTTCTTCCTCTTTTTTTTTGCTAAACAATATTCAATATTCAATATCTATTTTGAAATTTTAATATTCTACTAAAAAATATTCAATATTCAATATATATATCCCAATCAATCTTTTTTTCTTTTTAACAAAGAAAAATCACACAAACTAGTAGAAAATGATGCTTTATGGTCCCAAAAAAAAAATCTAGTAGTTTTAGCCAAAGTATTTTTTTTTCCATTTGTTTAAGAATTTCAACTTTAAATTTATTCTTTCTTTTTTTTTTCCTTATATTAATTTGAACCATATAGTGTAGCTTATCCAGATGAAGTTCTTTTTAATCAAATATTCCTTTCTTATCAATTTCACCTAACAATTTTATTCGTGTAATCTTTTAAACTTTATTTATTTTTTACTATATCCATGATCTATTTATTATTAATCATCTTCTTTGGCACAAAAAGCCACCACATATGGCTTCCTTCCTACTTCAACGAACATCTGCTACTCAACCTGACCCACCAATCCAATCCCTCCCAAATCAACCAATTACTATTCGATCACAAACTCTAAGTCTTAAACCTCGTTTATCACAACTGTTAGGTAGTGGAGCCTGATATTATATTCAACATTTGTCGTGGTTCAACCTCCACGGTGAGATTGTCGGGGTAGGGGGGTGAGAGCCCCGCAACCAAAGGCCGGGGTTCGGAGCGGAGTCCCAATTCAAAATTTAGGTGCTACTACTGTTTATTCTCCGTATATATATATATTTATGTAATTGTAAATATCCGGATATCATTAATATATGTAATCCTATCGCCATGAAATTTACCCATTGGGCGTTACCACGAAATATCTCTGTCTAAAATTATTTCTCTGTCTTCTCTCTAAAAGAAAAACTTCTTCTTCCTTCTCCTTCATCTTCTTCATCCATACAGATCTGCTTCCCAACAACAACAACTACACTGTCTAAAAAAAGTCACACCACTCACAAGCAAGCCAAGTTGATTCCCTAGTGGAATTCAGCCGTGCAAGCCGAATTTGATGCTCTTGTTGGCAACCATACTTGGGATTTGGTTCCATGCGACTCTTCCAAAAATGTGGTGGATTGTAAGTGGTTATTCCAAGTTAAACATAAACCTGATAGTGTTGTTGATAGGTACAAGGCTCATTTGGTGGCCAAGGGATTTACATAATGCCTTGACTTTGATTGTCATTCCACTTTTAGTCTAGTCGTCAAGCCTGGTACTAGCCATCTTGTCTTGACTATCACCACTTAGCTTGATTGGCATGTTCATCGGCCGGATGTAACACTGCCATCTTGCAGGGTCATCTTATTGAAGAAGTATACATGTAACAACCACCAGGACTTGAAAACTCTGGAAATTCTACCCATGTATGTCATCTTCAGAAGGCAATTTATGATCTCAAATAGGCTACTTATGCTTGGTACAAAGGAGGAGGACAACAACATCAGAAAATGAGTTATACAACATTTGAAGCAAGCAATTTTTAGAATCATAGCAAATAGGTCTTAACAAAATATATTCCAACTCGAAAATTCAAGTAAAGATCAAACTGAAATCCTAAAACAGTTTTATCCTTCTCTTTTTATATTACTAATCAAGAAGAAGAAAGCCTAAAGCATATATTATGCCAAGAGGATAGTAGTATCTTTCTTTGGCATGGTCATAGATTTTAATTTTTTCTTTCCTCTATTTGACTGGTGCATCATAATATCTTTGGGGATTCATTGCAATACACAGTCTTGATAAAAGAAAACTAGTCAAGTTGTTGATAAGTTGTTTGATTAGTAGTTCGTGATGGACCCCTAGACCGCCATTTTGACCACCAGAACTCATCAAAAGATCATTTTTTTTTCAATTTTGATGATTATTTGACTTTCCCAAAAGGTTATTTTTGACATTTTACACCTAATTTACTTTTCTAAGCCTATCATATAACCTAATAACCTCCTATTAATGCTTAAATTCTTGAAAACATTAAAATTTTGCGTTCAAAGTTCTCCTAGGAAAGAGGCTAGAGTTCTTCATCTTCAAGTGCAAATCAAAGATTTCTTCAAGATTTTTCTCTTCCAGGTATGTAAGGCTATTTAAAACATGGAAAGATTTCTTCCATGTGCCTCAAACCCGAATTAATTGTTATGATATAATGAAGTAGTTATGATATAATATACATGATTGTTCATAAAATTTAAATTGAAGAGACAAAAATAAAAAAAACAAAAATTTATATTTAACATCTAACAAGTAATTAAAATAAAAATAATTTATTGTTTGAAGAATATTTGATAACTAAATTGATCTTGGCACTAAGAGTATTGTTTGAAATGTCATGATTTGAGAGCGTGTTGCAAATTTGGAGTTGGTTTACGAGTTATGAAGTTTTTGTCTTCATGCAACCCGCTATGGCGATGTCACCATGGCGGGGTAAGTCACCGCCATAGTGGGACAATAACGAACTTAAATAAATCATAGAAAAGTCCCAAATTTATTTTTATTCTCCCAATTCGTTCTTGAGAGATCAAAAATGACCTAGGGTTGTTGTTTTCCATCAATTCTCTTGCTAAAGTAAGTTTATCTATTCTGTAACGTATATTTTAATTTTTAGGCCACAAATTCTAGAGAGTGGTTATGGAAAAAGTTTTAGGCATGTAATAAATGGTGGGTAAAAAGTCTATGTTTGGGGGAGATGATCATGGGATTGTCCAAGGTAAGGATTTTGATATAATTTGGTAAAGTTAGGCCGTTATTGTTGATTATGTGTATTCCTTGATTGTTTATATATTAGGGACGGGCTAGGACTTTGGAAAAACTCTGGTTCTATAGAGTTCAAAGCTTGAATTAGAGGTAGGTAATAGTTTAATAATTCCATTTGTGTGATGTATGCATGTTAACTAAATTCATAGTACTTCTGGCATGTATGTAAAATCGAGAATGATAATATGAACTAATGGATGGCCTATCTTAGTCTAATTGCATGCAATGAACTTATTACTTGAATTTGGTCAGTGCTGCATTATTTATTGTTGATGTGATTATGATTGCGATTGTGTTTGTAGACCGTAGGTCACGTTTCAATACATTATTGGAATGGGTATCATGTACTAAAATGTATTAGTTTGGGTTTGTGTCCTTTGAGAGGACTTATCACGCCATGGAAGGATACCCTTGGCGTGACCAACACTTAGAGATTATTGCTAGTCCCCAGACGAACCATTTGGCCTCATCCCATTTATTCAAACTTAATTTAACAGCGAAAGACATCAACAATCAAAGGATAACTCAGTAGGAATATGATAATAAAATCTTTATAGATAAAGGTCGTAGGCCAATCAAATCAGGCTAATTCAACTATAAGACTAGTAAGAAGAAACTAGCCAAAACTCTATCAAATCAATAACTCAACAATCTAGTCTATGAATCTTCTATCACTCCTATCTAAATGGTGCCAATGATAGGTTCATGACTACCTCAAAATCAAATAAAACAAATCTAAATTCTAATAGCTAGACGATAGTAATATGATAATCCTCCGAAAGTAAGAAGGTCTTACCAATTAGTTAAATGCAAACATATCCTCAACGATGCGCCTATTGATGATCCCTAATACCTGTCTCTACATCATAAAATGATGTAGGTCCAAATGAATATCCGTATATGAAATGTATGATTATGTAAAATATCATACCTCAAGTAAAAACACGGTTTATACAAAGACCAATCACATCCAATCCAATTAGAGTACTATCATATCCTATTGAGAGTTTCTCTAATCGACAACCATGACCCATTAACTAGTGATGATACAATGAGCTGGCGTCATTGTCCACCAATCCAATACCTTGTCAGGGTAAGGGGCACTCGCAATCAATCAATCAAACCCTCTTAAAGGACTTCAGAGGTATGACCCTATCCAATCAATCCTATGCTGGCGACATAGTCATTGGGTTCGAGTAGGACTTACTCTTATCCAATTCGATGCTCAATACTCTTCCCAAGACTCAATGCTCTTAAAACAATCCATCCAATCAACAAGTCTCATAAGTACTTTATTAATCCAACATACTCAAGCTTTTTAGACTATCAACCATCTAATCAATTTTCAATTACATCTTTCAAGAGAGGTTTCAAAAATCGTTTAAAGGACTATCAATTTAGACAAGTCATTTGAGTTCAATTTATGAAGACTTTCAGGACCATCAAGTTCTATCAATATTACTATCACGATTTTCACATCACAATCACAATCACAATCATACTAGCAGGGCTCTAGACTCAATCCCTAGGTTCATTCATACAAATTTAAATAAAATAATATCTATAATTTATTAAATAATTTATGTAAAAATATTTATTAGTAAATCAAGTTCATGATCATCATCAAGCATGTAAAAATACATAGAATATATAGTTTACAAGAAAGTCTTCAAATAAACATACATGGAGACTCAATACATTCACAATCTTTCTATTACCAAGTTTAAGAGACAACATGATCATGATGCACTCCAAATCAGCGATTTTAGGGTCCATCGTCAAACCATTTGGCGTACCATCGCATGGGGCCTTGGGGTTGCCCTTTTTGATAGTTTCTAAGCTTTTTCGGAGCATTTTAGTGGTCTAAATAGGCAGATCACCGAATTGTTTAGTGGATCACTGAATTTTATAAATTTAGCAGGCTTCAGTAAAACGATCATAAATCTTTACTCCAAACTCCGATTAAAGAGAAATTGGATGTGTTAAAAAAGCTAATTCAAAGATATTTAAATTTATATATTATGGATCACTCTATCCTTTATGTTCTAAGAGATATATCCATCTGAAGTTGATCATTCTATGAACTCATTTTTGAACTTGGGTGTCCCTTATGACCTCAAACTACATCCAACACACTTCAAATACTTAGGAAAGAACCTTAACGTACATTTACAACTTTAAAGTTATTGGATCACTCAATTTCGTAGAATTTCATATCGAACTCAACTGGTAAGAAGGATTTCATCTTAACTCTGTGTTAAAGGATTTTTTTTGACCTTTATTCATTTCAACTTTATTGTCCCACTATTGAATAGACTTTATACCTATATTCAAGGTTAGAATCACTCAGTATGATCCCATATGCATAAGAGGGAAGTTCAGATTTTAGCCTAGGAATTTTCATGGTGTTACAGGATTATTGTTAAATTTGTATTAAATTGATAACTTGGGACTCTATGTGAGCATGGACTATGAAACACTGTGTTATTTCAATATGTGTATCTATTACTGTGTTTTGGTTGCCTGTTTATATTTTGTTTATTGGAGTAGTTGCATGATCTTACTAGTACACCTTATTTATGTGTACTGATACTACACTTACTCTTTCTTTATTAAGTACAGAGCATCTTCAGGCAGTTGCAGATAGATCTCAATTAGGAGGCTATTGATTATGAAATTTAAGAGGGAGCCAACATATCTCGGGTTGCAATGGATTCTTCTATATTCTTTGTCCATTTATTTCAAACTTAAGGTACTTTCATTTATTTATTGATTTTAGTTTTGGGGTTATATCCCCATGTTCAGACTTGTAGTTGGAATTTTGGTCATTAGCTTTCAGTTCTTGAGTTTTCACACTATTAAGTTTTGTTGAGTTCATAGGAACTCAATTAATTCTTTTATTTTAACTTGCTTCCGTAACTAAAAATTATCAAATTGTGTTAATTGGTTGTATAGAGTTAAAGTATTGGTTCTCCCATCGGAGAATTAGTGGGGGTGCCACTCACGGTCCGTTCGGAGTCGTAAAAATATATTAAAATTAGTATTAGTGGATGATGTTGCATATAATCAATAATTTCAACTGATCCTGATATATATATATATATAAAATTAGTTTTGAACTTACAAATTCAAAAATGTAATGAGTTTAATAGTAAGAAACTAATTGGTGAATCGATTATATGTTAATAGAATTAATGGATTATAGCACACATAACAATTACGTAAGAAAATTAATTACGATATTTAAAAATAAGCACATACATTTTTACTCCTAACCTTAAGGGATCATGTAAGTTAAGAATTTATGAGAAAACAATACAAAATTAGATCAAATTATGAAATTATTTATTCAAATTGAATTCAACCCAAACTATTTACCCTCTTACCGATCTCATTTTTCTTTTTTTACTTCGCCTATAATGTTGGCATAAATTTATGAACTAGTCCTCTATGCTACTCCATTAGCATATTGATGCCACACTGATATCATATAGAATTAAGTTTCACCCTTTCTATAATTTGTCGATGTCTTGATACCCTATCAGTATCATGTAGAATTGACCTTTTTTTCTAAGAGAAAATATTAACTTCTAAATTAGTAGAAAATATATTCTTTGTGATACTACGTCAGTATATTAATACCATATCAGTATATAGGACTGAGCTTAATCCTCTATGATACTCCATCGGTATATTGATATTCAATTGGTACATATACTTTTGGGCCTTTTTTTAAGAAATAAATAAAAAACAGTTAAGAGAAAATTATTAAAGTTATAATCTTATTTATCGAACTCTAAGTCAGTAAAAAATATATTCTTTGTGATACTTAGTCAGTATATTGATACCATATCGGTATCATATTGGACTGAGATTAATCCTCTACAATACTCTGCTGAAATATTGATACCCTATGAGTATTATATAAGGCGGGACACTGACTGAGCACAACGTTAGCATGCAAATTTCAATAGAAGACCAATATGGTGGTGATCGTGGTGGTGGTGGTGGGGAGTTATTAATTAGAATTAATTAGCATAAATAGAAAGGGATATATGGATGTAAATAGTTTGATTCGAAGAGGCATGCGCTTAATTTTTTAAGTTTTCAGTAACAAATTTTATAATTAAATTTGTTTACTCATAACAAAAATAATTTCTAAGTAAATCTTGAAATTTTGTTTATATGTGCACAAATAATACTTTTTCCTTTTTTGTTGCTTTAATTAATTTTTGAGAGATAAAGTGAAAGTTAACTTAATAATTTACCATTTATGCTATGAATTTACAATGCATCACAAATTAGAAAAATTAATTTTATTTTCATATTTTCCTTATCAATCATGATTTGATTCATTGGATGTAGATTTTTAGATTTCTTCATTTATATGTGTGTGAGTGTG
>JAOTQR010000095.1:0-16924 GCA_025774065.1 Solanum ossicruentum | reverse complement strand
AATTTGCAATACACTTCAATCCCAACAATTGATTCCCGAATTAATAATTGACCTTTAGGTAATTACGGGGTCTAACAGTCCACTCTTCTTTTTCTTTGTAAAACTGAGGAATCAACCAACTTTCCACAATCCAAGCATATGGCCTCCCCTGAAACAGTTCTCTAGACAAGTCAATAGTAGCCCTCACATTAATTACACCCGATTGTTTCACATTGTTCCATCGACCTATTCTTAGTCCACTATCTATATTGTAATTCTGAGTCAGCTGTGGCTGCAAAGACACCAGTCAGTCCAAGTCCAAACTTGAAAAAAGAACATCGGTGACCATAATTTTGGAATATCAACTCTATCTCCATTCCTAGTTGATGAAGCCACCACCATCATTTGTTTCAAGAAGCCAAATCCCTATATATGCTAGCAAGAACAGAAGGTGCTGCCAAATTGCCTACAATAGAGAAAACAGGTGTCTGCGCTTTACCTAAAACACAAATTTTGGCAACCAAAGAGAAAGAAAAGCTTCATGTTCATAATCACTACCACTATTCATGAAATGATTCAACCACCTAGTATGATTATTATCCTTCTTTCCAACCAACTCTTTTCATAATTTTTCAAGATTTTCTTGAAGCAGTACCAACTCAGGAGATTGAATGGGGGACAAAACAATGTCACCCAAAACAGAAAACTCTCCCAAAAGCATCATCTCTTCAAGAGTAACAATAGCTTCACCCTATGAAAAAACAAAAGTGTTCCCACCTTTCTACCAACCCAAAAAATTAAATTTTTATCTATGTAGACTCTATAAACTGAACTCATGACTGCTTCATAAATTCCAGCAACTTCCCTTATGTGGTGATGGACACATTCCATCCTTTTAACCCACATCCTCCATTTTTGGGTTGATCCCTCTATATGTTACAACCATGGAAGGTGACATCCAATGGTCAGTCATATTCAAATGGGAAGGGAATCGACAGAAGCTTCAAAGTTGGATCTTCAATGGCAGAAACGATGGGATTCAAGAAATGGGCTTTTCTTAGATGTGGGATTCCACCTGATGATGAAACCGTCAACTCCTCCCAGTCATCAAAGATTGAATCTTCCATTGATTCTTCAGGTAAAGTTGATAGTGGTAGCTCAAACTTTTTGTCTTAAGGGCGAGTTTTGTGATTTGAAAGATAAGAAGGAGGCCTGAAAATTAACTACTCTTATATTTTGTACAACTGTTTTAAGTCTAGAAAGGAGGAAAGAGGCTTATGGTTTAATAAGAGAAACTAAAGGAAGGAGTATAGAACACTGAAAATAAGAAATTCGCACATAAGTATGTATAAGTTTCAGTTCAGTCTACGATTTCTCTGTCTAGAGAAGGATATCATGGTATTCCAGAAAATATTTTTTTTAATTTTTTTGATTGGTCAATATGTTTTTTTTTTTGCAAAGGATATTTTCTTTTTAATATAAAAATAATAATAACATATTTAATGTAGTCTTATCCCTATGGTAGAAATAAAGAGGTGCTTTCAAATAAAACCTCGATTCAAGCAAAATTAGTTCAAAATAGTCTGGAAAAATATAACAAAAGTACAAAAAATCATGATAAGACCACCCTCGAGGCCCTACTTCCCAACCTATCCTACTCAGCCCTCTTTGTGCTATAATATTATTTTGCTTACTTACAAAATTTTAGAAAATAAGTAAAAAAAATACTACTTTGTAAAAATTAAAATATTTCCTTCCAACCAACCACACCCATACTTTTATTTGTTATATATTTTAATAGTCTATGGTCAAACACTAGCCAAAAACATGTTAATTACATTAAATTTTATTAAATATATATGGTCAAATATTAATTACATTAAAAATTTTAAATTTATGGTCAGATATTATCTTTCAATAAATTTCAAATGTTTATGGTCAAATACTAACTAAAAAATATCAATTACATTGAAATTTTATAATCTATAGTCAAAGAAAAATTAACTGCACTAATAAATGGGGTATAACTGTTAAAACTCATTTTCCTTTGTTATTGATTTTTAAAATTATAAATTTAATTGGTTAGTGACTTACTACCTGTTATACAACTCAATTAGAATCTTTGAAAAAGTGACAAACTAAAAGACTTTCACGTGTTTATTGTCTGAAATAGAATTTAATAATCATTATAGTTTCAATTAGAGTTGATGCTGACAGCTCAAAACTTTTATCTTAATGTGAGTTTGATTACTCTATTCTACGAGAATTTTCCTCCTCTCAACTTTATCAGAAAACGTAATGTGTTTATCTAAAAAATTTTGTAAAGTTTTAAAAAAAATTCTTATGCAATAAATTAATTAGTAAAACTATCCATCTTAGTTATGATTTTGGAAGGCGTGTATAAAGAAAAAAGTTGATTACTAGTATAGGATGGAAAGAGTATTTTGCTAGAGTGATAGTTTTTCTATTCTTTAATTTTATCCTATCGAAAATCTATTCTTTAATTTTATCCTATCGAATACAAAAAGTATTTAATTATAATGTTCATGTTTCTAACATTATTGTCTCCTAGAAGCTAGATATCAATTTTCTTTTTCTATATTTAAATGGGAAAAGGTTTAAATTTGTCTTGACCTACGTAAAAAGATCTAAATTTTGTCTTTGTTCTTTTATAAAGAGGATCACGTCATTCATTGAATAAAAGCATGTATAAATCAAGCTTATAATAACATGAGTATTCTTAATCATGCACTTCTAACGAAATGCAAATTGAACTCTTTAATTAAGCTTGAGTCGAGTGTTCTATCAAGAATAATCTTTATCTAACATAAAATAAGGATAAGGTACACGTACACTTCATTCTTCCTAGACACTACTTATAGAATTGCACCAAATATGTTATTGTAGTAGTAGTTCAATGTTTTTTACTTGACTAAATTTATAATCATAAGTTTTACTTGTTTACAAATACTTTTTTTTTATTTTTTTTCAAGGGGTATCAAAATATATTTAGGAAAGCAAGTAACATATATGAGTAAATTTAGGGATTCAATTAATAAAAAGTTTCACTTATCTAGATAGTACACCTTTTCAGTTAAGTGGTGCCAGTTGATAGCTTTTAAATACATATGGTGCCGCCATTGATGATGGTGAATATTATTTGAACTTTACGTGCATAAGCTTTTAAGGTGTGTTAAAAAATATAAAGTAGATGTACGAACTGAAAAGACAACTACTGTTACCCTACTAACAAACCTGGTTCAATAGTAGTGCCAACTGAATAAGTAATAATGCAATGCCAAGGAAAACAAAAAACTTATAATGGAAAAACTCTTTGCTCAAGGGAGAAACAACCACTACCTACACATGTAGGATTTCAACTGCTTCACTACTTCAAAACTTGAGCAATATCAACTTACAATCTCGCAACTCTGAACTCAACAAACTTCTCTCACCAAACTAGCAACAAACAAGAGTCAAATCCATTCTCAACAACAACTCACTTAAAGAAAACAACCTCTTGCAATTATTATCCCTAAACAATGATTCTAAGAAGATTGCAATAGTTTTTATAAGAAAGAAAAATCTAACTTTATATCTTGCTTGAATGCTCTCGTGTCAATTGCTCTTGCTAAAGAATTCTCTGTTTTTGGATTTTGCAAAAGCTACAACTACTACGATTAATGATTGTTTATATAGTTAACCCTAGGTAGTATGAATTTGGTACTTAAATTATTATTATATGATTTTTGCTCTTTGTATATATTTGTTTCTTGAAGAGCAGAAGAGTGTAATCCTATATAGTTAGACTGTCTAAATTGGATGATGAATTGATGACTCCTTTTTTTGTTATCATGTTATCTTAATGTCCATCAGTGTTTGCTTCTCTTTAAAAAGTAAATCATAAGTGTATTGTTGAGCAAGCCGTTGATATGTTTGAAAAAGTACCTATCAAACAGAGATACTTTTAAAATGCATTTAGAACTCATTTTGTTGGTTATAATTAAGGATTTTAGCTTAGCTAGGATAAATGAAGGGGTACTTTCTTGTTTTCTGAAACAAGGTACGTTCTTGTTTTCTAAAACCAAGAAATATGAGTTTCTTTGCATATTGCAGATCAACGTATTTGTTGATTTTTGGATGGAGTTAATGGTGAAATTATGTGTATGAATGTCTACGACTGTCAGTTTTTGTGAGGATTTGACCATATGAACTATAAAATTTTATGTGTTTAGTCAAACATATTCACATAACATGTCATTTGACTAGTTTAACATACCTAGAATACTTAAATGACTAAAAATAGTCCACAACAAAATTAGTCCAAAATAAATGAGAATAAATGTGTGTTGTATTCAAACAAATATACTAGGCTAATGAAAACATACCAATAGATATAGCAGTGGTGCTCCTCTGATACCTGCAAGAGGATGATATAAAATTATTTTTTAAAATTAATATTTGGTTGTAAACTACTATTAGTAGCAACTATCATTCATCTGCAAAATGCAAAATATACATATATAAATTCATGGATATAAAAAATAGTAAAATCATAAAATCTTTTCTTATATAGAGGAGGGGATCAGATACCTTAATCAAGTTGTTTGTCAGCTAGGGATTTATTGCATTCTGGTCCAAAGATCAATAGTGGAGACCCCATATTCAGCAGTAATAGCTAGACATGCTTTAGCATAATTTCCAGCAGATTCATTCGTCCTCTCTGGCGACCTGATTTGTTCATTGTAAAAGGACATCTACATATATTTGAATTAAGCATCAGAGCTTTAAGAAAAAGTGCACTAACAGTACTATGGCTTGTAAAAAGACTAGTAAAATAATACTCTATTATTCTAGGATGAAAATTTTTTTATGAAACATATATATGGAAAGCTTACAAGAGTCTCATAGCTTTATCAACCGCAGGAGGTGAGATGAGGATAACTTCAGTTGTCAACCATCTCCTCTACAAATAGCAAAGAATCTTTAACATGGTATATAGCCTTATTCCAAATTCCAGAATATATACATATGGGTGGCTGTAAAGACTAACAATCATTCAAGCATGGGCACACAAGTAGATGACAGACTTTGTTTTCTATGATTGTGCATACACAAAGTGAATGTGTAAGCAATTTCATCCAGTGCAAAATATACAACTAATATCCTCTTTAAGTTCCAATGGGGTATCTGGAGGAACATTGTTAGGATCATTAGGCTAGAAAAAGTTGGTACGATGATTCTTGTGGGCAACTATTATCACAAACTTGGGTGACCATTTCTCATCAAGAAATTTACAAGCCAAGCTAATCGATAGGTGAAAAAAATAATTTAGTAAAATTATATCTCGATTTTCCCAAATTTCTTAATATTCATCAAGAAAGCATTTATCAGGCAAAACCTCAATAATCTGCTCCATCTTAACATTCAGAACTTGATTAAAATAAGATTCACTGACACCATCCCTGAAATTTCGAATAAGATAATTGACAAAAATCATATGTCACATCTGAGTTTAATCTCACGAAAAATTCTAATCTAAGAGTATCAAGTTGATTTATGGGACCAACAGAGAGACACATTTATGTATAATAGCATAGTACTGTAACATTTGTAAAGAAAAATTACAATAGCATGTCCATTATAGGTGTAACATTTGTTGTACTAATCTGTTGTTTTGTACTACTTTTTTTTAATCTTACTATTTGATTGATGTAGATGGTAAATGAAGACATGGGTAAATAAAAAATTCATTAATCCAAAAAAGAAAATAAAGCTCAATACTACTAGGAGGCCTATTGGGATCGTGATTGTTGAGGAGCCACCGCAAGTTAGTATCACCCCATGGGCTTCACTTTCATCTACTCGATCAATACATCAGTTACAAAATGCCTCTACTCGTGTGGCTTCACATTCCAGGTTGTACTATTGTGTTACCCAGGTTATCAAATATGTAAGGCTATTTACATCTTGGTCATGAGTCTACCATACCATCAACTAGTTCTAGTTAGTGCAAGTCTCAATACTACTGGTGAATCAGTTGGACTTTCTAATCTTCACCTTGGGTCTAATGGCTTGGAGCCTAATGCTCCCGTGACTTAGCAATCAAATGCAAAAGGTCCACAACCAGGCGATAGAGACAGTACCTAGAGACTCATCATTGAGTATGTAGGAGATGGGTATGAGTCATCTCTCTCTCTCTCTCTCTCTCTCTCTCTCTCTCTCACTCTATATATATATATATGATCTAATTTATGTTTTTACTTAAATGTTGTAGGATGCATCCAGTTAAGGGGATGACATGTATTATATTAAAGTGCATTGGAACCCACTATAATGGTTTGTACCTAAGTAAGATTGAGATTCCAATAAATGCCGAGGGTTAGATATTCAATGAATTTGAAGTAAGGATTTCTATTAATTAAATTCAAATTGCATGCATTTAAATTTACTATAATTTCTAGATTACATATTTTATTTTATTTTATTATAAAAATATTATGTATGGTCCCTCGAGCATGAGATAAAATTTCAAGAAAGCTTCAAGATTAAAGCTAAAAATTCCCTTGCTAGCACGTTTTGTGATTATTGGAGATACAATAGAGTTCCCCACTTTGTTATGCCAGATCAGTGGGCCAAGTTGCAAGAACATCGGAACACTTGCAAAAATTTACAATGAGAAGTAACATTGGAAAAAAGGCTCACGCATCAGTGAAGGGCGGCTCTCTACAAACTGGTGGAGCCATTAGCCAGCTAATGAGAAAGAGTAGAATGGTTTATTTTCTTAAATTCAATAAAATATTTTTTTCATTTTGGTATGTAATTTCTAGAGATTAATGATCATATTATATATAATATATGTGTAGGAAAAAGAGTTGGGTAGACCAGTAGCTCAGCAAGAGTAATTTAAGGACACTCACATAAAGAAAAATACAGATCCCACAGAAGAAGAAAGATGGAATGAGCCACATACTCAAGAGACATATGAAAGAACTTCATTCATTTTTTTTCCAGTATATATTACATTTTTTCTAAGAGTTCTTCATTTAAATAACAGGAGAGGTTTATGCAAAATGTTAAGGATTACCAAGCACTCTACCTCCTGGAAGTCAAGACACACCGCTTACACAAGAATTTGCATAACAATTATGGTGAGAGAGTGCGGGTGAACCAGTTAAAGGGGTTATCTACAGTTATGCAGAAAAGGCCTATCAAGAGAAAAAGGCTTGGCTTTGTAGTTTATCTATCACGCCCTGAGCCTACACCCTGGACATGGCCGACACTCGAAAACCATTTTTGGTCCCAAGTGAACCACTTGGGCTGGCTACTTACTTAGCGGAAGACTTAACAATAGTGAGAAGTCTTTGAATAAGCAACATAAAAATACTAAACTTTCCTGAATAACTGAAAAGAGAAATAGTCCAACAGTAAAATCAATTTAGTTAGAACAGAAGTATCTAACACATAGTCTATGACACCTTTACTAATAATAGTCTGAAAGGACTACTAGGACAAGCCCAAGTAGCCAGAACTAGAAACAAATGGTTAACTGAAATATAGTAACTTAAAAGCCCCTGACTGAGAAGAGGTCTCACTACAAGACTGGAAGCTGTCACATTCTCAACGAAGCAGCTGTTGCAGGTCCTAAGGACCTCAGTACATGGAAAGTAAGGTATGTAAGATGGCCAAAACAGTAACTCAAGATACATAACATCTCTCAAAAAGTATATAAACATAACTCATAATAACATAACAATAATGATAAACACCTTATATGTTGAAAATAACACGCTGAAAACTAGAAAGCAAAACATTATTTATTAGCTTGAGAAGATTCTCTAACCGACAACCACCACTATGAGTTTCATGGTGATACAGTGTCTTGCCCATGCTGCCAGAGTCATCCCATATATTGCCATGGTAGGGGACAAAGAACTAGGGGAGTAAATCTATCCCAAAACTGGGCCATCTCGGTGGCTAATGAGGATGACACCGTGGTACAATCCTATCCTATACTGGCTATATAGTTTATGAGTTCGAGTAATTAATTCTACTCTCACCCATATCAATGCTCAATAATACTCCCAAAATACTTTTTATATAGCTCATACTTAGGACTTGTAATTCTTAAAATTTGTTTTATCGGAAACTTAGCCCAACTTACTACTTAGCTTTCTCATCTGACTTCTTTAACTTAAATGAAAACTAGAATCAACTTAGTGACTCAAAACACTAGATTTTCTTGTCTATTATATAAAATAAAATCTTTAAAATGTACTTCTTGAACTTAGCTTTAAAAGTACTCAAACTAATCTTTCTTTTCTTGAAATAATCTCAAGATTTTCAAGAAAACTCCACAATCATAAATCTTGTTCATAAATGAATTTAAATTGATGACAATAATTTAATGGAACAACATAAAATCCAAGAACCATACCACTTATCAAGATATCTATGGAATTTACCATGAAAATTTAACATACTTTGCAACGTTTACAGAAACTTTAGTCTCAAATAATACTTGAAATTTCATGGCTGAAAACTAGCTTCAACTTCTAAAGGTATTAGCAAAATAATAGTTTTTAGGTGGCCTTGAAGAATTGGAGAAATCCCTAAGCCCTACTATCATTTCTTGAATTTCTTGAGCATAAGTTCTTGAGAGGTTTGCTTGCTTCTAGAGAATGACTGAAAGAAATACATGTTTTTGGACTGAATATGACTTAAAAATGAATTATTTTAGGATATGGGTTGTGAAAAAAGTCTAATTTACGCTTCCCCATAAAAGAGACAAAACTGCACCGAAATAACACTAGTGGGTGATTGTATAATCCCACTTTTTTGCAAAGTTTTGATTTTCTCAAATTCCAAAAAAATTCTAAAGTGTGTTTTCGCGTCCTCTCCACGTCGAGTAAGGGGTGAGAAAACCCCACTATTTTTAAGTTTCTTAAGAAAAATTAATTCGCATTTTGTCACGTTAAAGTTGAGTCTAGACCATTTTTTGACTCAATTTTTCGCGTTGATCACAAGGTCGATCTCGAATTTGCAATCAGAGCATGGGAAGATACATTTCGCGCAAGGTCAATTCTATGGGTATTTTCATCTTTTCATGAGGGTGTCACAATATCTCCCCCTTGGGGTCATTCGTCCTTTAATGATAACGGTACAAAGAATTCAACTCAAGATAACAAGATTGCCACACTTTAAACTAACATAAATCTTACGTATGTAAGTTTACCTTCAAGGTCCTCATTTAGGATGACAAATAAGTGTGGATACTTGTCCTTCATGTCTTCTTCTGCTTCCCATGTGGCTTCTTCTACGAATTGGTTTCTCCTCAAAACCTTCACCAAAGTAATCTCCATAGTCCTCAATTTCCGAACTTATCGGTCTAATATTTGCACCACAATCTCTTCATATGACAAATTGCCCTTAATCCCCATTCTTTCAACCGGGATCACTAGAGAGGGATCTCCTAAGCACTTCTTAAGCATGGAAATACAAAATGTCGGATGTATAGTACTTAATTCTTTTGGCAACTCTAACTCATAAGCAATGCCAGCCACTCTTCTCAAGAACTGATAAGACCCAATATATCTTGGGCTGAGATTTCCCTTCTTCCTGAATCTCATAACTTCCTTCATTGGAGATACCTTAAAGTATATCCAATCGCCTACCTCAAACTCCAAGTCTCTTCTTCTTATACTCATGTAAGACTTTTGTTAGCTCTGAGCTTTCTTGAGCCTCTCCTCGATAACCTTCACCTTTTCCATAGGCTGATGGATTAGATCAGGTCATATCAATCCTGGATCACCAACTTTAAACAACCCTATGGGTGATCTATACCTTCTCCCATAAAGAGCCTCATATGGTGCCATCTGTATGTTGTCCTGAAAACTATTATTATAAGAAACTCAATCAAAGGTAAATGATCATCCAAGTTACCTTTAAAATCTATCATACACACCCTTAACATATCTTCCAAGGTTTGTATAGTTCGGTTTGCTTGCCCATCTATCTGTGGGTGTAAAGTTGTGCTAAGATTCACCTTCGTACCCAACCCTTTCTGAAAGGACGTCCAAAACTACACCGTAAATTGAGCTTCTCTATCTAAAATAATGGATATAGGAACTCTTGCAGCCTAACAATTTCCTTGAGATAAAGTCTGGCATAATCTTCAGCTGTATCAGTCTTCTTGATAGGTAAACAGTGAGCTAACTTGGTCATTCTGTCTACTATGACCCATATTGAATCATGTTGTCTATGGGATCGAGGTAAAACTGTTACGAAGTCAATGTTAATCATCTCCCATTTCCATTCTCGAATCTCTATGTTATGGGCTACACCACAAGGCTTTTGGTGCTTAACCTTAACTTGCTGGCAATTTGGGCGTCTAGACACAAACTCTGCAATGTCCTTCTTCATACCATCTCACTAATAGACTTCTTACAAGTCTCTGCACATCTTTGTTGCACTAGGATGGATGGAGTATCGGGCATTATGAGCCTCGGCCAAGATCCTATCTTGAAGGTCATCAACATTTAATACACACAACCTGTCTTGGTATCTCAGGACACCATCTCCCCCTTTTAAGAACACTAATACTTTCTGGCTCTAAACATCTTCTTCCAATTGGAGGAGGATGGATCTCTGTCTTTCTTTTCTTTCACTTCTACCACTAAGGATGACTCTGACCCATTTGTAACAATGGCCCCACCTTTGTCAGAATCTTCAATCTACACCCCCAAATAGGCTAGTCTATGAACCTCCTTAACTAACTCTTTCTTTTCATCATCAACATGGGTTGTGCTCCGCATGGTCACCCTGCTAACTCTTTCTTTTCATCCTCAACATGAGTTGTGCTCCCTAGCAACTATATTAGCTTTACCTGGATGATAGAGTATACTCATATCGTAGTCTTTCAGCAACTCCAACCACCATCTCTATTTCAAATTTAGCTCCTTCTGGCCAGCACTGCAAGCTTTTATGGTCCATGAATACATCCACGTGTCCACCATATAGATAGTGTCTCCAGATCTTCAGAGAAAACACCACTGCAACAAGCTCAAGATCATGTGTTGGGTAATTCTTTTCATGAATCTTAAGTTGTCTGGAAGCATATGCTATCACCTTGCGTCTCTGCATTAATACACAACCCAAGTCAACTCTAGAAGTATCACAATATACTATGAAATCATCAACTCTATCTGGTAAAGATAAGAATGGGGTTGTGGTCAGCCTAGTTTTCAACTCCTAAAAACTCTTCTCACAAGCTTCTGACCACCTGAACTTAGTCTTCTTCTAAGTCAGCTAAGTCAAAGGAGCTGAGATAGAAGAAAACCCCTCTACAAATCATCTACAGTACCCTGCCAAACCCACGAAACTCCTTATCTCTGTGGGAGTTGTAGGTCTTGGCCAATTCTTTACTGCCTCAATCTTTTGGTAATCTACTTGGAAAACCTCACCAGACACAATGTGCCCCAGAAACGCCACAAATGCCAACCAGAATTCACTCTTAGAAAATTTAGCATACAATTGCTAGTCCTTAAGGGTCTGAAGGATGACTCTAAGGTGGTCTGCATGCTCCTCCTTATTATGGGAGTAGATCAGGATGTCATCTATGAACACAACAATGAACATATCTAGGTATTGCCTCAACACCATGTTCATAAGATCCATGAAAGCTGCTGGTGCATGTCAGCCTGAAGAACATGACCAAAAACTTATAATAACCATAATGGGTTCTGAAAGCTGTCTTAGGAATGTCTCTCTCTCTAACTTTAAGTTGTTGATACCCAGATCTGAGATCTATCTTTGAAAAACAGGTAGCACCCTGAAGTTGGTCGAATAAGTCATCAATTCTGGGAAGGGGATACTTGTTCTTAATGGTGACCTTGTTCAACTGACAATAATCTATGCGCATCCGTAGAGAACCGTCCTTTTTACGCATGAAAAGAACTGGAGCAGCCCAAGGTGAGATGCTTGGTCTAATGAAACTCTTGTCTAAGAGATCTTTCATCTGCAACTTTAACTCTTTTAACTCCGAGGGAGCTATACGATATGGAGGGATGGATATAGGTCGAGTATCTAGAAGAGTGTATATCTCAAAGTCTATCTCCTATCAGGAGGAACTCTGAGAAGATTCTCAGGAAAGACTTTTGGGAACTCATTCACAACTGGGACAGACTAAAGAGATGGTGCATTGGCACGAGAATCCTGAACTCTAACTAGGTGGTATATACACCCTTTAGAAATCAACTTTCTAGCTTTGAGATATGAGACAACCTGGCCAATAGGGAAAACTAAACTACCTCTCCACTTTAAGACTGGTTTGTTAGGAAACCGAACCTTGACTACTCTGGTTCTGCAATCAACGAGGCATACCTATCATGAATGCAATCTATGCCTAAGATAACATCAAACTCTACCATGTCTAACTGCACTAAATCAGCTTCAATGGTCTTATGATAAACAAAGCATGGATAGCCCCTATAGATTCTTTAGGTTAAAATAGACTCTCCAGTAGGAGTAAAAACACTAAAAAGATCAAGAAGGCATTTTGGGTTGACCACAAATTTCATAGCTACATATGAGGTTACAAATGACATTGTGGCTCCTGGGTCTAATAGTGCATAAACATCATAAGTAAATCTTCTGAGCATACTTGTAACCACATCTGGTGAGTTCTCCTGCTCCTGTCTGGTGCCGATGGCATATAAGCAGTTTGTGCCCCCGCTTGTTCCTATTGTAGTGCCCTTGTGTGGTAGCTTAACCTGTAGTGCTGAAGAAACTGTCTGTGATCTGTTATCCCTTATATTTTGCTTCCTCATAGAGAAATCGATCAAGAAGTGGCCCACTTGACCACATTTAAAGCAACTATTTGTGCCTATAAGGTACTCTCCGGGATGAGACCTACCATACTTACCACAAGTAGGATAACAGTTCGCTTCTTGAGCTATACTACCCTGTGACTGGCTGCTCGAGAACTTGTGGTGCTGTGAACTCTGCTCATTGTTGATTCTCGATGCAGGTGCACTAGCGCATGAAGGTATTGGTCTGGCTATCTTAGGTTGGAAAGATGGGTGACCTCCACCTTTAGTCCCTCTCTTGCCTATCTCCTGGCCTGATGTCATGTCCCTCTTGCTCCTGAAATCCTCCCTAACCTGCATCTTCTCCTCCTTTACCTGTAGTACATATGTCATCAAATAGGCTATATTAATATCCCTAATCAACATCGCATTCCTGGCCTCTCTCTTAGTCATTCGAGAGAGACAAGACATGAAATGATCCATCCTGGTATACATGTCTGCCACTATAGCTGGAGCATAATGGTACAGCTAATTAAACTTGACGTTGTACTCTTGTACACTCATATTCTCCTGCCTCAGATTCAAAAATCCTCTTACCTTGCCTGCCTCATCTCTCTGGGAAAGTAGTGTCCTAAGAAGGCCTCCTCAAACACCACCCAAGTAATGGTTGGCGCCCCATCTGCCTTTCTCCCTTTCCACTAATCGAACCATAGTCTAGCTGCCCCCTTGAGCTGATAGGAAACCAGCTCAACTCGCTCGGTATCACCAATGCACATAACCTAAAACACCTTCTGGAGCTCCTCAATGAATTTCTCAGGATTCTCCTTCATGTTAGGCCCCATGAACTCTGGTGGGTTCATCCTCATAAACTCCCTAATTCTGGCGGTATCCTCCCCATCATTCCTACCATCTCCCTGACGTCCTTCCTGAGTAGTGACTGCCTAAAACAAATTCTGAATGGCCTAGTAAAGCTCAGTATTGGTGATGTCAGCTTGTTGTGGCTGCTCCACAGGCACAGCTGGGCCTCTAGTTCCTCAGGAATTCAGCCAAGCTAGTTTGCGTTTTTCCTGGCTGGGTATCCTCTGCCCCTTACTGGTCCATTAGCTCTATGAGGAGGCATGATCTGAAAAACACGGTGTGAACACATGAGTTAGAAGGGACTTCACAAAGATATACTTTGAAGCACGAGACAAAGAATAACAAGTAATGATGACACTTTCTGATGTCCCTTAGCCTCCCTATTAAAGATGTGGCGCACTTTACACCCATAATACAGACTCTACTATACACGGTTCTATAGACTCCCTAGGACTCTTAAACTCTGTGCTCTTATACCAAGTTTGTCACGCCCCAAGCCTACACCCTGGATGTGGCCGGCACTCGAAAACCATTTCTGGTCCTAAGCGAACCACTTGGCCTGGCTATTTATTTAGCAGAAGACTTAACAATAGTGGAAAAACTTTGAATAAGCAACATAAAACTATTGAACTTTCTGAATAACTGAAAAGAGAGATAGTCCAACAGTGAAATCAATTTAATCAGAACAAGAGTATCTAACACGTAGTCTATGATACCTGTACTATAAATAGTTTGAAAGGACTACTAGGACAGGCTCCAAGTAGCCAGAACTAGAAACAAATGCAAAACTGAAATATAGTAACTCAAAAGCCCCTGACTGAGAAGAGGCCTCACCACAATACTGGAAGTTGTCATGTTCTCAACGAAGCGGCTGCTAAAGAACTCTATCACCTTCATCTGCATCATAAAATGATATAGGTCCTAGGGATGTCAGTACGTGGAGTATATGGTATGTAAGATGGACAAAATAGTAACTCAAGATGCATAACATTTCTAAAATAAATATAAACATAACTCATAATAACGTAACAATAATGATAAACACCTTATATGTTGAAAATAGCACGCTAGAAACTAGTAAGCAAAACATAATTTCTTAGCTTGGGGAGTTTCTCTAACTGACAACCACCACTATGAGCTTCGTGGTGATACAACGTCTTGCCGATGCTACTAGAGTCATCCCGTAATTTATCAGGGTACGGGATGAAGAACTAGGGGAGTGGATCCATCCCAAAACTAGGTCATCTCAGTGGCTAATGAGGAAGGTACCGGGGTACAATCCTATTCTATGCTGGTTACATAGTTTATGAGTTCGGGTAATTATTTCTACTCTCACCCATATCAGTGTTCAATACTACTCCCAAAATACTTTTATATATCTCATACTTAGGATTTGAAATTCTTAAAATCTGTTTTCTCGAGAACTTAGCCAAACTTACTATTTAGCTTTCTCTTTGACTTCTTTAACTTAACTGGAAACTAGAATCAACTCAGTGACTCAAAACATCCTAGATTTTCTTGGCTAATACATAAAAATAAATCTTTAAAATGCACTTCTTGAACTTAGCTTTAAAGGTACTCAAACTAGTCTTTCTTTTCTTGAAATAATATCGAGATTTTAAAGAACACTCCACACTCTATAACTCTTGTTCAAAATTGGATTTAAATTGATGACAATAATTTGACGGAACAATGTATAATCTAAGTATCATACCACTTATCAAGATATCTATGGAATTTACCATGAAAATTTAACATACTTTGCAACATTTACAGGAACTTTAGTCTTAAATAATACTTGAAAGTTCATGGGTGAAAACTGGCTTCAATATCTAAAGGTATTAGCAAAATAATAATTTTTAGGTGGTCATACATACCTTGGAAGAGTTGGAGAAATCCCTAAGCCCTACTATCGTTTCTTGAATTTCTTGAGCGTAAGTTCTTGAGAGGGTTTGCTTGCTTCTAGTGAATGAAATATATATTTTTGGACTGAATATGGCTTAAAAATGGATTATTTTAGGATATGGGTGTGGGAAAGGTCTAATTTATCCTTCCCCATAAAAGAGACAAAACTGCACCGGAATAACGCTAGTGCACGAGCGCACTAGTGTAAATTCCCATTTTTTCACAAAATTTCAATTTTCGCCAAATTCTGGAAAAATTTCAAGTGTGTTTCTGCGTCATCTCCGCGTCGCGAAAAGGGGTGCGGAAATCACATTATTTTTGAGTTTCCTGGGAAAAATTAATTCATGTTTTTTCACGTTAAAACCGACTCGAGACCATTTTCTGACTCAGATTTTTCACTGATCGCAAATCCGATCTCGACTTTGCAGTCGGAGCATGAGAAGACACATTATACATAAGGTCAATTCTTGTATTTTCATCTTTTCATGGTGGTGTCACATCATCATCCTCGGACATTGATAGTGCAGATAGAGTGACAGTATCTAAAATGGAGAATAAGATATCTTTACTTACTATCGAGCTTGCTGCAACAACAGAAAGAGAGAAGAAGAGAGATATCGAGCTTTCTAGAAGAGAGATATCGAGCTTTCTAAAAGAGAGAGGCGGAGAGATGAGAAGAATGCATCAACAAAGAAAGACGAGGAAAAGAGATAGGTGGCACTTCAGGCTCTGTTAAAAGCTCTTTTTGATTCAGGGAAAATTATTCCTCCATGTCCTAGTGAGTCCTCTGAGGAGAGTGATGGCAGTGAGGACTAATTGTATCTATTAGACAATCATACTTTTGTAGTTTTTATACTTTTTAAATTGTTTGATCGTTTAGTTTATTTTGAATGAAGCCAGGTGTAATTTGAATTAGTTTAAGTTTACTTTAAACTAATATAACATAATTATAGAAAACTATTGTGTTGATAGTTATTTGAGCTACTTTGATTGAAATATACAAGTGGGTAACAAATATTGCGGATTATTATGTAGAAAACCGACCACTGGAGGTCGGTATTCAAACAAAATAAAAAATAATAATAATGCGCACTAGAGGTCGATATTGAAACAAAATTAAAAAAATAATACTGAACACTAGTTGTCGGTGTTGAAACAAAATAAAAAAATAATACCGACCACAGGAAGTCGATATTCAAACAAAATTACAAAATAAAAACGATAATATCGACATCCGATGTCAAAAATAAGATAAAAAATTAAATAAAAATTACAGACACACACACACACACACACACACACACACACAGATATATATATATATCTGTGTGTGTGTGTGTGTGTGTGTGGGTGTGTGTGTGTATATATGTATGTGT
>JAOTQR010000094.1:141970-151996 GCA_025774065.1 Solanum ossicruentum | reverse complement strand
AACTCATGAACTTTATAGTGAAACAGGAACTTATGTAACTTGATACCCAAACATGTATGAAGATTTGAAGGTGACTAAATATGGAATCATATGAACATGTAAAAGAGTGGATACACGGTTAATAGTTGCGTCGGAGGTGGCAAATGCCGTCATGTACAAAGGAGACATCTATGCTTCATGCCAAGTGATATGAATCAAGTAACCTTACATACTTCATTGTCGGACCTTGTTACTGTCTCAAAATAATCTTCCCTTCCTCCAAATACTTGTCTACAACATAGTAAGGGATAAAACTAGCATTAACAGCCAATAGACACATCTTGGCAGCCCAATTACATATCAAAACCACACACGGGCAGCAAACGGGTGTTTATAAACCCAAGCGTATTCCTTTAACCTTTCCACCTCTAATCGTAATTTCTAACACACATTCACACATACACATCATGACCAACCTATTTTAATGCCATGAAATCCTTACAACAGCCCATAAAGCACAACACATCACAATTCCACACAATCTAAAAACGGACAGCATAACTTTACCTTCCTTCGCTACATTTCGACCTTAATAATTCCAAATCGGTTCCAACCTTAACATAACTATTTCAGCAACATTTATACAAACAACCAGCTATGAACTAGTTTCATAACAGCAACAAATTAGTTATTAAGTACGTGAAGCAACAGCTTGCCCTCCAACAGTCCACAACTTCATACGAAGCACATAATTGCAATATCATAAAACGACTCACTTTTGTGGACTGTAAAAGTGGTTAATCAGCCTTTTTACATAGCTGCAACACCAACCTTTGTTTAATTCATAAGTACTACTTCATAATAAAGCCATCCAACAAGAGAAAAACCTCTTAATTAGCAAGAAAAGTACACAAGAATCCCTAGTATACAATCCGTCCAGAAATTCCAGCATAGGTGAGATTAACTTGTCTCTTTAGTTTCGATGAACAAACCATACTAGGTGCATAAATAAATTTACCTACCTTCAAAGTCAAGATTTAGAGCTTCTTTAGGGACCTTTGTGAGGTTGTAAAGCTTGTCTTTCACCTCCTTAAACGAGAGAAAATAAACACCAATAAAGCAGATTTTTTTCTTGTCTATGTTGAAGTGAATTTGTGAACTGTTCTTATCCCTCTTTAAAGGCCTAGCTTGGCCGACTTATTCTTGACTTTTTGATCATATTAAGACACATATTAGTAAGCTTCTTATGCAGCAGCTTGTCCCTTGAACTTGGGCCTAAATGGGTCACCAACTTGATGGACTTGGGCTGCCTATTTTTCAGCTTTCTTCTTCACTTGTGTTGGCCCAATTTTTTAAGTGTTTTGTGGTGTCTTTGGGCCCTTTTTGTTATACTTCTTGGGATAGAAATGTAGCCCATTTAATGATGCAAATACATGGGCCAAAGTTACCTCCTGACACGGTCTTTATTCATAATCGAACGTGGACAATTTCGACGTCGAGCCTCGTCTCTGCTTAACTAGTGATTTTAAGCTAAGCAAGTAGGTGACTCACCTGCTATCTTCTAAGTCCTACAAGTATCTCAATTCTTTTACTTCATTTAAGGCAATAATCTCCTTAATTTGACACAAAACATGTATACAATCGACCCTCTTAAGTCATCAACCTACTAGCAATAGGGGAGAAAGCATAGCATGTTGCAATAAAAGCTTGATTCGAGGTGTCAACAAAACACCATTGTCTGTTCCAAAAAAAAGCCCCTTAGCACCCCGGGACAGAAGTGGGGGACGGTCCTACGCGCAGGCAATAACAGCACTGGCCCTATGAAGTCAGAATCGAATCTTTTTGTTGGATTTCCCAGTGAATTTGAAATGGGCGTGAAGTGAGTACTTCTAGCTGCTTCGCCTACTTCTAATTAGGCGGCTATGTTTTTGTGGTGAAAATGAATGAAAAGCGAGATGAGCGTGCTCTTTTCAAATCGATTGATAGATAGCCTGATCTATTCTGATAGATTGAAAGAGATAGAGAGAGAATCTCCCAAGAATAAGGTCTTTTCCCTCTCCCGTTGGTCGAGCTGAGTTATATCCACCCTCTTTCTATCTATTGATGAGACAACTATCTATTCTTGATCAATCAGAAAGAAATTGATATGTATCTGATGGAGTCTACATCGTACGTAGAGCGCGCAAGCGCTTTTTAGGCCAGTTTAGTTCTCTTATCCATCGGTCCAATGCACTAGGCTCATCTCATGAAGGGAAAAGCCAAAATACAGTTATCTTGCTATAAGCCTCGACGCATTCCCCTTTCACCCCGGTATTGTCCCACATAGAGAGAAAGAGCGCAGAGCCCCGGCCCGACCTGTAGGTTTGCTAACGTAAAGCGAGGAGTTGAGCCTGAACTAGCGAACCGAAGTCACTTTCGGAACCATACTTTCTACAACTAACATGTGTCCAGTCCAGCTTAGCAGTGCAAACAAACCTGAGCATCTATACCAAATCCCCCGCTGGCCATCGGGGACCGAGTGGTAAAGACATGATCTGCAGGGGAAGAGATTCCTCATTCTTCCATTGTGTACAGGTGCACGAATAATAACTCCAAACATTAGACATCCGCCGCCTACCAACCGTTTATGTGGCACCAGCGAGATCCAATAAGGAAGTGTCGTAGCTGCTCCACTCCGCTGCGCTGTGGTCTCATGAACTAACCTTCGTTGCCTTCCTGCACGCAAAGCGAATAAGCGTTGTGCCGTGGGTCAGTTTCGAGGTGGGGAGCGAAGAGAGACCAGAAGAATCATTCATTTGGATCGACGAGCTTTTACAGCCCAAAAACTCAGAATCAATGGAATGTCTGTCTATCCATGAACATCTTTCTATCTGTATATCTAGGGAATCTCTCTATACATATAGATTTTTTTATGGAATGATATGATAGGCTAAGCGTAGCCGCATATCATCTATGCTCAATGTGGGATTTCTATTGGATCAGATCTTTTGGGAAGCTTTTGGACCTAGCGAAAAGGGCTCTAAGCCTTCACGCAAGCAAGCGCGATAGAAGCGGAGCACGAAGCTACCGCTTCCCCCGACCGACTAAAATACAACAGTCGTGACCTACTTTGATTCAAAAGAGAGAAGAAGGGTTTGGCAACAAGGAAATGACTTTCTATCATAGTTGAAGTGTTCCAAGCCTTAACTACTTAAGTACCAAAGCCTGCTTTTCGTTGGTTTCATAATAGGGCTATTCACTACAAGCTATCAGCGCTCAGTGCTGTCCTAGATTGAACGTTGACTTATCTTATTTCCGTTCAATCTCTAAGGCGGGTTTCCGCTGAGAACGGAATAGTGTTCGTGTCCAAATGTGAACAAATCCCTAGCTTCTAGAGTTCGCTGCTTTTCCTAGGCCGGAGAAGGACTTATACTGCTCACCTTTGTTTGATATGTTCATTCAGTACCAATACAAAAAAAAACTACACCAAAGTTACAGGGCCAGTGTAGAAGCTAGTAGTAGCTAGCCTATAGTAGTCGGCCTAACCAAAGCCTTATGACAACATAAAATTAGCCTTATGAATTGAATCTTTAGTAAGGGGCCGCCCGTCTATCAATTAAAGAGGCTGAGAGTAAGCGTAAGCTCACCCAGAAGCTCGAAGAGCTTCCCTTCATTCGCTTCGTGGGAACCACACAACACATAGCTGGAAGTCAGAGGTCCATACTACCTGCCTAAATCCTTCGCTCCGAGGGACCGTAGATAGGAAAGCGCCTTCTAAACCACCCCATTCATAAAAAAAAAGAAGGGAAGGGGCCTATGTATTTGCATGACCCCTGCAGATTTCACCCTATCTATACCCGGAGCCACTCCCCTAGCGGTCCTGCCACCACGCTACAAAACGGGAGCTCGGGTGGAACTTTTTATTCTAGCATAACAGCGGTAGAACGTAACAAAATATTACGGCCGCCTAAAATAGGGGACGGAGATACGGTAAACTCGGACAAAATATGAGATCCGAAGGGCCTAGTGCGCACAATCCTATCCTATCCGAGTCTGAGTTTACCCCTTGCACTTCGGACAGCCGTCCGTAGCATCATAAGGAAAACCCCATTTTCGAGGTCCCAAAATTAGGACCCCCCTTTCAAGGTAGAAAAAGAGTACAGTACATAGGAGGTTGGTCTTTCTCAACGTGGTGTATAGCACAAAAAACCTTTCGATACAAGATAGGGCCGTTCACATGAAAGAAAAAAATGAATCCTTTCTGTACTTCTTTCCCGAGAGGGAAAGAGAAAGAGGGTCTTATGTAGGGAGGGAAAAGGCTTGGGCCTACCTATCCCAATAGGACCCCATGAAAGAACGTGAGTTGTTGAGAGGTTCGATATTGCCGATATGAAGGACAACACTTCTGTACGTGATCATAGTATGTCACGTTGTCTCATCCCAGCACTGGTTCGGGAGACATGGTCCAAGCCCAGTGGACTTCCTACTCTTTTGTGGGAACATGACTTTGATGGTCTTTGTTTTCATTTCAAATTCTTTTGGTTTGGCTCTGACCATCGAAGGGACAATCAAGAAAGTGTTGTGAAAAAACCATTCTGCTCGGGGGAAAGGCTTGCCTTTTTGCCTATCTTACTCTTTCTCAAGGGACAGATGTTGAAAGATTCTGGATATGCGTTCTTGGCATCCAAGGATTGAGATGAGAAGAGGATGCCCGTTGGCAACGAGTGACATTGATAGCTAGCTCGAAAAGGACTGAAAGAACTTAAATTAGGTCGTGACTTGATAACACAGCGGGGAGCAGCATGGAAAGCGAGGCTCCAGTCTAATTCGTATTCCTATCCCTTCATTCCCTCTTGAAGAATCGCGAACATAATAATTTCTGGTTGACCATGTTCCCAGAAAAAAAGATACTTTCGAGAATGGATGAGCACGACTGAAGTGGCTACACCAAAGCCAGGTTTTTTGCAACTGAAGTGAAGAGGTGTAGAGATTTTCGTTGGTTGTTGACCAGGTGAAAGTCAATAACGCTTGAGCGAGAACTTATAAGGAAGGCTATCATTGCCCTTCTTTGAAAAAGGATGAAACTAAGGATATTGCTCCCGTCCATTTCCTTTTCCCTATGAGATAGCAAGCAGCAAGCAAGAGCTTCTCAGCCCCTAACCTTTCTCTTTTTTTTGTTGGCTATGATATTCTTATCGCCGATGAGTTGGTAAGGAGAGGAGTCTAAACCATGTTTTAGGGAATGAAGATGTTAGGGTTCACAAGGGAGGACCCTCTGAAGCAAGTGTTGGATTCAAAGCTAGTGTTAAAAAGAAAGAAAAGACGATGGTTTTTGGAAGAGATCAAACACGGGAATAAGAAGCAAGGATTTGGGGCTCACTAAACCGAGAATAATATTTTTAGGAGGGAAGAATTGGATGAACTATGTGATGAGGGAGAATTTAACTAGAAATCTGATCTCACCTAGCATTCAGTTTAATGAGAAAAGAAATTAATTAAACAATTCAAATATAGAACTAATAACAAATATTTATATATTAAACTAGTTTTCAATTCGATGCTATTAAACAATTAAAGTTTGAAATTAAACAATTCGCTCTTCGCTTTAGCAATACTATTATTAATAACAATTTGAATTAAAATTATTAATAAGAAGCAAGTCGACTTTGGAAAGTCGGAAGGCGAAGCGAAGAAAGAAGTAGTAAAGGGTTCGTTCATAGACAGTAGGGCAGTGAGAACTGACGAAGTCAAAGAGGGTCAGATTGACTTAGGTCTCTATATTTGATAGAAACTGACTTCCCAAGGTGCTTTGGCGTATAAGGAGCTATTGGCCTAGAATAAAGCAGCTATTGTCAACTTTCTCTATATATGGCCTGGCTAGGATTAATAATGAGGCAATTCAGGAACTATTAGCTCTACTCGAGCTATGCCGTCTCTTGCCTTGGGGCTGCTCCATCCGTTGGAGATAGGGATTCCCCGTTGTTTTAGTACTTATATTCTATTTGATCTCACCTACCAGACATGGTTTTCCATTGTTCACTCCGTTTCACTCATTAGTTCAGTTGTTAGTTCTTGTCCCCTTTCTGACCAAGAAAGTGAACCTTACATAAGGATATCCCATCTCGAAAGACATTTCCGTATAAAAAGATGGTTGGAAAATAAGGTACTTCATTCTCTGGCTATTTACTTGACAATTGCACTTCAAAGCTATAACAGCTTATTAGGAAAGCAAGGTCGCAGATTCAGGTCCTTACCACACAGCACATAGAGCAAGCACGAGCACGCATGATACGAACATTCGATTTTGAAGGCCATTCTCAGTATTTCAGTATTTAGAAACATATAGAAAAATTGATAGAAATTTTGATACGTTTGATAGTATGAAACCTTTAACCGAATAGGGGGCACCAAGCAAGCTTCCACTTGTGTATCCTAGGCCATTTCGATTGACCTTTTACCAAACCTATCCCACCTAAAATAAAAGGCAAGTTCCTAACTAAGAAACCTAAGATAAAAGGGTCTATCTATTGTCGTCTTTACCACTTCACTGCTCCACAATCCTTATCAAAAAGAAGCTTCGCAAACCCTTCGTACGATGGGGCCCCTCCTTTTATAGAACCAGGTCAAATCCTCAACTAAAGGGATCTTGGGCTAGATTTCATGGACGAGGTTGTCGTCCGTCGCACTCACGCTCATTAGTTTGGTTAGCTCTTCCTGATACGCTGAAAAAGGATGTTGAAGGAAATGACTATCTGCCAGCGGCTGCATAAAGTAACTACTTTTGAACCTAATAGGTCCTTTATATTATTATATTATAGAGAGTTGGAGGGAACTATTGCAGATAGAATGGCTCTCCCCTCTCCCTTATGGTCGAGCCTCTTTTTCAGTCCCCCTCTCACTACGTTTGAGCTAAATTACATCCACCCTCTCCCTTATGGTTGAATGGGTTTCACTATGTTCAGTTCGTTACACTCATTTGAAACGAATCTCTAGTAAGCGCAGAGTCACTTCATACCTATATAGTGAAACTCATTTAGTTGAACATAGTGAGACTGAGGAGCTTCCCTCGCGGATGGGGAAGAAATAGAGAGCGTCCCCCCAATTATCATAAATAAAGAGATAAACGTGATTCTTTCTTTTATATAGCATATTAGATCTAAGATTCTAAAAAAACAAAACAAGCAACAGATAATAGCATTGAAGGTGAAACATGATTACCCAAATAAGAAGTCCTCTTCTCCTTTCTTTCTCTTCTTTATTTTTGTTTTATCCCTTCGACGAATTTGGGCTATAGGAACTTCGGCCGCCCAAGAGGACTGGCTATCTTTCTCTTAGCATTATAGGGGAAAAGATCGTACAGTTCCCTACCGAGACAAACTCTCAACGGATCCGTAGCGTTCACTGGGAATATCTTTTCCATGTGTCTTTCTCATGGCGGGAACAGAACAACAATGAAAGCTCCTAGCGAGCTTTATATATTGTTGAGAGAATGGGGAGTGAATCAAATTCCATTTCCATTCTTTGGTTCGGGTCCCTCTCGATGTTTTTCGTAGTTGAGAAGGGGGAAAGAGTCTAAATCAATGGACATTAATGAACTATCATTGATGGACGTTGCACATGACACAATCAATTCGACTCAAGGTCCGGCGCTAATAGAAGTTTCTTACTTTCCTAGTAGCGAAGGAGAGGAGCGAGGTTACGACCCACTTGACTGTAAGGAGAGGGAAGGGCTTTTTTCGTAGTAATAGTGGGCCGGTCTCATGAGATCTATGCCGGCCCTCGAAATCAAATGAACATCGAAGGACCATTCAATTAATTAAGAGGCATAGCGGCGCCCTCGCCCGGCGCCATTTTTGGACCTAGCAGCAGATGGGCGGGCCGTGCCTGAATTCAGACCGGACCAAACTCTTCTTTGTTTGAGCTGCTCCCAGGCACGCAGACCTTTGATCTCTCTTGTCCTGGACAAGTACGTAGAGATCTTCGTGGGACCGTGGAAGGAGTCTCAATTGATCTTTTCTAGGATTCCTTATCACGCCACACATGGAGATCTTTCCATTGATAGATCAGAGGGTCCTCCCCTGAAAAAATTCTTAAAGGTTATCTTACTACCTGCTTCTATGGAAGAGGTTTACTTTGTACCGCCCGTAGGTCATATAGATCGAAATCCGGAGCGATAAGAACGAAAGGGTTGGTGTGGCCAAAGCTACAACTACTGGCACTTCAAAAGGCTTAGATTTTAAGGGAGCTACTGAAATTTTGTAGGTCCTGTAATAGGGAGGCTCCATCCTCGAAAGCCTTTGGTACTTCGGGAGAGCGAGCATCCCTTAAACATAAAAAAGGGAGTCTCTGTTCCCCTATTTTTTTATGCATTTCATTTTCGCTTCAAACTGATCAAAAATGGTCTGGTCAATAGCATAGCTCTTTCTTTACCCGATCTCCTTTTGAAGGAGAGGCCTTCACATTCCTAATCCGGTAGGGTTGGACGCCTTTCTTTGCCCCAACTTGGCGCATTCCTGCACAATGACATTCTTTGTTTGTGCGCCCCTTACCGTTCTCGCTCAGTCTTTCAACAGCTGGGAAGGCAGTCCTACAACGAAGCCTATCACCACACTGACCATCAAATACGAGATTGGGCCCCTTCTAAAAGATTTGATGGAATGGCCCACCCCACCCAAGAGCGCTTATGTCATAGGGGAACTCATGGCTGGAAACAATCCTTATGCTTTGTTTTGATATCCGGTAGGAATAAAAAAAAAAAGTCCAGGTTGGTTGGTGAGCCTAGTGATAGGAGACTATCTAGCTTGGTTCGGAGAGCACTTGTTGGGTTAAATATTTTTTTGTTGCTAAATGTTACGGCCTAGATGCTGAATTATTGACCCTACTTGTTCGGATGAGTGTTCACCCTAAAGTGTTCCCAGACTGCATGCATATATCCGTACTTAGTGCAACATGGAAAATTTCATTGAGAGGAATCAGCAAAGAAAAGAAAAAGGGGTCAACAACATCATGTGTATTTGAAAGATTGTCCTCGGGCTGAGGAGTGTCCACATGAGTTCGTTGAGGTGTTTACACAGGCCTGTGGTCCTCTTTTATATTTTATCGAGTTCGGATTGCTCCACCTCCATAGAACGAAAAGAAGGAATTGGAAAAGAAAAGGGGAAGCTATTGTGAATCCTAGAAAGGCGGAAGCGAAAAATCGCTTATAAAGAGTTCCCAAATAGTAGCTTAGTTTAGTAGCAACACTCTTTCAACCGGCCACCGTGGCGCTTCTTGATGCTTCTGATCAACAGAATAAGAAGAGGAGGAGTAGGAGTTTGCTTTAGGGGCAGAATCTATTAGAAAATACAAAAATGAACTAGTTATCTAAATTTGTGACAAGTTTAAAAGAAACTTTGAGCGGGAGACAAGGGGCGAACCCGCAGGTTCCTGATGCCCTACCTGAAGCCCCATCGCAGGGTCCCAATTTTCCTCTACCCAAAATGAAATAGTTGGGAGGGGGAACCTTTTTTCATAAGAAGAAATGAAAGTATGGAGGCCTCTATGCTCAATCGAATAAGAAAGCTCGAAAGGAGAAAGTGCTTTTGAAGCTTGATGAGAAAAGGACGGAGTAGCTTGAGCAAAGCGAAAGGAGAAAGGACTTTTTCTGCTTGATAAAAAAGGGGGATTTTAGTAAATAACCAAAAATAACACTTGTGTTAAGGGTCAAGTTAGTAATTTTTCTTACATCCCCTACTGAAGATTCAAAAGGCGAGAGCGAGATTCATTTTGGGCATCCTCTGCTTGAAAGCTTCATGTAGAAAGCAGACGGGCACTAAAGTCTTACTACGAGTAGCCCTCGTCACAAGCCGACATCTCTAGATCAAAGAAAGAAGGCAGTTCCGCAGTCTTCCCCTCATACATTCCTTGAAAATTCTTCTTATAAAAGGCTTTTCCCTTTTCCAAAGAGAAGAAACATTGGTGAGCTAAAGCAGGGAAGCGCGCAAGAGAAGATCTATAGCTAGTCTCCAGGTTCTATTAGAAGTAAGGAAGTGCGAGATCAAAAAGATATAGAATCAAGATTCAAGATAT
>JAOTQR010000094.1:95757-141870 GCA_025774065.1 Solanum ossicruentum | reverse complement strand
CCGTCAAATTTCTCAACATCAAATTTTGCATTAGACATTGAGCTTCTTTGCCAAGAAGTGCTTGTGGTTGCAGTCTCATTTGAGATTTCTTCCGCCATTATAATCAAAAAACACGACGCGTGAAAGTGCCCAAAAACGGTGCTAAATTAATTCTAAGTAAGATATAGGTATAACTTACAAGCTGAATTAGCAGAAACACAGGGCACGTTTGCGTCCAGAATGGTCGTAAATGGTGAAAACCACTCTAATTTTGCAGAAATCGGATGAAAAATGAGCTGGATCGGATCGGTCAAACGGATTCAAATCCGGTCAACTGCGGGAATAAACAGTAAATCTGATCGTCTTCTCCGGCGGAAATCCGGTAAACAGTGTCGTCTTCTCCGGCGAAACTCTAGTGAACAGTGTCTTCTTCTCCGGCGAAACTCCGGTGAACAGTGTCGTCTTCTCCGGTGGAACTCCGGTGAACAGTGTCGTCTTCTCCGCGAAACTCCGACAATGTTGACCAAACTTTGACTGCGATTTTCGGGCTCGTCTGAGCTCCGATTAGGTCGCCGTTTGGTGCGTTGGATTCAGTTCAACGAGACGAATCCAATGGTACAATCAGAATTGGATTTCGAATAAAATTCAAAAAATTCAAAATTTGACCCGTCACCGGAAAACTCGACCAATGCTTCTAACCAGGCTCTGATACCAATTGTTATGCTTAAGATAATTCACGGAGATACACGAAATAACAAATGACACAAAAACACAAGATTTACGTGGTTCGGCAATTTGCCTATGTCCATGGGAGGAAGCAACGGATTTTATTCAGGAGAAAGTTTTACTGAACACTCAAGCTCACACTCTCTCTTACAAAACTCAATGTTCTTGGTGTGTTTTAGTTCTCACCTCAAGCCCTCTATTTATACAACAAGAAAGGGGTAGGTGAAAAGTGTTGGTCATCAATGGTGTGCCATGTTTTCTCCAATGGTGTGCTGAAATATTTCTTGGTCTTCAATGGTGTGCTTGAATGGTTGGTGGCCATTGTTGACTTGCCAAATTCCAATACAAACAGTTCTTCATCTTCTTTCTATCAATTACTTCTTTGCTAATCCAAAGAAATGTTTGTTTGGTCAACACCACATTGGTTTTTTGGGTCATGTGATTTCTCAAGATGGTGTAGCTGTGGATAAAGAAAATATATCTGCAGTGTTGGAATGGCCTGTCCCAAAGATTTTCAAGGAACTTCGTGGTTTCTTAGGTCTCACAGGTTATTATAGGCGCTTTGTTAAGCACTATGGGATCCTTGCTCGTCCTTTGACAGAATTGACCAAGAAAGATGCTTTTTCCTGGCATGCAAAAGTAGAAGAGGTTTTCCAAAAGTTTAAAAGGATCTTGACATCAGTCGACTTCCTGATTTTAATCAACAACTTACTCTGTTGAGTGTGATGCTTCATCTAAGGGAGTAGGAGCTATTTTACTACAATAGTGTCATCCCATTGCCTATTTCAGTAAGGGATTTTCCTTTTCTAGTCGCATTAAATCTACTTACGATCGTGAGTTATTGGCTTTGGTCCTCGCTTTGCAAAAATGGAAGCATTATCTTTTAGGTCGGTATTTTGTTGTCATTACTGACTATTGCAATCTAAAGTATCTCCTGCATCAATGGGTGACTTCTACTGAACAACAATGCTTGTTGTTTAAATTGTTGCCTTTCGATTTCACTGTTGTCTATAAGTCAGGAAGTGAAAACAAAGGAGCTGATGCTTTATCTCGTCGCCCTCAACATGCTGATTTCTTTAATTTGGTGATGCCTATTCCATTAGATTTCCATGATCTGACAAAAGCAATTGAAGCTGATCCATATATGAAGCAGATTCAAGATCAACTTTCTTTTGATCCGTCGATTCATCCTGATTTCTCATTGTCTGCTAACTTCTTTATTACAAATCTCGTCTGGTTATTCCTGATTATCCTGACCTCGAAGCCAAGATTTTAGCAGAGTCAAATGATTCTCCTATGGAAGGACACGGAGGTTACTTGAAAACTATCAGGAGGATAGCTGCAAATTTCTATTGGCCTTGACTGAAACATGATGTCAAGTTGTTTGTCCAGAATTGCTTGATATGCCAGCAACATAAATATGAAACGTTGGCTCCTGCTGGTCTCTTAGAGCCTTTGCACCTTCCTAACAGAGTTTGGGAGGATATCTCCCTTGATTTCATTGTTGGACTTCTTACTTCTAATGGCTTTGATACTATTCTTATGTTGGTGGAAAGGTTTAGCAAATATAGCCATTTTCTTCCGTTATCTTATCCCTTTACTGCTAAAATAGTGGTTGGGGTTTTCTGCAAGGAAATTGTTAGGTTGCATGGTTTACCTCATTCCATTCTTTCTGATCATGATGTTGTCTTCACAAGTGCATTTTGGCAGGAACTCTCTCCTTAGTCGCACTCGTCTCCATATGGGTACTTCTTATCATCCACAATCTAACGGTCAGACAGTAGTGGTCAATCGATGCCTCTAAACTTACTTACGTTGTTTTGCTCATGACAAGCCAAAATCATGGCTTCAGTTTCTAAGTTGGGCTGAATATTCTTTCAACTCTGGATACCATTCTTTAGCCAATTTGACTCCTTTCCAGATTGTGTATGGGAGGGAACCACCACTCTTGTATCCATTTATTCATGGGGAAACTAAAATTGGTGAACTTGAACAACAGCTCCTGGAACAAGATCAGATGCTAGAGGTACTATGATCCAATCTCATGAAGGCTTAAGCTGATTCTAAGCGGCATGACTTATCCTTTAATGTCGGTGATGCTGTATTCCTCCGTTTGCTTCCTTATCGGCAAAATAGTTTAGCCAAATGTATTAATGAGAATCTTTCACCTCGATATTTTGGACCATACAAAATTGTTTGGTCCTATTTCTTATGAATTGCAGCTGCCTCAAGCATCCAAGGTACTTCCTATTTTTCATGTCTCGCTGCTTCGTCCAGTTCGTGGTTGTTCTGATATTACTTCTCCTCTACCCTTACCACTATCGGGTGAATTAGAATTTATTGTGGAACCTGAAAAGGTTTTAGCATATCGTTGGGTGAAAGAACTAGGCGTGCCAACTCTGGAATTTCTTATTCAATGACATCATCGCCCTGTTGAAGAGGCTAGTTGGGAAGACTATGACTTGCTTGCTGTTCAATTCCCTTTGTTCTGCCTTGAGTACAAGGCATTTTTCAGGAGGGGTGCACTGATGCCGACCCTCCTCACAAGACATATTACAGAAGAAAATATCAAAAAAAGGACAAAGAATTAGACAATTCTGGACAAACACAACTGCTACAGCAGTTACAACTGTTCCCTTGATTGCTCTATCAGTTGGTCTAGCAGTTAGGTATCAATCTTATCCTATTATGTTTTCTATAAATATTTAATTAGGATTAGTTATTAGTGATATGTATTTTTAGAATTAAACTACTGTATTTTGGAGTCTTTTCCTCTCCATACGGACAACTTCATCCTATTTCTTTTTGTTTTTATTCATCTGGTTACTATCAGATTCTATATGGATTCTCTTCTATTACAGGTGAATGAAGCTTACCAAGTCAGTCAAAGATAAGGTCAGACTCTCCAATGTAAATGAGTAGACTGATGCCATTTTCAAGAAGTTGAGGAATATCGACTTCACGATTCTTCATTCAGTTGCCTACTCACCTGATAAACTGAATTTTGATGCTCTATGGCAATAGGCATTTCAATAAGTTTCTGTACCAGACATAGTCGAATTTGCGTCATTCTATTTTTTTCATGCTTGAATAAAGCTCCAATTTCAGCTATCACATAGCAATGCTAAAACAGAGTAAAATCACCCTGACAGTGTTTGTATTAAACAAATTTCAGATAAAGGTACTAAATTTATGCATTTGGAATACTTGATTGTTACAGATTAGTGACACTTGTGCATAGACTTCATCAGATGCCGCATCCGCCTGTAATAAGACACATGGAAATTGAATGTCAGGTATTTGAATAAGTATTAAAAAAAAATTACTGACAAATCTACACAAGCAAATATTTTAATCAATTTGTACCAAATTTCAACAAAATTGACACTAAGAAGAGTAGAAGTATAATAAATTGTATTATAAGCTGAGGACAGAAATTGAGATGAGGTATAAGTGACCTTGAGGTAGGTATACTTCCTTTCTTCGATAGCGAAATCAACATTCCAGCACATGCATGCCGGAGCTATGGACATCAATGCCACTGCCGATAGATTGACGATGTCAGATCTAGACTTCTAGACACCGATGCCGATGACGCTGGTGAATCCAATTACACCAACGTCATTTTTTCTTTTTTGGTATATCATTATCAACAAAAACCTTAAGATATTAATAGGAGTGCAACCATCAAATTGAGAGAAATTGGACAGAAGAGGAGAAGGAACACTGAGTTAAGATAGCATTGAGGAAAATGGCAGGAAAAAGAAATATCCCCGCCTTAATATTATGGAATTTTAATTTGGAGGGTTACCATGGCTAAATTACCCCCACAAATTGCACATAAATTGGAGAGGGTTGTCCAGACCTTCGCAATTAGATGTAATTTATGGGGGTTATAACAACCTCCACAATAAAAACCCCACTATTTGAGGATTTCTTTGTAGTGATGGCCCAATGGTTTGGGCTTGAAATTTCAAAATTGCTTGCCAATGAAAGCAAGAATTGCCTTCTGAGTCGAGCTTGTCGTCGTACCGGGCTTATTTGGTGCGAGTTACCTCTACTATGTGTTTCGCAGCTATTGCATAGGAGTAGGGGTTTACCTTCTATACACCCAAAGTTTAGCAGTTGTGGGTTCCCCTTGTCATAAAAAGAGTAGTCTCTTAAAAAAAATTCTTAGTCCATAGTTATCTTTTGATGAGCGAGATTAAGTAGCTAATTTATCTATTTATTATTTATTTGTTGTAGTTTCTTAATGATTCTATTTGAGAATACAATGATGTCACAACCCGGACCTAGGGTCTAAGAGCGACATGGCAAATAGGAATTCCAGAGTCCCCAAACAAGTCTCATAGCATCCATTTACATATCATCGGTTCTGAAGCGATGGTAAACATATAGTTCTAAGGAATGGAAAAGTAGGACTCACGCTATGGGGATATCATAGGGATAGGGATTAATATGTATTCCCAAAGCACATAACACATAACAAATAAGAACTAAGGGGCGGGTAAGTATGACTCACTCTGTGGGGGCAAAGTTGGGTTTAGGACTTCCACATCATAACATCAACCCATAATTAATAACCATATCCAATTGGTAGCTACAACCATAATCTCTGAGTAACAACACATAACATGAATCCGTACAAGATTCTATAAGATGTGTAACAATCTTTCTAACATATAGAATAGTACGGGGGCCAAGACATGTTCCGGGATCACCCTCAAGGTAAGATGGCATAAACAAAAGCAATATAATGTAGATGGATGGTGGCTTGCCCTTGGAAGATAAGACTCACCACAACAACATCCTCAAAACTGAATAGCCGTAAAACTGTGGATGAATATAGTCTCTGGTCCCTACATGGTTATATAATATAGGCAAAAGTAAGCATTAGTACGTTTGAATGTACTAAGTATACGGGCATGCAATACTAATGAACTCATTAAACTTGCATTTAATGTTAGATGACAAGGGCACATACATAGGAGCTATATAGCAAAGAAAAGTATATACAATATATCATGAAATTCATGATGCATTGTAACGACCCCTAATTCTTTCTACCTGGTTTGGAATAGATGCAAAGGAGATGCTGAGAAAAATTTGAGAAAAAGCTGCAGAATCAGGTTTTACGAGAGCCTCTACGACTCATATTCATCTTTATGACTCGTGGAGGGGATTTTGTAAGGAATTCCAACGACTAAACAGTTTCAATACCTCCTGACTACGAGAGGGGTTCACAACTCGTAGATCCATTTACGAATCACAGAGGAGGGTTTCGTGACTAAATCTAGTAAAGTTCAATTTTAGATCCCCTAGTTATGAGAGGTCATCTACGACTTGTAAGATGGTCACGACTCATAGAACAAGATTTCATATCAATTTCTAGCAACTCAGAATTTTGGACTTTCAGTCTACGAGAAGTAGTTTACGACTTATAGAATGCTCTATAAGTCATAGATGTGATCTCGTAGACCATGTTGGCAGATTTTAAGAGTGGCAATCTTATCCATTCTAGTCCCTTTTAATTAAAACCCCGTGGGTTTTTAGGCTTGTATATGGACTTAGAATAAACCCTATATGTGTTCAATACTCATTCCACACCTTGGGGTATTCTTGAGAGCATTGGAGAAGGATGGAGCTAGCTTCCAAGAGCAAGAGTTGATTGAAGATCGATTGTTTCATCAATCCCCAGGTACGTAAGAGAAGTGTAAAATTTCTTCTTTCACATGCCCCTTCATCTTTGAGCCGAGATTCTGAGAAAAAGTTGAGATTTGAAGAATTTGTTATCTTAATATTAGAACCCTTGAATTTACCATGAGGTCTTATTATATTACATGAGAAATTTTAAATATTGCATCAATGTTGATATAAGATGAGGGAAGGAGTCTAAATCAATGGATATTAATGAACCATCATTGATGGACGTTGCACATGACACAATCAATTCAACTCAAGGTCCAACGCTAATAGAAGTTGCTTACTTTCTTAGTAGCGAAGGAGAGGGCAGGGCTTTTTTCATAGTAATAGTGGGCCAGTCTCATGAGATCTATGCCAGCCATCGGAATCAAACGAAGGTCGAAGAACCAGTCGATTTATTAAGGAGCATGGTGGCGCCTTCGCCCGGTGTGATTTTCGTCCCTAGCAGCATATAGGCGGGTCGTGCCTAAATTCAGACAGAACTAGACTCTTCTTTTTTTGAGCTGCTCCCAGGCATGCAAACCGAAGATCTCACTTGTCCTGGATAAGTACGAAGAGATCTTCGTGGGATCATGGAGGGAGTCTCAATCAATCTTTTCTAGGAATCCTTATCATGCCACACATGGAGATCTTTCCATTAATAGATCAAAGGGTCCTCCCTTGAAAAAATTCTTAAAGGTTAGGTTACTTCCTACTTGTACGGAAGAGGTTTCCTTTTTACTGCCCAGAGGTCATATAGATCGGAATCTATAGTGATAAGAATGAAAGGGTTGGTGTGTCCACAGCTACAACTACTAGCGGTTCAAAAGGCTTAGATTCTATGGGAGCTACTGAATTTTTTTAGGTCCTATAATAGGGAGGTGTAGGCCTCGAAGTCCTTTGGTACTTTGGTAGGGAGAGTAGCCCTTAAGCCAAAAAAAAGGGTGTCTCTGACTTTCTTCCCCTATTTTTTTATGCATTTCATTCTTTATTCAGCTTGATTCAAACAAAATGAGAAAATAGGGTCCGGTCAATAGCATAGCTCTTTCTTTCCCCGGTCTCCTTTCGAAGGAAAGGCCTTCACATTCCTAATCCGGTAGGGTCGAACGACTTTCTTTGCCCCAGCTTGGCGAATCGCATCCCCGCACAATGACATTCTTTGTTTATGTGCCCCATACCGTTGTCGCTCAGTCTTTCAATGGCTGGGAAGGCAGTCATAGAAATGAAGCCTATCGCCACGCCGACTATCAAATACGTGATTGGGCCCCCTCTTAAAGATTTGATAGAATAGCTCACCCCACCCAAGAGCGCTTATGTCATAGGGGAACTAATGGGTGGAAACAATCCTTATGCTTTGTTTTGATATCTGGTAGGAATAAAATAAAAAAGTCTAGGTTGGTTGGTGAGCCGAGTGATAGGAGACTATCTAGCTTGGTTCGGAGAGCACTTGTTGGGTTTAATATTTTTTGGTTGCTATATGTTACGGCCTAAATGCCGAACTATTGACCGTGCTTGTTCGGATGGGTGTTCACCCCAATGTGTTCCCGGACTGCATGCATACATCCATAAGTAACTTAGTGCAACATGGAAACTTTCATTGAGAGGAATCAACAAAGAAAAGAAAAACGGGTCAACAACATCAAGATGTGTATTTGAGAGATTGTCCTCGGGCTAAGGAGTGTCTACATGAGTTCATTGAGGTGTTAACACAGGCCTATAGTCCTCTTTATATTCTATCGAGAGTTCGGATTGCTCCACCTAAGCAGAATGAAAAGAAGGAATTGGAAAAGAAAAGGGGGAGCTATTGTGAAGCCTAGAAAGGCGGAAGCGGAAAATTGCTTATATCGAGTTCCCTAATAGTAGCTTAGCTTAGTAGCAACACTCTTTCTACCAGCCGGCGTGGCACTGCTAGATTCTTCTGATCAATAGAACAAGAAGAGGAGGAGTAGGAGTTCACTTTAGGGGCAGAATCTATTCAAAAATACAAAAAATGAATGAGTTATTAGAAGCTATCGTGCCTTTTGTGACAAGTTTACAAGAAACTTTGAGCGGGAGACAAAGGGCGAACCCGCAGGTTCCCGATGCCCTACCTGAAGCCCCATCGCAAAGTCCCAATTTTCCTCTACACAAAATAGTTGGGCAAGAAAGGGGGAATTTTTTTCATAAGAAGAAATGAAAGTATGGAGGCATCTATGCTCAATTGAATAAGAAAGCTCGAAAGGTAAAATAGCCGTTTTCTGCTTGATAAAGCAAAGGAGGAGTATTGGTCAGAAGTAAAGACCACACGCCACAATTTTGGCTCTCAGAAAGAGTATTACAGGTTACTGTGTTTCGAGAACAAAGATTTGCAAATCAGGGAGAGAAAACATTCATGTTTTTCTTCTCTTTCAAGAGATTCTGTCTCAGAATCGTGCCTTGAGGGGGATGCAGCCAATCCTACCAAGGACTTTATGGATTTCTTTTCCGAGAAGCGAGAGGTACTAGACAAAACCCCCAAATGGGGCTCGGTAGAGAAAGACATAAAGGAAATCGAGTTCGTTGAGCGAGTAAAACTCAATCTTGCAGCACGGGAGCATGAGTCTTCCTATATAAAGAAAATTCTTGGGTTATAATGAAATCCAGAGATCTATAAAGGAACTCTAGCTATATGCTTAACACATGCAAGTTGAATGTTATGAAAAAGTTATTGTTTTCATTCTTCGTTCCTATTTCTTACTTTTCTTTCCAGTATGCCAATCTCTCATTGTCTGAGTTTTGGTTCTCTGATCTCACTCAAAATTATGTATCTACTCATCATATTTTTACCCCTGCTTGTTAGTTTTGTAGCAGGTTGTTTCGGATGTTTTCTAGGAAAAGAAGGAACCGCTATAATAACCAGTATGTGCATTTCATTCTCTACGATCTTCTCTTTGATTGCTTTTTATGAAGTCGCACCGGTAGCTAGTGTTTGTTCTCTAAGAATTGCTCCATGGATCTCATTGAAAATGTTTGATGCTTCTTGGGGATTCTTTGGTGATCATGAAGTCAGTGGATGAATTGCTGAGTAAATAAATCAGATTCGGACGCTACTGTTGCTCCGCGGTGATACAGACTAGACACGCTCCTACCCACTCTGGGGTACCATAGCATGTCGTGAATAAGGGGGGACATACTGGACGTAACCACTCCCTTGGTTGGGGGCTGTGCTGCCCTACCTTTCGATCGATACACAGTTGAGGAGGCCAATCACGAATGCTACAGGTGTGGAAGCGATCCTGGTCAAGGAAGGCTAAGATAGCGCCTCACATATGGGTAGCAAGAGGGCACTTATGCCCCGATGGTGGGGCCTTATGAGGAAGGGCCCAGCCCAATAGGGACAACACACCCCTTCCCACTTGAAGCACACCTCTATATTGACTGAATCACTCTTTTGGTCTAGTCGGTGGAATCGCTGAACCATGTGAGCTGGTCAGATACATGGGGTAGAGGGCTCGTAGTACCCGCTTTGATTGTTCCAGCCTTTTCTTCGCTTCGGTAGTGAATCACCTACTAAAAGGGCAGGCCTGCATGCCTTATTTGAGACTACTAAGGCAGGCGATGGACTCTTTCATTAGGTAAGGGAAGAAGGGGACTAACCATGGCAGATTCCATATAGTTGAGTGGCAAAGAAAAGCGAGACCTTACCTTTTTTCCAGGCCTGTTAGGACATATGGTTCCCGCGGAAGATCAAGTTGGTGAGCCATGTGATGAGAAACCTTCCCGCACGGTTCAGGGAGCACTGAATTAGAATGAGAGGTTTACCACCACATCATTGCATGCAATGGGATCTCGCTCGATTCGCAGATTGGTCCGACTAGTAATTCACTTCTGACCTCATTTTTGATAACCCAACCATATTGATGTTAATTGTGGTTACATTCATAAGTAGTTTCGTCCATATTTATTCCATTTCACATATGTCTAAGGATCCACTTAGCCTCGATTTATGTGTTATTTATCCATTCCTACTTTTTTATGCCAATGTTGGTGCCTTGAGATAACGCTCTTCAATTATTCCTAGGATGGGAGGGAGTAGGACTTGCTTCATCTTTGTTAATTAATTTCTGGTTTACACAACTTCAGGCCGATAAAGCAGCTATAAAAGCTATGCTTGTCAATCGAGTAGGTGATTTTGGATTAGCTCCTGGGATTTTGGGTTGTTTTACTCTATTTCAAATAGTAAACTTTTCAATCATTTTTGCTCGTGCTAGTGCCCCCAGAAATTCTTAGATTTCTTGTAATATGAGATTGAATGCCGTAACTCTTATTTGTATTTTACTTTTTATTAGTGCTGTTGGGAAATCTGCACAAATAGGATCACATACCTAGTCACCTAATGCTATAGAGGGTCCCGCTCCAGTATACACTTTGATTCATGCAGCTACTATGGTAACAACTGGCGTTTTCATGATAGCAAGGTGCTCCCCTTTATTTGAATACCCACCTACGACTTTGATTGTTATTACTTTTGCAGGAGCTATGACATCATTCCTTGCAACAACCATTGGAATATTACAGAATGATCTAAAGAGGGTCATAGCTTATTCATCTTGCAGTCAATTAGGCTATATAATCTAAAGAGGGTCATAGTGGGCCACTATGACTATCCTTGATAGGTGAGACTTCCACAAAAGAAAGCACGGATAAGAATAATCTTAGTATGCAAGGACGAGGAGCAGAAAGCCATTTGACTGTAAGGAGAGGGGCGTTTTTGAAAGGCTAGAAAGTTTGAAGTATATAGATATAGTGAGTGTGCGTGCAGGGTGTAGGTATACCACTTGTGAGAAAGAACCCCAAGTCAATAAAGTAGTTAACGAAACACAAGTAAGAAGTTCGTCAGTCCTTCCTCTAATGCCTCTCGTTCATTCTTCTTTATTTCATCATTTTGTTGTGTTGTTCTATTCATAGGTCCTAAGCCCTTCTTAGAAAGCCCTCTTCCCTCTCCTTAAGTTAAGAAAAAAATAATGTTGCTTGATTGAACAAACATTGATTGAACCTTTCTAACTGACACCCCAGTCATAATGCCACCCAAGTCTTTTTTTCTTTTGAACAAGCCTTCTAAATCCAATTTTTTTGTCCTTTTATTTGAGTTCCTAATAATAATAACTAGAAGGTTTCATTAATGAAAAGAAACGTGGAGTCCTACCATCTACTAGCATTATGGTTTTCCATCGATTCTTTATCAATGGCCCACCCTTTCTTTGAACCTTGTCAACGATCGAACTTAAAGATATGAACTAAGTGCCATTTGATGAGTAACTGAGAACAACGGAGAGGGATATGGAAAGAATGAAGTAATGAAAGAGGAAGTCATTGCTAGTAGTAACGACTTGTCACAATCCATTGGTTCATATAGAATCCATGTCCTAGGTGTATCAAAAAAAATTCTTTTCGCTAAGCGTATATAATATAATAGAGTGAAAAGGTCCACCCTGAAACCAAGGGTATACTAACTAACAGCTGAGTCCTCTCCAAACCGCAAGAGATAGTTGCCCATCATACGACTAACCAACTTAACTTGCCTCTATAGAGTCTTGCTCCGAGCAGGTTCAGATCATTTACAATACATGGGCTCTACGAAGGAAAGGGTTGGGTTAGGAACATTTTCAATATGATTCTTTTCCTGTATTTGTTCGATGAGAAATGCAAGTATGGTTTCTCCACTTTCTTCATCCCCTTCTATCAAAATGATCAAAAAGGAAGGCAAGCTTGCTTCTTATTCCCGTGTTTTATCTCTTCTGTCTCTGCCTGGCTCATTGTCACCTATGTTAAAGAAAGGTTTGGAACCTTGTAGAGAATGAAGAGGGGCCAAGGATCTTCCTCTCAACAGTGCTTTTTGAGGCTCCACTCTCCCCTTGAATAAGTAAGGCCCCGTTAAGCCTGGGCGAAGATGGGGACAAAGAGTAAGGATTGAAGCCCCCTTAGCTCTGCTAGGCACTGGACAGGGGTTAGCTCTGTGAATAAGTAAGGCCCCGTTAAGCTTGGGAGAAGATGGGGATAAAGAGTAAGTATTGAAGCCCCCTTAGCTTTGCTAGGCACTGGACAGGGGTTAGCTCTGTAAATGTGTAGAGCTGTGTAGTATAGTAGTAGGAACTTCTAGCCCCTTCCCTATACTAGATCACTCCAGTGCTTCGGGTACTACGGACCCTCTGCCATCCATTGCAGCATAGCCGTTTCATGGGTAGGGTGGGGTGGGGGGCTAAATGCAGTTCTTTGAATCAAAGGTTGAGTGAAATCGATTCTTTTTTATATAACAAAATCTAAATCAGATCGGATAGATGGATGGATCTATCTTTCTATTCATATATATTACTAATCAAAATGGATTTCTATCGTGTTGTAGCGTAGCAAGAAGCCCAAAATCCTTGATTTGGCCAGGAAAGACTACACTGCTTTGGGCCCAGGAAGCGAAGGGAATGAGCTCGACTGCTTCTCTTCCACACTTCATTTTCTCCGTTCCCGTTCCGCATGAGCTTCATGCACCATTGGCGCTTTGCTCTCCTCTTATTCATCATTGGACGGTTCGGATGGACTTCGCCGTTCTTTCCCAACTAAAATTGAAAGGGCTGTATCACATTGAGATGTCGATTCATTTTCTGCCCCCAATGAGATGGGGAATTTTTCACCCCCTATTTAGACTTTTGGGCCCGTTATCTTTCTGAATCGAGACCATCCCAGCTCGCGTTGTTCCAACAACCAATGGGGAGCACCTCAATATACGATCGCGCATAGTAACTGGGAATCCTACTACACCTAAGGCCAACTTCAATTCACCAAACCAAGGATCATCTCGTGTAGTCATTGTAGACTCGTACAAGGATATTGAGTAAACGGTTGATGTATCAAAATCGACCCTATCTTTCATAGCATGCATTCCATCCATGTTATAACTGATTCAGTAAGCTACGTGTCTGCTGCACGGAGAACTGCCTTTGGTCCCCCAAACTTACTTACTCATGGCAACCTTCCGATTTCCTAACGAACTATAATGCTAGTCACTACTCCCACTGGGGCTAGGAAGTAAGCCCCACAAACCAAAGCGGCAAAGATCAAATAGAATTTGCTATAAAAGCCAGCAATCAGGGGTATTCCTGCGTATAAAGACATAGAAATGGAGAAGGTAATAGCCAAAATAGGATTTGTTTTGGCTAGAGCACCCAAATCCGCATTAGCAGAAATAGAGATTTTAGGCGTAATAGAAAGGAATGCTGTAACCGGGGTGGATGAAGCTTCATAGATATTAGGTGCCCACATATATAGAGTTAAAAGATATATAAAGTTCGAAGGGTAGGGGGTTTTCTTCGGGGCTCGAGAGATGGAATAGATAGGGCCCCAAAAAGTTTGAAATTCGCCACTGGGGAATTCACACGAAAGGGAACGAGGAATTATCAACAAAAAAGTGCTCTCTGAGCCCAACATGAAAGTCATTTTCCATCAAACAATTTTTCCTGTAACTCTACTCTTGACTTGGATTATATATCCAAAAAGGTCCGCTCTTGGCCATTCCACACGTTGCCTAGCAGAGACGTGGTTATCTGAAGTGGATTCTCTCTTTTGTAGTAAATGTCAAACCTACTGTGCCGCATTGACTAAGAAGGGGGCAGACACAACAGCTACGTAGACCCCTTCCTTTCAGTTGTTGCCAATGCTTTCCCGGGTTGAGCTGAAATTTCTTATTAGAAAGGGCAGGTAAATCCCGAAGGCTTCTATCCCAATAGGAAGGGCAAAACAAAGAGAAGGGAGCCTTTGGAGAAGCGTTTGCCAGTAACCAAAGTCTCACTCTGATTATGTCTTGAGGCTGACTGAATCCATCCATAAACTTGGAAATGAAACGTTGTTCATTCCATTTCGTCAAGTAGGTAAAGTAGGCATACAAACCACTTTGCCTTAGACTCTATTGGAACAAAGCAAAGAAGAAGGCAGAATGGAGAAAGGAAAGGACAAGGGCGGTCTTGCTTGGCTCCAAAGTTGCTGGTTCGGGGGTAGAGTACAGTACTAAAGGTCCTTGGACTTCTAGTTTACATATTTTCATGGAAATTTACACATAAATTGAGGATATTGAGTTGAGTAAATTGAGCATACTGAGTTGAGTAAATTGAGCATGTTGAGCTGAGAAATTTTAAGTAGGATTGAGCGAGAAGCATGTTGCATTGAGTCACATATATCCTTATACGTGAGTGTCTTGCATTGCACTACATGATGAGTTGATTGAGTGAGTCTAAATGACCATTTGAGTCTAAGTCAAGTTGATTGTTGCATAGATTGATTGAGTTAATGAGTAACTGAGATGAGATAATCCAATGAGGTTGATTTTGAGTTGATTGATTGAGTATTGGGAATTGATGAGTTGAGCATGTTTTAGTATTGGGAGGAGTATTGAGCACCGAGTGGGGAGCGAGTATGTATCTACTTTAACCCACAGAACTATATTTTCTAGCATAGGATAGTCGTTACAACTAGTCTGGCAACTTTTGTCTCGCAAATGGCCACTTCTTATGGATTTAAGAGGAGAGTTGATCTTCCTTTTTTGTGGCAAGTTAAGGGAGGACGTGGAAACAAAGTCGGATTCATTGTAGATAACCATACTAATGTTGGGGTGGAGAGTATGTCAGTTAAGAGAAACTCCCAAGAAACACTGATTGAACATGCTATTTCAAACAGAGTCTATTTTACTGAGTTTATTTTTAAAAACATGATTTACCCTACAATTACATAAACTAATTTAAACATTAGTTGTTGAGTCGAGATGAGTAAGTTGAGCTTTACTTCCTTGACCTATTTTACATACCTGTATATTCTATGTAATGATGTCCATTTGGGCCTGCATCATTTTATGATGCAGATACAAGTGATAGAGGACCTCAGCTCGCGTATTGTTGAGGTCCAGTTCAGTACAACCCCAGAGTGGTGAGCCCTCCTAACTTTTCGGAGGAGCCCTTCTATCTTCTTATTACTGTTGAGTATTTAATTTCTTTTGTCTTGAGGTGTCCATGTCTTATCATGACATCATCCTAGATTATTGAGTATAGGCTTTAAAGACATTTGAGTAGAGAAGTTGATAAGCCTTGTATCTAAACTTATTTTCATTTATAAATTATGATGTACTAGAGTTATATTTACTTATTCGACGTCTATCTATTTGAGTTATTCTTTTGCTATCAAGTTGATATGACTATGAGGCTAAATGGTTCTCTTGGGGGACCAACAATGGTTCTTCAAGTTCCGGCCATGCCAAGGGTACCGACTTGGGGAATGACATGTATGAAGTGCCATAATGCTTCCATATATAGAGGGGATGATACTTTCCATAGGTAGATCTTACTCCTCCTTATGGGATCACCACACATTTCAGAGAAGCAGCCTCACCTTACGGGAACAACACCCATTTCGAAAAGGATTTCCATATCATTTAATCACCTTACGAGAACAACTTAACACCCATGTTGGAAAGAACTTCCATATTATTCACTCATCTTAGGGAGAAACACTCATTTCGAGGAGGTATTTTCTACAGGAACGACACCCATTTCGAAAAGGATTTCCATAACATTCACTCACCTTGCGAGAACAACACCCATTTCAGAGATTACCTTATCTTACGTGAACAACACCCATTTCAAAAAGGATTTCCATAACATTCACTCACCTTATGGGAGCAAAACACATTTTGGAGAGTACTTTACCTTATGGGAACAATTGCTATTTCAAAAAGGATTTCCATAACATACCATAATCATCCACAAAGGGCATAAACATTCGGTGCTAGGTCATCATCCCATGGGAATACATATACATATACATGCTTTCAAAAGAGGCATAAGTCATTTCAAATCAATTTCATGCACACTTAGGCTTAAAGGCCAATTCATAATTCCATTCATATTTTCATGCATAGGCGCAACTCATTCATAACCATACTTCATCAAAACCATATACATAAACATAATTTGGCTTAACCCACTTTATAATCTTCATAAGATCCAATGTTCATGAATGCATATGCCATGAAGGATTTGAGAATAACATGGGTAATTGAAATTCAATCTAAAATCATCAACACAATAAGAAATTCAAGTAAATCCATAATTAAATTCTCATTTAAATAGTAATAGATCACCCATGCTTAAATCAAATTTTAAAGGGACAATGGATATTTAAATATTCATAATAATTATGTAATTCAACATATTAGGGATTAAATCAACTTAAAATCATCAATAAAGCATAGTTCATACTTCATTTGAATTTATTACATCATAATTCTTAAAACCCATTTTTAAAGTAAGCTCAAATTCATAATATTCAAGTGAAAGTGTTTTGGGTATTCTTGAATGAAAGGGATAAAGAATCAATCCCAGATACCTTAGATAACTTTAAAAAAGTAAGAATAAATTGATTGGAGAAGAAAGCCTTCATTGAATTTCCAAGTTGAATCTTCAATCACAAGACCTGAAGGGAGAGTTTTAGAATTTGAATTTGAGAGTTTGAATGAATAATGAGAGTGAATGTGGGTGTATAATATGATTTGGGTGCTCAGGATGGGTGTTAAGGCCCTAAAAGACCTTTAGAATGAATCAAAATGACAAAAAAGCCATCAATGAGATGAGCCCTTGAAAAGTGTCCAAGGAGTCCTGTAGGCGAGGTACACGGACCATGTGAAGTCACATGGACCGTATGGGTGCTAGTGGGACAACATTTCGAAAATTTCAGAAAAAACTCATCAATCTAAGTGAGGTTCCACTAGAGGCCTCACGGACAGTGTGAAGTCACACAGACCATATAGGTGCTCGTGAGACTACACTTAGAAAATTTCAGCAAATTTTCTTCAAGACAAGGGTGCTTTAAATGAAAGTCGTACGGACCGTGTGAAGCTTTACGAGTCGTACAAGCATCCATATGAAGGTACCAAGTTCTGAGATGATGATTCCATACTTGGAATATCATTTGAGGAATGAATTCAAGGAAACCTTTCTTGACCCAAGCCTAAGGCCTAGACATGACATGGCGAATGGAAAACCCGAAGGAACCCCAAACAAGGCTCTTAGTATATCATACGCCCATCCTTGGTCGCGAAAGCAATAAAATACAACGTAAGATAGTAGATAGGGACAAATGGAGATAAGGAACGAATTTTCAATCATAAACATTAAGAGTCAATAGAGTGTTAAAGCTTAAAGCATAATACAAATATGTCCAACAACACCTTTTAAACTTAGATACTTAGCGGGGGCCAAGACAAGCTACCACGCTTACCCACATAGTCAACATTTACATTAAAGAAAGATTGTCTTAAAACATAGCATGAGATCATAAGTGTGATCCCCGGAATAGAGGACTCACCAAAGAGCTTGAGAGATGTCGTACTAGCCACGTGGAGGAGGGTGATCAAGTAGGGCTCCGGTTCCTACATGGTGACATCATATAGGCATAGAGTATGTGTTAGTTCTTTTGAATGTACTAAGTATGTCAGATGCAATGCAACAAGTGATAAGCACCATAAACAAATACATAACATAGTCAATGAATAAACATATAGTAATATGACATGTATGAATGATATTTGAAGTAACATCATGTTTATATAGAACATAATACATGTGTAAGGAGAGACCATACGAATCATATACATACATTTATTTTATCATATAGTCATTCAACTCATAAGACATGCATTAGATCTTCAATTCCTCAAGAAAACTCATAACCAGACATTTTATCAAACACTAGGTGGGTGTGTAGTACAAGTGTAAAACAATGCAATTCAAGAGTGTAATCATGCTAGAAAAATACAATGTAAAACCATCAATAGATACTTGGTAACACCTGCAAGAAATGTACATCAAAACCTCATAATAGATCTTAGATTCATAGCTCAAAACATGCTAAAACAACTAAATTTCATGAAACCCTAATATAGTATGCAGTGAAATTCATAATCATTAAGACCCATAAGTAAATCAACTTTAAATCATGCAATTTTAGGTAAAAAGAAGCTGGGGTATCATGGGTGAAATGAACCTATGAAAGAAACCCACATACCTTAGCTTTGGAGAATATCTTGATGAAGATTGGAGATGGAGACTTGAAGCTTGAATAAGAGCCTTAGAATCTGAATGAGTTTTGAGACTTGAATTTAGGAGATGAAATATTGTCTATGTGTTTGGGAGTGTATTTGGGAATGTCTTCAATGATACGAGGGTGAAATAAGGCAAGTATAGGCATTTTCACGCATGAGAATACTTAGGCCCAAGACCCAAAGCCTTGGATCTAGATAGAAAAACTGGGAAAAAATTTGTGCTTAGGCGCGACGCGCCAGGGGCGTTAAAAACTCTCCGGAATTTGATTTTTGGGAAATTGAAATAGCGATCCATTTGCTCTAAAATCGGGGTTAGACCTATTTCCCCCTCAATTTGACCCCTTGAACAAGAATATGAAGTTGGATTTTTGATATCGTGCATGGATTTTGAGATATATAGAATTACAATTTTGGTCACTTCCGAGGCATATTTTCGGGTACTCTTTAGGGTCATTTCAATATCTCCCCCTTGGGAACATTTGTCCCGGAATGTCAAAGAGATGTATATGAGAAGAGTAATCCTGAAGAAATCAGGCCCAACAAGAATGTAACTACATACTTAAAACATCATTTTCAGAATCTCATTATAAGTGTAAAATCACCATGAACTTTGTTAATGTAAGCATGATTACATGCAAATGACTTAGGGGATGGAACATGAGATATAAAATCACATAGAACTTAGAATTGGTAGCTTAGGCTTCAGTAGGATAGAAAAGATAAAGGTATTGCTTTTGCATATTCGCTTCGGCCTCCCAAGTAGCACTTTCGACTTATTGATTACTTCAAAGGACCTTAACAAAAGCAATATCCTTGTTCCTCAACCTGTTCACTTGCCTGTCCAATATCTCTACTAGAACCTCTTCATATGACATGTTTTCTTCAACTACCCCCACAACATCAAGAGGCACAATAGCATTAGGATTACCCAAGCACTTACTCAACATAGACATGAAAGATCGGATGAACCAATTTCATTTCACTAGGAAAATCCAACTCGTAAGCCACCTTATAAATTCTTATCATCACCCTATAAGGACCCACATAACTAGGGCTCAACTTGCCCTTCTTACCAAAATGAACCAAACCCTTCATGGGTGATACTTTTAAATAGACCCAATCACCAACCTTAAACTCAAGCTCCCTCCTTCTCACATCGGCACAAGACTTTTGGAGACTTTAGGCTGTTCTCAACCTCTCTCTAATCATCCTTACTTTCTCCACAGCATCCAAAACCAGATCCAGCTCTAACAAAGCCATCTCTCAAACCTCAAACCACCCAATCGAGGATCTACAACATCTACTACAGAGAGCCTAAAAAAGAGTCATTCCGATGCTAGAATATAGCTATTATTATATGCAAACTCAGTCAATGGAAGTTGATCATCACAAGTAACCTCAAGCTCTAATACACAAGCCCTACTCATGTCCTCAAGTTTTTTGGTAGTTTTCTCGGCTTGGCCATCCATTTTAGGGTGAAAGGCTGCACTAAGCTTTACCTTGGTACCAAGACCTCTTTGAAAGGACCTCTAAAAGTGTGTAGTGAATTGTGCACCATGATCCGATATGATGGACAAAGGAATCCCATGCAATCTTACCTAGTCATGAATGTACAACCTACATAATCATCAGCCCCATAGGTAGTCTTAACTGGTAGGAAGTGAACCGATTTTGTCATCATATCAACCACAATCCAAATGGAATCATAACCCCTTCTAGTCTTGGGCAACCCAACCAAAAAAAATCCATATTAATTTCTTCCCACTTCCAAGTAGGAATCTTTATGTCTTGGGTTAGGCCACCCAACTTTTGATGTTCGGCTTTAACTTGTTAGTAACTATGGAAACTGGATACAAAATTGGCAATGTCCCTCTTCATGCCTCCCAACCAATACGTCTCTTTCAAATCCCTATACATCTTACTAGACCATGGGTGAATAGAGTAAGAATAACCATGAGCCTCATCAAGAATGTTTTCTTTCAAGCCATCAACACAAGGCACATACAACTGATCTTGGTACCTAAGGGCACCATCTTCCCCTTGGGAGAAAACCTTTACCTTACCATCTTTTACCAATGCCTTAATTCTAGCAATGAGGGATCAAGATCTTGCTTAGCTTTTACCTCCTCAACCAATAAAGATTTAGAACCATCAACAATAGCAACACCACCATCAACACCCATTTCCAATCTAATTCCCAATTTAGCAAACAGATGGACTTCTCTAGCCACCTCTATGCCGCTATCATCAACATGAGCAAGGCTACCCATAGACACCCTACTCAAAGCATCCGCCATAACATTAGCCTTATCGGGATGGTAATGCACACTCATATCATAATCGTTAAGAAGTTCTTACCACCTCCATTGCCTCAAGTTGAGATCATTTTGAGTGAAGACATATTGGAGGCTCTTATGTTGGTGAACACATCAACATGCACCCTATACAAATAGTGACGCCAAATCTTTAATGCAAACACAATGGTGGCTAACTCAAGATCATGGGTAGGACAATTCTTTTCATGGACTTTGAGTTGTCTAGAAGCATAGCCTATGACCTTACCATTTTGCATCAACACACAACCCAAACCAACCCGGGAAGTATCACAATACATAACAAATACCTCTAGCTCTTCCAGTAGTGACAATATAGGAGCAGACATAAGCTTATCTTTCAATATTTGGAAACTATTTTCACACTCATCGGACCACACAAATTTGGCTTTCTTTTGAGTCAACTTTGTCATGGGAGAAGCAATATAAGAGAACCCATTCACAAATCTCCAATAGTAACCCGCTAAACCCAAGAAGCTCCTAATATTGGATGGGGTCAATGGTCTAGGGCAATTTTTAATCATGTTTGTCTTCTTAGGGTCCACCTTAATACCATCCCCCGACACCATATGGCCTAGAAAGGCAACCTCCTTCAACCAAAATTCACATTTCTCATACTTAGCATATAACTTCTCTTCCCTTAATCTTTGCAACACAAACCTCAAATGAGCCCTATACTCCTCCTCACCACGAGAATAGATCAAAATATCATCTATGAAGACCACAATAAATGAATCAAGGTAGGGTTTGAATACCCTATTCATAAGGCCCATGAAGACAGCCAGTGTATTGGTCAATCCCAAGGAAATCACAACAAACTCAAAATGCCCATATGTAGTTCGAAAGGCCATCTTATGAATATCACACTCCCTTACCTTCACTTAATGGTACTCGGACCGAAGAACAATCTTAGAGAATTGGCTAGTCCCTTGCAAGTGGTCAAACATATCATTAATCCTTGGAAGAGGATATCTATTCTTGATGGTGACCCTATTAAGTTACCGATAGTCAATGCACATCCTAAGAAACCCATATTTCTTCTTCACAAATAACACCGGTTCACCCCAAGGTTATTGGCTAGGTCTAATGAAACCTTTTCCAACAAGTCCCTCAATTGCTCCTTTAACCCCACTGGGCCCATACGGTAAGGGGGAATAGAAATGGGTTAGGTATCGGGGAGGAGGTCTATACCAAAATCTATTTCCCTTTCAAGAGGAACAACGGGAAGGTCATTTGGAAAGACATCAAAGAACTCATTTACTACTGGAACTGACTCTATGTGAAGGACTTTAGACTCCACATCCCTAACCTTCACAAGATGACAAAGGCACCCCTTAGAGATCAACTTATAGGCTCTAATGCAAGAGATGAACCTACCCTTGACCCACACATCATGACTGTCCCACTCAAGGGCGGGTTCATATGGGAATTGGAATTTGACCCTACGAGTTCTATAATCAATAGAGGCATAGTATGCATGCAACCAATCCATCCCAATAATGACATCAAAATCAACCATGTCCAACTCAACAAGATCACAAGGCAATATTTTATGCAAGATGCTAAAGGGACAATTACTATAGACATTTATAAGAATAATAGATGCAATAATCGGAGTAGACACCTCATATGACTCACACAACAATTCGGGCTCAACATGAAACTTTTTGGCAACAAAGGGGTAATAAAATAAAGGGTGGAACCCGGATCAATCAAAGCAAACACATAAAAATCAAAGACCTTTCAACATACCGATAATGACGTCGGACACCTCATCAACCCCTTTCCTCCCTTGCAAAGAATAAAACTAATTGTGCTTTGGGGCACCACCTTGTTGACCACCTCTCCCTCAAGGAACCATAATAGCACCTTATGGACAAACCTCCTTGACTTTGTTGTGATTTCAGGGGCAAGCCATCACCTTATGCTCAACTTCCCGACAGCTATAACATGCATTAGTATCCCTGAAACACGGGCCATTATGACCCCTTCCAAATTTTGGACACCCATCCTTAGAAACCACCACCCCAACACCTTGAGCCCTTGGAAAGTCATTGACAACCCTTTTATTAAATGTAGGAGAGGACCCTTGGCCTTGATGGAACCGGTCACCCTTTCGACTATGGAACATCCCTTCAAAATGGTCCCTCTTGGCCTCATGACCCCTTCTCTTCCTCAATTTCTCCTCCATTTGTTCAGCATAGGTTATCAACTAGGACAAATCATGTCAGTAATCAGCATAGCGGACCGGCATTCTTCAGTCACCAAATCGGAAACATCCTTTACAATTTTGTTCATCCTAGACCTTGGGTCGGCCACCAAGTGAGGGGCATATTTGGAGAGTTGAGTAAACTTGAGGGTATACTCCCTCACACTCATAGACCCTTGTATCAAATTGATAAACTCCACCAATTTGGCTTCCCTAAGCTCAAGAGGGAAGAACCTATTAAGGAAAGTCACCTTGAACTCCTCCTAAAGCACCACATTATTGATTACCTTCTCCTCTTTCCATTGGTTAAACCATATTTATGCCACCCCCTTGAGTTTTAAGCTGCCAACGTCGCTTTCTTCTTTGATCTAACACCCATAATAGCCAAAACCTTAATGAACTATTGAGGGTCTTCATCCACCTTTGACCCATGGAATTTTAGGGGATTCATTCTCATGAAGTCTCTCATCTGAGAAATCAGTATAGGATCATGAGGGGGTTGGGCCCCTTGATTGGCTTGGTTAGCCACAATTTGTGCAAGCAAAGTGAGAGCATCCGGAGCTTACCATGAGCTGGTTGGTCCTTAGGAGTGCAGGATTTTCTTCCTCTCATGTTAGGCATGATCTAGCATAGCAAAGGACAATCGTTAGGGGGGAAAATCCTTACTTCAACTCTATATCACAACTTAGAACATGAAAAAAGGAAACATTTCCAAAAATGGCTCATAATTTCTTACACATAGTTGTGGTGCACAACACAACCATGAATAAGACTCTAATCAACACGGTGTGTTAGACTCCGAGGATCTAACAACCTAGCACTCTGATACCAAGTTTTAACGACCCAAGCCTAAGGCCTAGATTTGACACGATGAATGGGGAACTTGAAGGAAACCCAAACAAGCCTCATAGCATATCACATACACATCCTTGATCGTGGAAGCAATAAAATACAACATAAGATAGTAGATATGGATAAATTGGGGTAAGGGACAAATTTTCATTACATAAACATCAAGAGTCAAGAGAGAGTCATAGATTGAAGCATAATACAAACATGTCCAACAACACCTTTAAAAATAAGATACTTAGCAGGGCGCAAGACAAGAAATCGGGCTCACCCACATAGTCAACATTTACATGAATTAAAGGCAGTCTTAAAACATAGCATGAGATCATAAGCGTCGTCCATGAAATGGAGGACTCACCAAAGAGCTTGAGAGATGTCATACTAGCCACGTGGAGGAGAGTGATCAAGTGGGGCTCTGGCTCCTACATGGTGACATCGTGTAGGCATAGAGTTTGTGTTAGTACTTTCGAATGTACTAAGTATGTAGAATATAATGCAACAAGTGATAAGCACCATAAATAAAATGAATAACATAGGCAATGAATAAGCATATAGCAATATGCCATGTATGAATGATACTTGAAGTAAAATCATGTTTATATAGAATATAATACATGTGTAAGTAGAGACTATTGTTAGTGTATATCCAAGGACCACCACCCCCTTAGAGATGCGAATGAGGTACGAACCCCTCAATAGGTTGATGAGGTACAAACTCCCCCAACATGGTTGATGAGGTACAAACCCCCCAACTTGTGAAAGGATCCCAAAAAGTTCCCGAAAATATGCCTTAGAAGTGCCCGAAATTGTAATTTTCATATATCTTGAAATTCGTGCGCGATATCAAAAATCTAACTTCATATTCTAGTTCAGCAAGTCAAATTCAGTTGGAAATAGGCCTAACCGCAATTTAAGAACAACCGTAGTAAAATTTGAAAATCACAAAAATATGATTTCCAAAGATGATCTGCGCCCCTGGCGCAATGCGCCAAGAGCGCACTACAGTGTAATTTTGTGCACTATTTTTCTTGTTCGGTCTAAGGCTTTTGGGTCTTGGAAATAAGTGTACCCATGTATAAAAATGCCTATACTTAGCGTTATTTCACCCTCATATCATTCAAGACATTCCCAAATACACTCCCAAATACACACCCAAACACTTAGAATATATTTCATTCCCTAAATTCAAGTCTCAAACTCATCTGGATTCTAAGGCTCTCAATCAAACTTCAAATCTCCATCTCTAATCTTCATCAAGCTATTTTTCCAAGCTAAAGTATATGGGTTTCTTTCATGGTTCCTTTCACCCATGGTGCCCAAGTTCCCTTTTCTTTAAATTTGCATGATTTAAAGTTGATTTACTCATGGGTCTTAAACAACAACAATAACATTGCCCCATTACCTCAAAGGCTCCCGCCCATTGCGGGGTAAGGGAGAGTCGGATGTACGCAGCCTGGCCCCATTTACTCATGGGTCTTACTTGTTATTAAATTCACTGCACACTATGTTGGGTCTTATGAAATTATGATTGTTTTACTATATTTTGAGCTATGAATCTGAGATCTATGGTAAGATTTGATGAAGGGTTTTGATGTATATTGTTTAAGGGTGTTACCAAGTATTGATTGATGGTTTTACATGGGGTTTCCTTGCAGGATTTCATCCTTAAATTACATGATTTTACACTAGCACTATACACCCATCAAGTGTTTGATAAAATGCCTGGTTATGATTATATTGAAGGCCCAATGTATGTCTTATGAGTAAAATAACTATATGATGATGAAAGGAATGTATGTATATTTTTTCTCCTATATAGTGTTTGAATGTGACCATGCCCTACTCAGGGGTTGCACACCGGGTAACCATGTCGAGGGGTTTGTACCTTGATAACCATGTGGGGGGTTTGTACCTCAATCACCAAGTGTTGTAGGGTACGACGATCAACTAACAATGTCGAGGAGTTTGTACCTTGATAACCATGTCGAGGGTTTGTACCATGATCACCAAAGGTGGTAGGGTATGATGATCCACCAATCAATTGATGGGGTTGGTACCTCACTAAGGGTGATTGGATGCAACGATCCACCAATATGATAGTGGTTTCTTCTTACACATGTATATGTTCTATACAAGCACGATTTACTATATAGCATCTAACAAGCATGCAATATTGTTGTTGCTACTCCTTGCCTATGCTTATGCATTTTGATTACGTTCTTATCTCTTGTTGCATTTCATCCTACATACTTAGTATATTCAAGCATACTAATGCATATTCTATGCTTACATGATGTCAACATGTAGAAACTAGAGCACCGCTTGATCATCCTCCTCCATGTGGCTAGTACGATTGTCTCTCAAGCTTGTTGGTGAGTCCTCTATTCTGAGGACGTTCCTTATGATCTCTTGCTATGTACTAAAACTATCTTTCTTTTATGTTATGTATTGACTATGAGGGTGAGCCCAATTGCTTGTCGTAGCCCCCGCTTTTATCTATGTTGTAGAGGTGTTGTTGGATATGTTATGTATCTATACTATAAGCCTTGACTCTCTTGTTCTTGATGTCTATAATATGAAAGTATTCCCTTAGCTTGGTTGTCCCAATTTACTATCTCTTATTGTATTTTATTGCTTCCGCAGCCAAGGATGTGTAATGATCTGTTAAGAGGCATGCTTGGGGTCTCTTTGGGTTCCCATGTGCTGTGTCATGTCTAGGCCCTAGGCTTGGGTCTTGACAAACTTAGTATTAGTGTATTAGGTTGTTAGATCCCCGAAGTCTAATACACCGCGTCGATTAGAGTCTTATGCATAGTTGTGTTGTGCACCACAACTATGAGTAGGAGGCTATAAGGCATTTTTAGGAAATGTTTACCTTCTTCATGTTCTAAGTCATGCTATTAAGTTAACATAAGGTTTCAACTCTAACGATTATTCTTTGCTATGCTAGAGAATGCCTAACACAAAAGGGAGAAGAGCCCGCACACCCGAGGAGCAATCGACTAATGAAGAGCTTAGGGATGCTCTCACTTAGCTTGCATAAGTTATGGCTAATCAAGCAATCAAGGGGCCCAACCCCCTCATGCTCCTAGACCTACTTCTAGGGTGAGAGACTTCATGAGAATGAATCCCCCTGAATTCCATGGGTCAAAGGTAGATGAGGACCGTCAAGAGTTCATTGACGAGGTCTATAAGGTTTTAGCTATTATAGGTGTTAGATCGGAGGAGAAGGCGGAGTTGGCAACTTACCAACTCAAGGGAGTGGCATAAATACAGTTTAATCAATGGATGGAGGAGAAGGGAGTCAACAATATGGTGCTTTAGGAGGAGTTCAAGATGGCTTTCCTTAATTGGTTGTCCCCTCTTGAGCTTAGGGAAGCTAAATTGGTGGAATTCATGAACTTGAAACAAGGATCTTTGAGTGTAAGGGAGTATGGCCTCAAGTTTACTCAACTCTCTAAATATGCTCCTCACTTGGTGGTTGACCAGAGGTCTAGGATGAACAAGTGGGTGTTTCCGACTGGGTGAGTGCGGAATGCTGGTGTGCTATGTTTTTAGTGATATAGACTTGTACTATTTGAGGCCAAGAGTGCGTGTTTTGGGTGAAAGTTCCATATTCGAAAGGGTGGTCGGTTCCATCAAGGCCAAGGGTCTTCTCATGCTTCTAATAGGTGGTTTGCCAATGACTTCCCAAGGACCCAAGGTGGTGGGGTTGTGATTCCTAATAATGTGTTTCCAAGGTGTGGTAAACTTCATAAGGTCCCATGCTTGAGAGATACTAATGCATTAAATGGTTGTGGGGAATTGAGTCACAAAAAGATTGATTGCCCTTGTGATCGAAATAAGGGTAAAGATGTTTATCCTCAAGGCCCACAACCAGTTTTCTGCTTTGCATGGTAGGCAAGGGGTTGATGAGGTGCCCAACATCGTTACCGGTATGTTGAAAGTCTTTGATTTTGATGTGTATACTTTGATTGATCCGAATGCTATTCTTTCTTTTGTTACCCCCTTTATTGTCAAAAAGTTCCATGTTATGCCCGAATTGTTGCAAGAGTCATATGAGGTGTCTACTCTTATAGGTTCATCTATTATTGCAAGAAAGATCTATAGAAATTGTACCATTTGCATATTACATAAAATGTTGTCTTGTGATCTTGTTGAGTTGGATATGGTTGATTTTGATGTCATTCTTGGGATGGATTGTTGCATGCATACTATGCTTCTATTGATTGTAGAACGCGTAGTGTCAAATTCCAATTCCCAAATGAACCCGTCCTTGAGTAGGAGAGTCATGATGTGGTTGTCAAGGGTAGATTTATCTCTTGCACTAAATCTCGTAAGTTGATCTCTAAGAGGTGTCTTTACCATCTTGTGAGGGTTGGGGATGTGGAGTGTAAAGTCCTTCTCCTGGAGTCAGTTCTGCTTGTAAATGAGTTCCTTGATGTCTTTCTAGATGACCTTCCCGGTTTTTCTCCCAAAAGTGAAATAGATTTTAGTATAGACCTCCTCCCTAATACTCAACCTATTTCTATTCCTCTTATGTATGGCCCCGGTGGAGTTAAAGGAGTTGAAGGAGCAATTGAGGGACTTGTTGGAGAAGGTTTCACTAGACCTAGCCAATTGCCTTGTAGTGTACCAGTGTTGTTTATGAAAAGAAGGATGGGTCTCTTAGGATGTGCATTCACTACCAGCAACTTAATAGGGTTACCATCAAGAATAACTACCCTCTTTCAAGGATTGATGATTTGTTTGACCAATTGCAAGGGGCTATCCACTTTTTTAAGATTGATCTTTGATCCATGTATCATCAACTGAAGGTAAGGGAGTGTGATATTCTGAAGATGGCCTTCTGGACTAGATATAGGAATTTTGGATTTGTTGTGATGTCATTTGGGTTGGCCAATTTATGGATCTAATGAATAAGGTCTTTAAACCCTACCTTGATTCATCTGTTGTGGTATTCATTGATAATATTTTGATCTATTCCTGTGGTGTGAAGGAGCATAAGACTTATTTGAAGGTTGCGTTTCAAAGATTGAGGGAAGAGATGTGGTGTCGGGGGATGGTATTAAGGTAGATCCTAAGAAGACAAATGTGATTAGGAATTGGCCTAGGCCATTGACCCTGTTGGATATTAGGAGATTCTTGGGCTTAGTGGGTTACTCTCGGAGGTTTGTGAATGGGTTCTCTTCTATTGCTTCCCCTATGACAAAGTTGACTCAAAAGAAAGCCAAATTTGTATGATCCGATGAATGTTAAAGGAGTTTCCAAATGTTGAAAGATAAGCTTATGTCCACTCCTATATTGTCACTACTGAAAGAGTTAAAGGGATTTGTTGTGTATTGTGATCCACCCATGTTGGTTTGGGTTGCGTGTTGATGCAAAATGGTAAGGTCATAGCCTATGCTTCTAGACAACTCAAAGTGCATTAAAATAATCATCCTAACCATGATCTTGAGTTAGCTGCCATTGTATTTGCATTAAAGATTTGGCATCACTACTTGTATGGGGTGCATGTCGATGTGTTCACCGATCATAAGAGCCTCCAATATGTCTTTACTCAAAAGGATCTCAACTTAAGGCAAAGAAGCTGGCTGGAATTTCATAAGGACTATGATATGAGTGTACATTATCATCCAGGTAAGCCTAATGTTGTAGCGGAAGCCTTGAGTAGGCTCTCTATGGGTAACCTAGCTCATGTTAATGGTGGAGATAAAGAGGTGGCTAGGGAGGTGCATCGGTGGTATAGATTGGGGGTTAGGTTGGAAGAGATAGATAATGGTGGTCTTGTTGTTAATGGTTCTAAGTCTTCCTTGGTTGGTGAGGTGATAGGAAAGCAAGGCCTTGATCCCTCCTTGTTAGAGTTGAAGGCCTTGGTGCAAGAAGGAGAGGTGGAGGTTTTCTCCCAAGGGGGAGATGGTGCCATTAGGTACCAAGGGAGGTTGTGTGTGCCTTGTATTGATGTTTTAAGGGAGAAAATCCTTGATGAGGCCTATAATTATTCTTATTCTATCCATCCCGGTTCCACAAAAATGTATAGAGATTTTAGGGATGTGTACTAGTGGGGAGGCATGAAGAGGGACATTGCCAAATTTGTATTCGGTTGTCATAGTTGCCAACAAGTCAAAGACGAACATCAAAGGTCAGGTGGCCTAACCCAAGACATAGAGGTTCCTACTTGGAAGTGGGAGGTGATTAATATAGATTTTGTGGTAGGGTTGCCCAAGACTAGCAAGGGTTTTCCATTTGGGTTGTGGTTGATAGGATGACAAAATTGCTCACTTTCTACCTGTTAAGACCACATACACGGCTGAAGATTATGCTAGGTTATACATTCATGACTTGGTAAGGTTGCATGGGTTTCCTATATCTATCATATTGGATCATGGTGCACAATTCCTTTCACACTTTTGGAGGTCTTTCCAAAGAGATCTTGGAACCAAGGTAAAGCTTTGTACGGCCTTTCACCCTCAAATGGATGACCAAGCTGAAAGAATTATCCAAACACTTGAGGACATGCTTAGGATTTGTGTGTTAGAGATTAAGGGTAGTTGGAATGATCATCATCCATTGATTGAGTTTGCATATAACAATAGCTATCATTCTAGCTTCGAATGGCTCTTTTGAGGCTCTCTATGGTAGGCGTTTTAGATTACCAATTGGGTGGTTTGAGGTTAGAGAGGTGGCTTTGTTGGGACCGAATCTATTTATAGAGGTTTTTGAGAAGGTTAAGATGATTAGCGAAATATTGAAGATGACCCAAATTCGCTGAAAGTCCTATGCTAATGTGAGGAGAAGGGATCTTGAATTCAAGGTTAGTGATTGGGTCTACGAAAAAGGTGTCACCCGTTAATGATATGGTCCGTTTTAGAAAGAAGGGCAAGTTAAGCCTAGATATGTGGGTTCTTATAGAGTGATAAGAAGGATTGGTAAGGTGGCGTATGAGTTGGATTTTCCTAGTGAAATTGAGGAACAAGGATGTGTCTTCCGCTAAGGTCCTTTAGAGGAATCAACAAGTCAAAAATGCTACTTGGGAAGCCGAAGCGGATATGCAAAAGTGATACCCCTATCTTTTCCATCCTACTCAAGCCTAAGGAACTAATTCTAACTCTTTTATGTGATTTCACGTTTAATGTTCCAGCCCCTAAGTCATTTTCATGCATTCAAGTTTATATTGACAAAGTTCATGGTGATTTTTACACTTATGATGGGATTTTGAAAATGACATTTTAAGTATGATGTTGCATTCTTGTTGGGGCTGATTTCTTCATGATTACTCTTCTTATATATGTATCTTTGACATTCGGGAACAAATGTTCCCAAGGGGGAAATATAGAAACGACGCCAAAAGTGCCTGAAAACGTACCTCGGAAGTGCCTAGAATCATAATTTCTATATATCTCGAAATTTGTGCATGATATCAAAAAAACGACTTCACATTCTTGTTCAAGAGGTCAAAATGAGTGGGGAATGGGTGTGAACCCTATTTAAGAGCAACTGTAGATAAGTTTGAAAATCGCAAAAATGCGATTTCTAAAGATGATCCGCGCCCCTAGCGTGACTCGCCAAGGGCGCGCTACCGTGTAATTTTGTGCACTATTTTTCTTGTCTAGTCCAAGGCTTTTGGGTATTGATCCTGAGTGTTTCCATACGTGAAAATGCCTATACTTAGTCTTATTTCACCCCCATATCATTCAAGAGATTCCCAAATACACTCCCAAATACTTAGAAAATATTGTCTCCTACATTCATGTCTCAAACTCATCCGGATTCTAAGGCTCTCAATTAAACTTCAAGTCTCCATCTCCAATCTTAATCAAAGTATTCTCTCAAGCTAAGGTATGTGGGTTTCCTTCATGGGTTCCTTTCACCCATAATGCCAAAGCTCCCTTTTACTTAAATTTGTATGATTTAAAGTTGATTTACTCATGGGTCTTACTTGTTATGAAATTCATTGCACACTATGTTGGGGCTTATGAAATTATGATTGTTTTACTATGTTTTGAGTTATGAATCTAAGATCCATGGTGAGATTTGATGAAGGGTTTTGATGTATATTGTTTGAGTGTGTTAGCAAGTATTGATTGATGGTTTTATATGGGATTTCCTTGCATGATTTCATCCCTAAATTGCATGGTTTTACACTAGCACTACACACCCACCAAGAATTTTTTAAATTGTCCGGTTATGATTGCTTTGAGGAATTAAAGGCTCAATCTATGTCTTATGAGTTAAATGAGTATATGATGATGAAATGAACATATGTATATGGTTTCCTCCAATATAGTGTTGGAATGTGACCATGCCTTACTCGGGGGTTGTGCGCCGGGTAACCATGTCGAGGGGTTTATACTTTAATGACCATGTCGAGGAGTTTGTACCTTGATAACCATGTCGGAGAGGGAGGTTGTACCTTGGTCACCAAGGGTGGTAGGGTGCGACGAACCACAAACCAATTGTTAAGGTTGTTACCTCAATCATCAAGGGTGGTAGGGTGCGATGATCCACCAATATGATAATGCACTCTTCTTACACATGCATTATGTTCTATATAAGCATGATTTACTATATAGCATCTCACATGCTTTCCATATTGTTGTTGCTACTCTTTGCCCATGCTTATGCATTTTTATTACGTTCTTATCTCTTGTTACATTGCATCATATATACTTAGTACATTCAAACATACTAATGCATACTCTATGCCTACATGATGTCACAGTGTAGGAACTGGAGCACCACATGATCATCCTCCTCCATGTGGCTAGTATGATTATCTCTCAATCTTGATGGTGAGTCCTCCATTTTGAGGACATTACTTATGATCTCTTGCTACATATTAATACTATCTTTATTTTATGTTATGTATTGACTATGAGGGTGAGCCAAGTTGCTTGTCGTTGCCCCCGCTCTTATCTATGCAGTAGATGTGTTGGAGGACATGTTATATATCTTTGTTATGAACCTTCACTCTCTTGTTCTTGATGTCTATAAAATAAAAGTGTTCCCTTAGCCCCGGTTGTCCCAATTTACTATCTTTTGTTGCGTTTTATTGCTTCTACGACCAAGGATATGTAATGATACGTAAGAGGCTTGCTTGGGGTCCCTTTGGATTCCCATGAGCCGTGTCATGTATAGGCCCTAGGCTTGGGTCGTGACAACATGGTTGATAGAGTATAAGCCCCCCCCAATGTGGTTATGAAGATACAAACCCCTCGACATTGTTGCACGAGCCTACCACCTCCCGAGAGAGGCGATCGAGGTACAAACCCCTCAACAAGGTTACCCGGGCCTAAAACCCCCGAGTGAGGCTTGGTCAATTCCTAACACTATAGAGATAATATCATATACATACATTCCTTTCATCATCGTATAGCCATTCAACTCATAATACATGCATTGGACCTTCAATTCCTCAAGAAACTCATAACCTGATATTTTACCAAACACTTGGCGGGTGTGTAATACTAGTGGAAAAACATTCAATTCAAGAGTGTAATCATGCTAGAAAATCCAATGTAAAATCATCAATAGATACTTGGTAACACCCTCAAGCAATATACATCAAAACCCTTCATTAAATCTCACAATAGATCTTAGATTCATAGCTCAAATTGCTAAATTAACCATAATTTCATGAAACGCCAACATATTGTGCAGTGAACTTCATAAGCATTAAGACCCATGACAAAATGAACTTTAAATAATGCAATTTTAGGTTAAAAAAAGGCTTGGGTATCATGGGTGAAAGGAACCAATGAAAGAAAACCATACCTTAGCTTTGGAGAATAGCTCGATGAAGATTGGAGATGGAGACTTGAAGCTTGAATGAGTGCCTTAGAATCCGGATGAGTTCTGAGACTTGAATTTAGATGATGAAATATTATTTAAGCGTTTGGAGCGTATTTGGGAATGTTTTGAATGATATGAGGGTGAAATAAGGCTAAGTATAGGTATTATCATGCATGAGAATACTTAGACCCAAGACCTAAAGTCGTGGACTAAGATAGAAAAATTGGGCTAAATTTGTACTGAGGCGCATCCTTGGCGCGTCGCGCCAGGGGTGCGAAAACCTCTATGGAATTTGATTTTTGGGAAATTGAAATTGTGATTTCATTTTCCCTAAAATTGGGGTTAGACCCATTTCCCCATCAATCGACCCCTGAACAAGAATATGAAGTCGAATTTTTGATATCGCACACAGATTTGGAGATATATAGAAATTACGATTTTGGACACTTCCGAGGCACATTTTTGGGCACTTTTTCGGGTTATTTCAATATCTCCCCCTTGGAAAAATTCGTCCTCGAATGTCAAGGAGATGTATATGAGAAGAGTAATCATGAAGAAATCAGCCCCAATAAGAATGCAACTACATACTTAAAACATCATTTAGAAAATCTCATCATAAGTGTAAAATCACCATGAACTTTGTCAATGTAAACATGAATGCATGCAAATGATTTAGGGGATAGAACATGAGATATGAAATCACATAGAAGACTTAGAATTAGTACCATAGGCTTGAGTAGGATGGAAAAGATAAGGTTATCACTTTTGTATATCCGCTTCGGCCTCCCAAATAGCACTTTCGACTTGTTGGTTCCTCCAAAGGACCTTAACGGAAGCAACATCCGTGTTCCTCAACCTCTTTACTTGCCTATCCAATACCTCTACTAGAACTTCTTCATATAAAAAGTTATCTTCAACAACCCCCAAAACATCAAGAGGGACAATAGCATTAGGATCACCCAAGCACTTCCTCAACATAGACACATGAAAGACCGGATGAACCAATTCCATTTCAATAGGCAAATCCAACTCATAAGCCACCTAACCAATTCTCCTTATCACCCTATAAGGATCCACATACCTAGGGATCAACTTTCCCTTCTTACCAAAATGAACCACATCCTTCATGGGTGACACCTTTAAATAGACCTAATCACCAACCTTAAACTCAAGCTCCCTCCTTCTCACATCGGCATAAGACTTTCGGCGACTTTGGACTGTTCTCTACCTCTCTCTAATCATCCTTACTTTCTCCATAGCATCCACAACCAGATACAGCCCCAACAAAGCCATCTGTCCAACCTCAAACCACCCAACCGGGGATCTACAACATTTACCATTGAGAACCACAAAAAAAGCTATTCCGATGCTAGAATGATAGCTATTGTTATATGCAAATCAATCAATGGAAGATGATCATCCCAACTACCCTTGAACTATAATACACAAGCCTTACGCATGTCCTCAAGTGTTTGGATAGTTCTTTCTTCTTTGCCATCCGTTTGAGGGTGAAAGGCTATACTAAGCTTTATCTTGGTACCAAGACCTCTTTGAAATATCTCCAAAAGTCTAAAGTGAATTTTGCACCACGATCTGATATGATGGACAAAGGAACCCCATGCAATCTCACCAAGTCATGAATGTACAATCTAGCATAATTTTTAGCCCTCTAGGTAGTCTTAATTGGTAGAAAGTGAGCCAATTTTGTCATCCTATCAACCACAACCCAAATGGAATCAAAACCCCTTCTTGTCTTGGGCCACACCAACCACAAAATCCATATTAATCTCTTCCAACTTCCAACTAGGATTCTCTATGCCTTGGGTTAGGCCACATAACCTTTGATGTTCGGATTTGACTTGTTAGCAACTATGGCAACCAGATACAAATTTGGCAATGTCCCTCTTCAGACTTCCCCACCAATATACCTCTCTCAAATCCCTATACATCTTAGTAGACCCCGAGTGAATAGAGTAAGAAGAACCATGAGCCTCATCAAGAATCTTTTCCTTCAAGCCATCAACACAAGGCACACACACAACCTACCTTGGTACCTAAGGACACCATCTCCCTCTTGGGAGAAAACATCCACCTTACCATCTTTTACTAATGCCTTTAAATCTAGCAATGAGGGATCAAGATCTTTCTTAGCTTTTACCTCCTCAACCAATGAAGATTTAGGACCATCAACAACAACAACAACACCATCAACACCCTCTTCCAACCTAACTCTCAATCTATGTCACGACCCAAGCCTAGGGCCTAGACGTGACACAGCACAAGGAGAATCCAAAGAAACCCCAAGAAAGCCTCTTAGCACATCATTACACATCCTTGGTTGCAGAAGCAATAAATAGCAACAAGAATAGAAAAAGGGATAACCGAGGGCTAAGGGACATCACTCATATCATAGACATCAAGAACAATAGAGTCAAGGCTCATAGCATAGATACATAACATGTCCAACAATACCTCTACTACATAGATAATAGCGAAGGCCACGACAAGTAACCAGGCTAACTCTATGGTCAATAAACGATAGTCTTAGTACATATCAAGAGATCATAAGCAACGTCCTCAGAAAAGAGGACTCACCAACAAGCTTGAGAGACAATCGTATTACCCACGTGGAGGAGGAGGATGATCAAGCAGTGCTCTGGTTCCTACATGGTGACATCATGTAGGTATAGAGTATGTGTTGAATGTACTAAGTATGTAGAATGCAATGCAACAAGTCAAAAGCACCATTAAAAAAAATGTATAACATAGGCAATGAATAAGCTTATAGCAATTTCACATTTATAAATGATGCTTGAAGTAAAATAATGCTTATATAGATCATAATACTAGTGTAAGGAGTGAGCATTCTTAGTGAAATCCAAGGCCTACCACCTCATTGGAGAGGCACATAAGGAATAAACCCCTTTATGAGGTTGATGGAGTACAAACCCCCCAACAAGGTTGATGGGTACAATCCCCCAACATGGTTGATAGGTACAAACACCCAACATGGTTACATGGTCCTGCCACCTCCCGAGCGAGGCAACCGAGGTACAAACCCCTCAACAAGGCTACCCGAGCCTACAACCTCCCGGATGAGGCTTGGTCATCCCCAACACTACAGACATAATATCATATACATACATTCCTTCCATCATAATCATATACATACATTCCTTTCATCATCATCCTATACATACATTCCATTTACCATTTTAAAGCCATTCAACTCATCAGACATACATTGGACCTTCCATTTCATGAAGAAATCATAATCCTGATATTTTATCAAACAGTTGGTGGGTGTGTAGTTCTAGAAGCCATACAAATCAAGAGTGAAATCATGCTAGAAAAATCAATGTAAAACCATCAATAGATACTTGGTAACACCTTCAAGCAATATACATCAAAACCCTTCATCAAATCTCTCAGTAGATCTTGGTTTCATAGCTCAAAACATGCTGAAACAATCACAATTTCATAAACCCCAACATAGAGTGCAGTGAAATTCATAATAGATAAGACCCATGAATAAATCAACTTTAAATAATGCAATTTTGAGTAAAAGAGAGCTTGGGTATCATGGGTGAAAGAGCCTAAGAAAGAAACTCACATACTTTAGCTTTCAAGAATAGCTTGATGAAGATTGGAGATGGAGAGTTGAATCTTGATTGAGAGCCTTAGAATCTGGATAAGTTTGAGACTTGAATTTAAGAGGTGAAATATTTTCTAAGTGTTTGGGAGTGCATTTGAGAAAGTCTTGAATGATATGAGGGTCAAATAAGGCTAAATATAAGAATTTTCATGCATGGGAACACTTAGGCCCAAGACCCAAAAGTCTTGGACCGAGATAGAAAATGGGCCACAAAAATACACAGAAGCGCACCAGGGGCGTGGATCGTCTCTGGAAATCACATTGTTGCTATTTTCAAAATTTTCTACTGTTGCTCTTTAATCGAGCTTAGACACATTCCCCACTCAATTGGACCCCTTAAACAAGAATATGAAGTCAGATTTTTAATATCGCACATGAATTTTGAGATATATGGAAATTACAATTCCGAGCACTTCTGAGGCACATTTTTGTGCACTTTTTGGGGTTATTTCAGTATCTTCCCCTTGGGAACATTCGTCCCCCAATGTTGAAGAAATGTATATTAGAGATACAAATATGATCATTTTAGCTCACAAAAAGATGCAACAATACACTTAAGCATCATTTCAAAAATCTCATCATAAGTCTAAAATCATTGTGACTTGTGAATTTAAAAATGAATGCATGCAATGACATAGTGGCTAAATCATAAAACTTGAGATCATATAGAGGACTTAGATCAATACCTTAAGCTTAAGTGGAGTGGAATAGGTATGGATATCAGTTTTGCATGTTCGCTTCAGCCTCCCAAGTAGCACTTTCAACTTGTTGATTCCTCCAAAGGACCTTAACGGAAGCCACATCTTTGTTCCTCAACCTCTTCACTTACCTATCAAAAATCTGAACCGTAGCCTCTTTATAGGTCAAATTGTCTTCAACAACGCCCACTATATCAAGAGGCACAATAGCATTAGGGTCACCCACAAACTTCCTCAACATAGACACATGAAAGACCGGATGAATCAACTCCATTGCACTAGGTAAATCCAACTATTTGGCCACCTTACAAATCCTTCCCATCACCCTATAAAGACCCACATATCTAGGACTTAACTTGCCGTTCTTGTGAAAAATGGAGCACACCCTTCATAGGTGACACCTTCAAGTAGACCCATTCACCAACGTTGAATTCAAGATCCCTTCTTCCTCACGCCGGCATAGGACTTTTGGCGACTTTGGGCCATCTTCAACCTTTCTCTAATCATCTTAATATTCTCAAGAGCCTCCATAACCAGCTTTGGTCCTAACAAAGCCACCTCTCCAACCTCAAAACACCCAACCGATGATCTACAACACCTACCATAGAGAGCCTCAAAAGGAGTCATTCCGATGCTAGAATGATAGCTATTGTTACATACAAGATCAATCAATAAAAGTTGAGCATCCCAACTATCCTTGAGTTCCAACACACAAGCCCTAAGCATTTCCTCAAGTATTTTGATAGTCCTTTCGGCTTGACCATCCGTTTGAGGGTGAACAGTCGTACTAAGCTTAACTCTTGTACAGAGATCTCTTTGAAAGGACCTCCAAAAGTGTGAAGTAAATTGAGCCCCACGATCCGATATAATGGACAAAGGAACCCCATACAACCTTACCAATTTATGAATGTATAATCTAGCATAATTTTTAGCCTTATATGTGGTCTAAGAGTAGAAAGTGAGTAAATTTTGTCATCTTATCAACCACAATCCAAATGGAATCAAAACCTTTTCTAGTCTTGGGCAACCCAACCATAAAATCCATATTAATCACCTCCCACTTCCAAGTAGGAATCTCTATGTCTAGGGTTAGGCCACCCGGCCTTTGATGTTCAGCTTTGACTTGTTGGCAACTATGGCAACCGGATACAAATTTGGCAATGTCCCTCTTCATGCCTCCCCACCAATACACATTGGTGGAAACAGAGTGGATAGAATAAGATGAATTATGGGCCTCATCAAGCATTTTCTTCCTTAAACCATCAACACAAGGTGCAGACAACCTACTTTCGTACCTAAGGACACCATCTTCCCCTTGGGAGAAAACCTCCACCTAGCCCTCTTGCACCAAGGCCTTCAACTCAAATAAAGATGGGTCAGGGTCTTGCTTTGCTATCACCTCATCCACCAAGGAAGACTCAGAACCATCATCAACAACAACAACACCATTATCCATCTCTTCCAACCTAACCCCCAATCTATCCAACTGATGCACCTCCCTAGTCACCTCTTTACCATTACCACCAACATGAGCTAGGCTACCTTTAGGAACCCTACTAAAGGCATCCGCCACAACATTAGCTTTACCAGGATGATAATGCACACTCATATCATAGTCCTTAAGAAGTTCTAGCTACCTTCTTTGCCTTAAGTTAAGATCCTTTTGGGTAAAGACATATTGGAGAATCGGTGAACACATTTTTGGACCCGGGTTCCCCATACAAGTAGTGGCGCCAAATCTTTAATGCAAACATAACTGCGGCTAACTCAAGATCATGGGTAGGATAATTCTTTTCATGCACTTTGAGATGTCTAGAAGCATAGGCTATGACCTTACCATTTTACATCAACACGCAACCCGAAACAACCCGAGAAACATCACAATACATAGCAAATCCCTCTATCCCTTTCAGTAGTGACAATATAGGAGTGGACACAACTTTATCTTTCAATATTTGGAAACTCCTTTCACATTAATCGGGCCACACAAATTTGTCTTTCTTTTGAGTCAACTTTGTCATAGGGGAAGCAATAGAAGAGAACCCATTCATAAACCTCCGATAGTAACCCACTAAGCCCAAGACACTCCTAATATCCAAGGAGGTCAATGGTCTAGGCCAATTCCTAATCACATCGGTCCTCTTAGGATCCACTTTAATACCATTCCCCAACACCACATGTCCTAGGAAGGTAAACCTCCCTCAACCGAAACTCACACTTTTCACACTTAGCATATACCTTTTCTTCCCTCAATCTTTGCAACACAAACCTCAAAGGAGCCCTATGCTCCACCTCACCACGAGAGTAGATCAAAATATCATCAATTAATACCACAACAAACGAATCAAGGTAGGGTTTGAAGACCCTATTCATTATATCCACGAAGATGGTTAGTGTATTGGTAAACCAAAAAGACATCACAACAAACTCAAAATGCCCATATCTAGTCCAGAAGGTCGTCTTAGGAGTATCACTCTCCCTCACCTTCACTTGATGGTACCCGGACTGAAGATCAATCTTCGAGAAGTTTCTAGCCCCTTGCAATTGGTCAAAAAAATCATCAATCATTGGAAGAGGATACCTGTTCTTTATGATGACCCTATTAAGTTGCCGGTAGTCAATGCACATCCTAAGACACCCATTCTTCTTTTTCACAAACAACACCGGTGCACCCACATGCGATTAGCTAGGTCTAATAAAACCCTTCTCCCACAAGTCCCTCAATTATTCCTATAACTCCTTCAACTCCGCCAGGGCCATAAGGTAAGGGGAAATAGAAATGGGTTGAGTATCAGCGAGGAGATCTATACCAAAATCTATTTCCCTTTTGTGAGGAACATTGGGAAGGTCATTTGGAAAGACATCAAGGAATTCATTTACAACCAGAACCGACTCCATGGAAAGGACTTTAAACTCTACATCCCTAACCCTCACAAGATGGCAAAGACACCTCTTGGAGATCAATTTACGGGCTTTAATGCAAAAGATGAATCTACCCTTGACCACAACATCATGACTCTCCCACTCAAGGACGAGTTCATTTAGGAATTGGAATTTGACCCTACGGATTCTACAATCAATAGAAACATAGTATGCATGCAACCAATCCATCCCAAGAATGACATCAAAATCAACCATATCCAACTCAACAAGATCACAAGGCAACATTTTTTGTAATATGCAAATGGAATAATGTCTATAGACCTTTCTAGCAACAATAGATGCACCTATAGAAGTAAACACCTCATATGACTCATGCAACAATTCATGCTCAACATGGAACCTTCTGGCAACAAAGGGGGTAACAAAAGAAAGAGTGGCACCTGGATCAATCAAAGCATACACATCAAAATAAAAGACTTTCAATATATCGGTAATGATGTCAGGAACCTCATCAACACCTTGCCTCCCATTCAAAGTATAAAATTGGGTTTGCCTAGGAGCACCTCTTGTCGGCCACATCTCCCTAGTGGGACCACATTAGCACCTTGTGGATGAACCTCTTTGCCCTTGTTGCAATTTCATCGATAATCCATCACCTTATGTCCAGCTTCCCCACAACTGTAACATGCATTAGTATCCCTCAAACACGGGCCATTATGACCCCTACCACATTTTGGACACCCACCATTAGGAACTACACCCCTAGCACCCTGGGGCCTTGGAAAATCATTGGTAACCCTCTTATTAAACGCATGAGAAAACCCTTGGCGTTGATGGAACTAGTCACCCTTTTGAAACTTACCATCAAAACGGGCCCTCCGAGCCTCATGACTCCTCTTCCTCAACATCACCTCTTTTATTTGCTTGGCATAGGCCATCAACTGGGACAAGTCCGTGTCACTAATCAACATAGCAGACTGGCAAGCCTCACTCACCAAGTCGGACACACCCATCAAAAATTTGTTCATTCTAGTCCTTGGGTTGGCCACCAAGTGAGAAGCATACTTAGAGAGTTGAGTAAACTTAAGCGCATACTCCCTCACACTCATAGGACCTTTTCTCAAATTCATAAATTCCACCAATTTAGCTTCCCTAAGTTCAAGAGGGAAGAACCGATCAAGGAAAGCCACCTTGAACTCTTCCCAAAGCACCACACAGTAGACTCGCTTCTATTTCTTCCATTGTGTGAACTATATTTGTGCAATCCCTTTGAGTTGGTAAGCCACCAACTCCGCCTTTTCCTCTAATTTAACTCCCATGATATCCAATACCTTGTAGACCTCATTAATGAACTCTTGAGGGTGTTCATTTACCTTTGACCAATGGAATTCTTGGGGTTTCCTCCTGATGCAATCTCTCACCCGAGAAGCTGGTATAGAAGCATATGGGGCTTGGGCCCCTTGGTTGGCTTGGTTAGCCACAACTTATGCAAGCAAAATGAGAGCATCCCGGAGCTTCCCATTAGCCGGTTTCTCCTCGGGTGCCCGGGATCTTCTCCTTCTTGTGTTAGGCATGATCTAGCATAGCAAAGAACAATCATTATGGGGAATAACCTTAATTAAAATCTATAGCATGACTTGAACATAAAGAAGGAAAAATATTTCCTAAAATGTCTCATAGTCTCCTGCTCATAGTTGTGGTACACAACACAACTATGAATAACAATCTAATCGGCGTGGTGTGTTAAACTCCGAGGATCTAACAACCTAGTGCTCTGGTACCAAGTTTGTCACGACCCAAGCCTATGCCCTAGGTGTGACACGGTGCAAGGAGAACCCGAAGGGACCCCAAGTAAGTCTTGTAGCACATCATTACCCATCCTTGGTAGCGGAAGCAATAATATAGCAACAAGAATAGAAATAGGGATGATCGGGGGCTAAGGGACATCATTCATATCATAGATATCAAGAAGAAGAGAGTCAAGGATCATAGCATATATATATAACATATCCAACAACACCTTTACTACATAGAAAAGAGGGGGGGCCACGATAAACAACTGGGCTTACCCTTATAGTAAATACATAACATAAAATAAAGATAGTATTAGTACATAGCAAGAGATCATAAGCAACGTCCTCGGAATGGAGGACTCACCAACAATCTTGAGAGACAGTCATACTACCGTCGTGGAAGAGGAGGAGGACCAACCGATGCTCCGTCTCCTACATTTTGACATAATGTAGGCATAGAGTATGCATTGGTATGTTTAAATGTACTAAGTATGTAGGATGCAATGCAATAAGTGATAAGCACCATAAACAAAATGCATAACATTGGCAATAAATACGCTTATAGCAATATGGCATCTATAAATGATGCTTGAAGTAAAATCATGCTTATATAGATCATAATACAAGTGTAAGGAGTGATCATTATTAGTGAAATCCAAGGCCTACCACCTCCTTGGAGAGGCACATGAGGTACAAACCCTTTCATGAGGTTGATAGAAGACAAACCCCCCCCCCCCCCAACAAGGTTGATGGGTACCAATCCCCAACATGGTTGATGGGTACAAACCCCCAACATCGTTGAAGGGTAAATACCTCCAACATGGTTGTACGGGCCTACCACCTCTTGAGCAAGGCAATTGAGGTACAAAACCCTCAACAAGGTTACACGGGCCTATAACCTCCCATATGAGGCTTGGTCATCCCCAACACTATAGAGATAATATCATATACATATATTCCTTCCATCATCATCATATACATACATTCCTTTCATCATCATCTTATACACATTCTTTTCATCATCATCATTAAATTATTCAACTCATAAGACATGCATTGGACCTTTTATTTCATCAAGAAATCATAATCCAGATATTTAATCAAACACTAGGCTGGTGTGTAGTGCTAGTATAAAACCATGCAAATTAAGAGTAAAATAATGCTAGAAAATTCAATGTAAAAGCATCAATAGATACTTGGTAACACTCTCAAGCAATATACATCAAATCCCTTCATTTAATCTCTCAATAGATCTTAGTTTTACAGCTCAAAACATGCTAAAACAATCACGATTTCATAAATCCCAACGTAGTGTCCAGTGAAATTCATAATAGATAAGACCGATGAATAAATCAACTTTAAATCATGTAATTTTGAGTAAAAGAGATCTTGGGTATCATGGGTGAAAGGATCCCATGAAAGTAACCCACATATCTTAGCTTGGGAGAATAACTTGATGAAGATTGGAGATAGAGACTTGAAGATTGATTGAGAGCCTTGAGTTTGAGACTTGAATTTGGGAGGTGAAATATTTTCTAAGTGTTTGGAGTGTATTTTTGAATGTCTTGAATGATATCAGGGTGCAATAAGGCTAAGTATATGCATTTTCACGCATGGGACCACTTAGGCCCAAGGCCCAAAAGTCTTAGACCAAGATAGAAAACTGGCCACAAAAATACACAGAAGCGCACCTTTGGCGCGTCACGCCAGGGGCATGGATCGTCACTGGAAATGGCATTTTTGCGATTTTCAAATTTTGCTATGGTTGCACTTGAATTGGGTTTAGACCCATTCCCCACTTAATTTGACTCCATGGACAATAATATAATGTCAGATTTTTGATATCGCGCACAGATTTTGAGATATATGGAAATTACGATACCGCGCACTTCCGAGGTACATTTTTGGGCACTTTTTAGGATCGTTTCAATCTAGCCAACTGATGGAATTCGCTAGCCACCCCTATTCCACCATAATCAATATGAGCAAGGCTACCCATGGACACTCGACTCAAAGCATCCGCCAAAACAATAGCCTTATCGAGATGGTAATGCACACTCATATCATAGTCCTTAAGAAGTTCTAACCACCTCCTTTACCTCAAGTTGAGATCTTTTTGAGTGAAGACATATTGAAGGTTCTTAAGATCGGTGAACACATCAACATGCACCCCATACAAATAGTTACTCCAAATCCTTAATGCAAACAGAACAGCGGCTAACTCAAGATCATGGGTAGGATTATTCTTTTCATGCTCTTTGAATTGTCTAGAAGCATAGGCTATGACCATAACAATTTGAATCAACACACAACCCAAACCAACCTCGGAAGCATCACAATACACAACAAATCCCTCTAGCCCTTCCGGTAGTAATAATATAGGAACGGACACAAGCTTATCTTTCAATGTTAAAAACTATTTTCACACTCATAGGACCACACGAATTTGGCTTTCTTTTGAGTCAACTTTGTCATGGGAGAAGCAATAAAAGAGAAACCATTACAAAACTCCGATAGTAAATCACTAAGACCAAGAAACTTCTAATATCCGACGGGGTCAATGGTCTAGGCCAATTTCAAACCTCACTTGTCTTCTTAGGGTCCACCTTAATACTATCCCCCGAAACCACATATCCTAAAAAGGCAACCTCCTTCAACCAAAATTCACATTTCTCATACTTAGCATATAGCTTCTCTTCCCTCAATCTTTGCAACACAAACCTCAAATGAGCCTTATGCTCCTCCTCACCCCAAGAATAGATCAAAATATCATCAATGAAGACCATAACAAATGAATCAAGGTAGAGTTTGAAGACTCTATTCATGAAGTCCATGAAGATAACCAGTTCATTGGGTTAGAACCCGTAATTCCTTAATTGGTCCAATTTCGTATAGTTTAGGACCAAATGTAAATTTCTTCTAAAGTGTGGTTTTTAAGAATTAAATTATTAAGTGGGGTCACGTGTGTGGCTATTTTTGATTGGTCCAAGGGTAGGATTTTTGCCTATAAATATATGTCTTCACCTCTTGTACAAGAAGAGATTTCCACACTTAGAAAAGAAATGAGAGAGCAGCCAAGGAACTGAGCAACCCTCTCGGGTTGCTACAGTACCCAAGAGAAAATTTGCATTTTTTTGGTTTTTCGATTATTTGACGCTTCAAGCTTGGTATATTGGGTCCCCTAAATGGCGTGGAGGCGTTAGTTGGTCAAGGAAACACTTGGTTGATGGCTACGAAGACTTGGCTCTACTGAGGGGTTTGAAAGGTATGTTAAATTCTAACTTCATTCATGTAAATTAAATATTGTGGGCACGTTAGGGGTGTGTTAAATTGAAGGTAAAACATGAAAAGAGGATTGGTTGTTAGTTGAATTGTGAATTTGGAATTTGGGGTTCGAAATTGGGGACAAACTTGCATATG
>JAOTQR010000094.1:45928-92468 GCA_025774065.1 Solanum ossicruentum | reverse complement strand
ACCAGGGTCAATTAATGCATATACATTATGTGAAAAAATGGACAATGTACCTGTGACCACATCAGGTGAAGCTTCCATATTCTGTCGACTCCCCAGTGCATAAGTGCGATTCTGGACCCCGCTAGAGCTAGCTGCCCCTCTAACACCTCTACAGCGACCCATAGGTGCTTGCTGAGCCCTACCTGCTGGAGGAACTGATGATGAAGATGCACCAGCTGACCCAATAGATTGTGCCATACCACCCATACGCCTCCTCGGGCAATCTCTTATTATGTGCCCTGGCACACCACACCAATAACAAATATTTTTTCCAACATGACATATACCTGGATGACTCCTGCCACACCGTTTACAAGGCTGCCTAGGAGTCATTGGTTGGCTTGCTGAATAATCCGTTGTCTGGGAACCTTGACCTTCACCCCGTTGAGCAGACTGATTACTTTGAGGTCCTTGAAGTTGTGGTGGCGCGCAGGCTGTAGAGTAGGAGGAGGATGGCCTAGGCGGTCTAGGAGAAAACCGAGGCCTATGATCACTTTAGGGTAGTGTAAATTGCTTTGTAGATCTGGCTCTTTTATCCTGCCCCCTTTCCAACTCCTGTGTCCTCCTTCTCCGTCTATGATCCTCCAATTTCTGCGCAAAACCCTGCATTCTTGCTATGTCCATATCTTTATTCGAGGAAGCAATAGTGCAGTCTCTAACCAAATACGTATCCAACCTATCTACATATCGGTGAACTCTATTAGCCATTGTAGCAACTACATTAGAAGCATACCTTTTGAGGGAATTAAATTGAAGACTATACTCCCTCACACTTATATTCCCTTGATGGAGATTCAGAAATTGATCTACACAGGCCTCTTGGATCTCCAATGGCAAATAATGGTCAAGAAATGCCTCTTTGTATTCTTTCCAAGTGGTTGGAGGTGCATTTATACCCTTAGATTGTTTCCAAGCTTCATACCACAATATAGCAACACCCTTCAGCCTATATGTCGCTAACTCCACAACTTTTGTACCACCCACGTGCATAACATCCAAAGTACGCTGAATCTGGTCAATAAAATCCTGGGGGTCATCATTAGGATCTGATCCAGTGAAGATTGGAGGGCCCAAATAAAGAAAATCACGTATCCTAGTACCAGCTGCCTTATTGGTACCACCTGTACCCATAACTGGACCTTCCTGCCTTTGACCTTGGCCAACAACTATACGGGTCAATAGCTGGACTGCATTTCTTAAATCCTGTATGGTAGCATCAATACGTGGCTCTGGGGGAATTTCGCTGCTCTATGGTTCATTAGGAATTGGAGGAGTTGGAGATGTCTATGACAAAGACTCCTCCTGAATCTCATTTTGTTATCTCACTTGGCTAGGTATATCAACCACCACTTCTACTGCCTTCCTTTTACCTTCTTTCTCCTTGTTTCAGGCATACTTTTTGTACAAAACAATTTAGGTATCAGACACAATCAACCTATTACTCTTCTCTCTATGGCACGATCTAAAGAATGAAAAGAAGTAACAACTCGTAAACGCCACGTAACCTCCTGCTTATAAATGTGGTGCACAACACATCGATAAATAAGACTCTAAATAGACACGACTTTGTAGACTCCCTAGGAGGATCCGCTCTGATACCACTTCTGTCACACCCCAAAGTCTCGTTAGGGCGGACTGGCACCCGTTGCCGATAAGGCATTGGGAGAACCAACCTATATCTATGCGCATTATATACATACTATAAGGGGTTTTTACATTTGACATGGCTTTAATAAGATAAAAAGTGATAACATGCCAAAAAGAAATGTATATGACTAGGCCGTTGGAGCCCTAGTGTCTATAGTGCGAGACATGACTTCACTTTGCTTTACATAGTCTACAAAGCCTCTAAATAAAGAAAAACATCTGACAAGGGTTGGGACAAGCCCCGCCTCAAAAACTATGCAATAAAACATGTAAGCTCTAGACATATACAAGCCCCGAAGCCACCTGGAGCTTGGTGACCACAACTGAAAATCCTGTACTCCTACTAGGGAGATCTACTAGCACTTGTACCTGCAGCATGAAATGCAGGTCTCCTGTAAGGGATGTCAGTACGAGACAATGTACTTAGTATGTAAGGCAGGATATACTGTGTAATAAGTAACAACTCAAATGAAACCATGCATCTGTGGAAGATCAGGGACCACCCTTAGTTATACTGTGGAATCATGTACTTTATGTTCCTTGTATCACTTTACCTTTACTGTAAAATCTGTACCACAAAATCTGTGCACAGCTATAAATAAATGACCAACTGATCAATGGTAAACTGTATCGGGATCATCCCTATGCTAGGTTCTTCATGAACCCCCTCAGGCTACCACCCATAATACTGTATCAGGGTCGTCCCTATGATAGGTTCTTCATGAACCCCCTCGGGCTACCACCTGTTAAAACTGTATACTTTATCTTTCAATTACCTTTGAGATGATTCTTTTGGTGGCCATAATATTGGAGTTGTAGGACTGCATATGTAGCATATGACATGTAGGTAATCATATAAGGCAATATGACAAATAAAATAGTACATTGGATAAACAATGAAATGCATATGAAATGGAACAACTTATGAACTTTATTTCGTAACAAGAAATCGTGTAGCTTGGTATTCAAGCATGTATGCAGTCTTAAAGGTGACTATGTATGGAATCACATGAGCATGTACAAGAGTGGAGACGTGGTTGATAGTTATGTTGGAGTTGGTAAGTGCCTTTATGTACCCAGGAGAGATCTATGTTTCATGCCAAGTGATACGAAATCAAATAACATTACATACCTCATCGTCGGACCTCCTTACTATTTCAAAATAACCTTCCCTTCCTTCAAATAGTTATCTACAATATAGTAGGTGATAAAACTAATATTAGCAGCCAATATGCACACCTTGGCATCCCAATCGCATAAGAAAACATTATATGGGCAGCAAGCGGGTGTTTATAAACCCGGGCGTATTCCTTTAACCTTTCCGCCCCTAACCATATTTTCTAATACACATTAGCATGCACATATCATTTAAAGTCTATTTTAAGTCAATAACATCCATACAACAGCCCATAAAGCACAACATATCACAATCCACGTTATCTAAAAACGGACAGCATAACGTTACCTTTCCTCGCTACCTTTTGACCGTAACAATTCCAAATCGGTTCCAACCTTAACATAATTTTTCAAGCAAAATTTATACACACAACCAGCTATGAACCAGTTTCAGAACAGCAACAAATCAGTGATTAAGTACGTGAAGTAATGGCTTGCTTACCAATAGTCCACAAGTTCGTACGAAGCACATAATTGCGATATCATATAATGACTAGTTTTTGTGGACTATAAAAGTAGTTAAATAGCCTTTTTACACTACTGTAAAACCAATGTTTGTTGCAAAATTAAGTAATAATACATAATAAAGCTAGCCAATAAGAGAAAAACCTCTTAATTGACAAGAAAAGTACACAAGAATCCTTAGTATACAATCTGTCCAGAAATTCCAGCACCAACAAACTAAGATATACTTCTTGTTTTTCATACTATACTAAACACATGTGTAAGCTTACTTACCACTTACTTAAAGGTGTAAGGCTTCTCCAAGAATCCTAGGAGTGTTAGTTAGCTGCTTTGCAAGGTGAAGAAAGAAGAACAATAAAGTTGCGAGAAAGCAGAAATTTTCCAAGTTAAAAGCGAATGGATATTTGCTGCTTATGACACCTCTTTATACTACTACTTTTGCCGACCATCTCTTGGTATTTTGACCATCTTACACCACACATTAATAAGCTACTTATCCAGCAGCTTGTCCATTAAACTTGGGCCAAAATGGGTCTCCAAATTGATGGACTTGGACTCCCTATTTTGCCAACTTTTCTTACTTAGTTTTGGGACCAAAGTATCCAAGAGTTTATGATGTCTTTGGTCCTTTCTTAATATCATCCTTGGGCTGTAAATATAGTGCATATGTGATGTTAAATCATGGACCAACGTTACGCCCTTAACATAAATTTTATTCATACTTGGACTTGGATAATTTCGATGCCGGGTCTCATCTCTGTTTAGTTAGCAATTTAAGCTAAGCAAGTAGCTAACTCACCTACTTGCTTCCTAAGCCCTACAAGCACCTCAATTCTCTCACTTCATTTTAAGGTCATAACCTCCTCACTTTGACATAGAACATGCACTCACTTGACCCTCTTAAGCGTTAGGCGCACATGTAACCCATTAACGCGACATTCAAGTACTTTTGAAAATTAGCGCTAATTTGACCAAACCATGTCATATTACATTTGCATTGTGCCAATATTGTAAGGTGTGGGGTGTTACATGCTTGCAACCCTTCTTTCAATACTATACGCCCTTGCTCCTGTAAATAGATGAGCCCAGAAAAAAATAGTTAAATATAAATATAGAATAAACTCCGCTGAAAGTGTAGCTACCTTGTCAAACAAGGAAATCGGGTCAGTTGATTAGCAAGCCGATTGATACGGCCCCTTCGGTTGAATCGGATAAAGCTAGTTCGATAGGGTAAGTGGAGATGAACATCTTATTAATGTGTGCTCTTCTGTACTTCACTTTTCGCAATCTCAGGCTTATTACTAATAGGTTATTTGGTCATTTGTTATCAAGTACAACTCTTCCTCTCCATATTAGTCAAGTGGACGGGACCCTACTCCTTTTTCTTTTCCCACTAGCCATTTGTGGCCCAAAAGGTTCAAATACCTTCACTTACTTGCGTGAGCTCCCCACCTGCTCCGTCCAATCCCAAAATCCTCTTCGTAATTTCCAAGAAGTGACAAAGAAAGAATAGTAGAATGGAGTGTCAGATTGGTATGGGTCACGCGCGGGCTGCCCCAGCTCCCAGCTCATCTGGAGAATGAATTGGGCCCCTTTGTTCCTGATCTACTAGTTGATTCAAGATCTAGGTGATTCACCATTAATTGGGAATCTGAAATGATGGAAGCCGCCATTCCTCCTCCTTGCCGCAGATCCACTCTAGTTTCGTTCCAATCCTCCCCCTTTACTTGGCGGATTCACATTCGTAGGAAACCCCCAATCAGTGGTACATCTCATTTGCTGTGTAATCCCTATCCCATAAGCTGGACAGAGTTTGATCTTCGCTCTTTCTCATTAGCCAATTCCAATACAATTGGGACAACAGTTCCTATTAGCATTGTCAGAATCTCAGTTCCTTTTCATCACATGACAAGATCTGAGAAGAATCAGAGAAAGTTGCAAGCTAAGATGAAGAGTCTAAGTGACAAGCGTCGGGTTAAGGCAAGGGAAGCAATAATATTCAAGCAAAGAGAGATTGTTCCCAGTATGGATTCTTTGCCAGCAGTTCCCTTCGAGCTAGCCTAAGAGCTAAGGAGAGGACTTACTTTGTTTTCTTTCCTACGCAAGTCTTGTTCTATCTTGGGTAGTTTGAGTAGCAGTAGGGAGCCTGTATATACATATATTTTATTTCATCAGAATAAACACCCTTAGGAAAGGCTGAAAAGAGCCTTGTTGCTTGCTTTTCTAGCTCTGCTGCTCTTGAAGAGCTAGATACATAACATTCACACCTGCTTACTCGCTTTGTTGCAGATTTAGTTTCAGGGTTCGTTTTGACTAATTCTTGAAGAAACTGATGCCATAACTTAAGCCACCTTACCTTTGGTGCTTTCTATTTCTATTCTATTTTTATAAGTAGTACTTGATCCCGAAAACAGGGTCAAGGGTCAGGCTTGATGCCAGATCCACTTTTAGGGTTGACTCAGCGGTTGAAGAATGTTGTAATTTGACTAGCTATTCTCTCTTTCCAGTGTTGCTAACTTTTTCATCCGTGATAATTGACTAAACTCTGTCAAGTGCTATCTACGAACACCAAAACCTTCGAGTATCTTGAGCTTTAGAAGGACAGTATCCGATTAGGAGACAGACCCTTCAGCGTCATTTATTACCTATCTTCTTCATTCTGCTTCCACACCTGGTGAATCCAAAAAGCCTAGTTATTTATCTTCAGAGACATTATCTGATTTAGCATTTAGTGGCAAAAACCCCTTTCGGGCGATCTTCTTATATGGACTTTTATATCCTATCTAACTTCTTGGCAAAGACCTATTTAAGATAGATTGAGGAGGCATAAGTCAATGATGATGGTCTTTGCAAGGAAAGAAAAAGCTCTTGTCACAATTATTGAATCAATAGTGAACCCAAACACAGACTAGGCTATTTGAAAAAAAGCTCTAAGCCTTTCGTTCTTCCCTTCCCAACCCCGGCTAACTTTTTTCTTAACTACATTATTCACAAACCTTGTACCCTTAAATAACGGGAGTTATGTCCTATCCCCCACGGTTATGCCCGATTTCAATTGTGGAGAATGATTAGACTGAACCCTTTATACAGGCTTACTTCTTTTCCAGTTCGGGCTATTCCGCAAATCCTAGACTCCCAGGGCTAACTTGGAAAGCATTCGTACATTGCTAACCTCTTATTCTCCTCATACCCTTGAACTCTTCTTGAATCGAGGAGTGAAAGCTCAGCTAGGGCTGTTCCTCTCGCCGATGGAAAAACATTCTGATATGATTTATTAAGAAAACCTCAGTGGAGCATGACCCAACCATAATCCAAGCGGGCCTAATGAGAAGAGACCCGCCCTTCCACTCTCTCTTATTTATTCAGCGAAAAAAACTACATAACAAGGGCCTTTCCGTTCAGATGTATCGAATCGACTTTTTTATGTTTTCTGGGGGGATCCCTTGCATGACCAAGTCCAAAGTAGAACATACTTGTATAGTAAATATGTAGAAAATCATTATTTCAATTCCAATAGGTTTTTGCACAACTTACAGATTTTCCTTATTTGTTTAAAGCGAAAAGCATCAGTTAGAGATAATCCAAGAAAGACTCCCGATCTTTTTGTCATCCTTGAAAGAATTTCTCTCGAATGACTTTTGTCAATTCCCATTCATCATTGGATTTCATTTCTGGTTAATAGCTGCATCCCTTAATTGTGCTTGCTACTCTGCGTTGAACTCATTTAGTGGCTTTTGAATAGAGTCTTCCCTAATTTAGTCTATAAGTTCTTCCTTAGGAAGTCGATTTATTAGAGAAGCCATTTTGTTCTGCTTAAGTTTAATGTTGATAAAATTATTTTCCATTGTTTATATCATATGGATTTAGACTAGGAAGAGATGTTTCCTCCCTTTCTAGCAGCGTTCCTGGTGGGAATTCTATATCTAACGGTTTGTCAACACATTCTGCTATTTGCATGAACCCTGCGAAATACATATACAGACAAACAATATACGTAGAAATGGAAAAAGTTTTCTCCATCTTAGGTACCTTAAATTTTATATATTTATACTATAAATGAAATAAACTGCGAACCAAAATCAAGACAAGCAAGAAAAGGAAATCCTGATGTATTTCTAACTCCAACTCGTACACTAAATAATTATACAATAGAAAACACTATCTATAGAGCTTTAGCTCTATTATAATAGCTAAAATAGTTGAAAAAAATGTAATGAAAAAGGGAGGTGCTGCAGGTTGAGGCTTTGATCAAAACCAAACAGACCAAAAAAGCCTGTAGGAGTAGTTAAGAATAAATACAAAATGGTTGGTTGTTGACCAACAGAAAGCATGGGAGAAAGATGCGCAAAGGAAACTGGATGTCTCAGGAGTAATATCAACTACCTAGACTAACCTGCTAAAAGAATTCCATAAATGCCTAGTGAAGATATTGTCTGGATCGATTGTACTAGATAGATAGTCTCAGATATACAACATTTTATATGCAATTCCTCGATACCAATCTCGCACTTAACACCCAAAGCAATAAATAGCAGTCTATCTTCACAGATAAAGATGAAAGCACTGTACCAAACTACAGGGGTTTTCTTCCTATTAGGCGTTTTGTAAGAGCTCTATGCCATCTATGGAATAGCGGTCAGTGCTTCTTGATTGACTACTTGAAAATTGAAAAGCCAAGTCTTGGAAGGCAGGATATTGGGATCAGACTAATCATCATCAGATAAGAACTCAAAGGAACTAGTGGAAGTACTATTCCCTGCACTCCCAGAAAGACTGTGAATCATACCCCGGATGTAATTAGATAGATATGATCAAGATTCTATAGTCTATTGGAGTAGCCTCTGTTCCACATATACTGGGAGATTGAGTTCATTCGGGACACGTTGGCCAAGAAGCTTTAGAAGCTCTAGGCAATTCTCATGATCACGGTCGATCATGGTTCAACTCCATGTCGTGAAAGTGAAACCAATCATTTCTTTAATTAACATCAACGAATCACTATCTTTCTTTCATCGGTAGGGCAATCAGTCTTTGATTTTTGTGTGTGACCGGAGTGTAGCACCTCTCTTTATGGGCCTCCACAAATGTAACAAAAATCTGTCTATAAGCTTGTGACTTGATCTGCTAGCGCTGGTTTGATTCCTGCTTGCGAGAAACGATCTACAAGAATTTTATGCTTCTCAACCATTCATTGAGTGAGTCAGGTCATCAGTTAGATTGATTCACTGGTCTGGCTCATCGGCTTCTTAATGACTAAAGTGGAGTCAGAGAGGTTATGACTATTTAGTGGAAGTTTATCTCATCGTGCTGCCCATGACGTGAGTGATCGCTGCCCTAGCTAACTACCTGGTCTGCTATGAAAGAGATTCACTACTTGTTGAGCTACTTACTTTACAGCTCGTGAGCAACGATGATAGATTCCATTTATCCTCCGTTTATCGTTAAGTTTTCTACCTAAGACTCTATTTTAAGTGAATTCCTGTATGTATAGGAAATAGTGAAACCCATAAGTCATGATTCATAGCTTACAACCTATCCTTAGATTCTCAATTGATCTTTGCTTACCGCTTACAAAATATCTATCTAAGGTGCTTACTTTGCCTTTGAGGGAGCGCTTTGTTGTTGGTATGCTACTAACAAATTCCTTCTTAAAGTCAAAGGGGATGGGGTAGAGGGTCTGCAGATACTATACTCATCAAGCTCCTTAGTGCCCCAATCTTCCCTGCTCCGCCAGCGTGACAATTGTAAAAATCATTTGACGCTTTTTCTCACGTATTGGATTAGAACCTTTTCCTTTTAGTCGATTGTGATGTAAGTATATTCTTCCTTTCATCATAAGTAAGGCAAAGCGCTTTCTCTTAAGAACCATCTTTCTTCCTTTAGTTAACCCCTTTCACTAAGGCTTAAGGCTAGCTCTTCTCTCCCTTAGCACAACTATGTACTAAGTCTTGAACCCTTTGGTCGAGTGTATTATATAACCTTTCAGTCGAGCATATTCTTTCTCCTATACTGAGCATATGACTCAACATTTGATTCAGCCTTATCCTTTTCTATCTCAACCTGATTCCATTTCTGACTCGTTAAGGCATTACACTATAGGGAGGTTGCTTCCTAAAATGAATTGGGTTTGGCTCGTTGCCTTTGATTCTTTACCCATAGCATAAGAAAAAGGCTGTATTCTTCAATATCTCAGTTTGAACCTCTTACTCTTAAGGATAAAACTATGATTTTTTTTGGACTGGCAGGCCAGCAACGTAATTTATCCCTTAAGCTTCGGAGCGTTGACATAGAGTTGCCTGCCAGAGTTGAAATTCTTCTCACTAATGGCATAATCATAAGCTTCATCACTCAACTCTAAACCAAAATATAATCTATATAGGATATAAATCCTTCACTCCAGAAAGGTAGGTTCCACACCAACAAGACCTCCTACCCTAGAATTAGCTCATTTCACACCAACTAAAGTTGAACTTAATCACCAAGGTAGAGTTGGGTAGAGCCCTAATGTAACTAAACAAATGCAATACAAGAGCAAAAACATTCAGTCCATAAGAAGAAGTGCTTTTAGGCAGGATATAGATCGAGCGCAACAAGCTATAGGAGGGAGTCTTTTTCGAAAAGAGCATTTGAAAGAAGGTCCTCACTCAACTCTCAGGATGTCCATCCCACCAAACAAAGAATAGGGAATGTAGGATTTTGAAAAGAAGCTATTCGACTCATTCAGGAGGCTACTAGCGGTGAAGTTAGCTTCGGAGCGTGCTCTTGCGTGAAGTGGAAAGGGGTTCTAGTCCCAGCGCAAAGGGACAATGGAATCTAAGCCTACACCAGATAGGGAAAACGAGGACTAGTCATTAACAACCACTTGATTCGTTTATCTATTGAAATAGTCTTATCCAAATAGTCAACCTTTAGGGCATCTGACTTGTAAGGTCAATAAACCTATCGTAATTATGAGATGCAACAATAATAAAATTTTTAGACTATGAAAATAATTTGTTCTCATCTATGTCTATCCCAATCATTTGCAATTGAAGAGAGTTCTTCCGATCATTGCGTAAGTTGAGCTGGGCTTGCAGCAGAATGAATCTGCTGAGACGTCCAAAGAAGCACAGAAAGGAATTGCTACTTTCACTAGAAAGCATAATAAGAGTGATTCATGTGCACATCCCATAGGCAAGGTAATTTATCTAAATTTCCTTATGCATCCCCTTCTTTTGATATTCTTCCTTCCCCCTCATAGATTGACTGTTCTATGCGAAGATCTTGCAAAACCTATTCTGGATATAGCCTTAGGCAAAGCCTCTCTCCACGTGAAAGCTATAGAAGTACCATATTTTCTTTAACTGCATGAAAAGTCCCCTTCATGCCCCACGGTCTAACAGATGTGTCAAAATGGTGCAAAAGCCCTAAAAGAGCAAATCTCCCATCCAAAATACTAGCAGCATATTCATCGCAAACAGTATTTATTTGTCTAATTCTTCCCTCCTATCAAAGAGCTAAACAGGGTATTCGATGTAGTGAATTCGAAAGCAGGAGATTTTTTTGATTCCATTTCATTCTATTCACTCACCAAAAGAGTCAAATCAAAAGTCCTAGAGCTTGGACATTCGTAAACAACCGATTCTGTAATAGCAGCCCCTTCTAGAAACCTAATCCTATTCTTACTAAGAGTTTATTGTCATTTACTTACTCAAGCTACAGTGGACAGGCTGAAAGCAGTAAAGCATCAAAACAGTCTCCACTACTAGACCTGCTTTCCTCGGCTTACTATAATGGGATAGGAGCTGCTTGAAAAGAAGCTTTAGGCGGGCTTCCTTCTTTCGCTCTCTCTGGCCAAGCTTAACCTCTCAGTTCCACAACCAACCCCCTATTGCCTGTTATGAATAGAACCAAGATATGTCTGATTCTTTAATAAATCTGAAATAAGCTTGAAAAAACTTTTCATAAACAATTTTCTCTCTCTCATCAAAGAATGGGGTTCCCATATAAGAATACAAGGGACGAGTCTAGTGAGAGAGGTTAGTCGTCTCGTTGCCTAGATGTGAAAGGCCTTTTTGATTTTTGCCTCTAATGGCATACTTGTTGTTACTTAACTCTATTAATGGGGGTTTGCAACCCTGACTACAGTGTTCAGGGTGTAGCAGGAAAAGAAGATGTACATGAAACAGTGCTCAGACGAAAGTGTTATTTCTTGGCCATTGGATCAGCAAGGGTGTGATTCAAATAGATCAAGAGAAGATCAGGTCTCTTGTGGATTGGGAAATGCCAAAGAAGGAGAGAGCAGGCAGCAGTGGTGAAATCGGATGCTCAAAGCCATTTTAGATGCTGCAAGATAGCTCAGGAGGAGTAGAAAGTTGCTACAACCTAGGAGGGGTTTGCTTTATAGGAATCCCAAAAAACTTGAGTCCTTTTACAAACTTCTTAAAGTGGGAGAGCGTCAGGACGCCATCAAGGAGAATGTTAAGACGCCATCAATTTGGAATGTGTGGCCTGCAGAGCTTGCTGCCGAGGAGATAAGAAAATGCTCAGCAAAGGAGATCCAGTAACTGTTATGAATGTGGTTTTGCTCGTTACTGTCCAAATGTTCAGACGGGCAAATGCTGCTGGGTAAGTGCAGAATATACCGACTGAAGATGGAAGAGTGAACATTATGGATCCTAGAGCTTACGAATATTAGTAAACAGAAGAGTATATAGAGGAAGGGAATGATATGAAAGTATGAAAATATGGACATAAGCTCGCACAAACAATTTCTCAGGCAAAAAGAATTAGAAATAGGCCCACCCTTTTTCTAGAACTATTCAGAAGAATAGGTAGGACAAAGCCGATCAACGGGCTATAGACACACACCACTTCTCGAGATATCTCTTAGTCTTTGAATAAAGCCGCAAACCAGATGTTGTTGTGCTACAATGATCTTGCCATACCGCTATTACCCTACACGAGGAGAGTAGATGAAAAAACCAAAAGAAAGGTAATGGGATACTCCATCGCTAAAGATTACTGACACCTGCAAAGTCCACTCGCTATTAGCTCGCAACAATCTCTTCAATAGCATAGTAAACTGCGCTCCATCAATTCAATCATCTCTGTGACTTGGCTATCAAGGTCACTTGCCGAACTACTTCAGCCACGCAACACTATATAGAATTGAGGTTTTTATTCCTCGCCAAGGCTTTCACAGCATCAGCCCTAACGAATTCGGTGAAGCATACTTAATAAATGCCAGGAGTTTCTTATTCTTCTTCAACCTTTCTTTGATAGGCATCGCACACTCACCTTCGGTCAACATTAAGCAATTGGCCCAGTTAGAGTTCTAACTATAGCTGCAACCTATCTGATATTTGGCCGACCTTGATCACAAAGATGAAATAGCATTGCATACATAAGAGAAGAAAGTATAGAAAAGAAATGTTTTGATTCACCTTTACGAGTTGAGTAAACAAAGTAACTCTCTCTAGTTGTAACAGTCAAATAAGCGTTCACGTCAAGGCTTGTACTTAACTTATTATAGATTGGGTTGATGTTCAGTCTACCACCCCAGCTTAGTACAAGATATCAAATCTCATCATGGGAAAGAGAAAGAAAGGTAGAAATAAGAAATAAATTAGACGTTGGGGTGGTTGAAATCATCTTTGAAATCCCAGTTCTAGTAGCCATCAAGTATGTCCATTGAGACATTAGTGAAAGAACTTATCTTTACGGAATGAAAAAGTGCACTACGTATATGTGACCACAAGCATATCTAAATAGAAATATCATAAGAGAAGAAAGCTACTTACGCCCGAAACTCCCATGTCTATCATCCGTTGGTCAACAACCAACGAAAATGTCTAGAGTTCGTCACTACTCGTACAGGCTTGACGGAGTTAAGCTATATTGAGAGAATCTTTTAGACATATGTCTCAATCAATCAATCATGCCTCAACTAGATAAATTCACTTATTTTACACAATTCTTTTGGTCATACTTTTCCTTTTTACTTTCTATATTCCTATATGCAATCGTGGAGATAGAGTACTTGCGATCAGCAGAATTTAAACTATAGAACCTACTGGTTTCACACTAGGAGAACAAGATCCGGAGCAAGGACCCCAACAGTTTGGAAGATATCTTGAGAAAAGGTTTTAGCATCGGTGCATCCTATATGTACTCAAGTTTATTCGAAGAATTCCAATGGTGTAAAGCCGTCGACTTTTTGGGGAAAGGAGGAAGATGACATTAATCTCTTGTTTCGGAGAAATAAGTGGTTCACGACGAATGGAAAGAAACATATTATATTTTATCTCTAAGTCTGTACATAGCAATCTTGGGTGGGTCATCACTTCTAGGAATGACATAATGCTAATCCATGTTCCACACGGCCAAGAAAGCATCACTTTTCAATCTCATTATGACTTGGTCGTTCGGAAGAGCAATTAGTTCGATCAGAATAGTGGAGTGGAGGTAGTAAAAGAATGAAATTGTCCTTTCTTTTCTAATCACCCTGCGAAGACAAATGCTTGGAGAGGTTCTCGAGATGCTCAATTGCTCTTTTTAATGGAGAGGAATAGTGTGGGAAGGGAGCGAGACCAAGCCGAGCCACTAGTAGAGTAAGTCCTTCTCACATGTCAAGTTGAAAATGAATAAATACATGTAGCCTCAACCAGAGAGATCAACCTGTTTCTTTGAGTTGAGGCCGCTGGCGGCGCAGAATGAACTAATCCGCAAAAAACAAGTTTTTCGATAGTGAAATGAATGGAACTGCTACTTTCCAAAAATCTTACTTCAAATCAAAGAAATAAGGTCTATTTTCCCACGTAGTTCGTTGGTCAACCCAAGGATTCTCCTCTCAAAGTAATAGAGAGAGTCTTTTTCTAGTTAGACTTCTATGAATGGAATAAAATAACCATCCCTTCCTATTTTTTGTTTGTCCTGTCAGATAGAAAGAAAATGTTACCCCAAAGAGCCCTTCTTTACTTTACTACTTTAGGGGGTAGGGGTGAGGGGGGTTTACATAGAACCGAGGCAAAGTGGTTTATGATTGAATCTCAGAGGCATTCTTATCATTTGGTATATCCAAGTCCATGTCCTATTTTGGGTTCACTCGGAGCTTTGGCAAAAACCGTAAGAGGTATGATGTATATGCACTCATTTCAAGGGGATGTAACATTTCTCAGTTTGGGCCTCATATTTATCCTATATACAATGTTTCTATGGTGGCGGGATGTTCAATGTGAATCCACGTTCGAAGGATATCATACCAAAGTCGTACAATTGGAATCTCAATTTGGTTTTATTCTGTTTATCATATTGGAGGTTATGTTCTTTTTTGCTCTTTTTTGGGCTTCTTCTCATTCCTTGTGGCACCTAGGGTAGAGATCATAGGTATTTGGCCCCAAAAGGGATTGCAGTTTTAGATCCTTGGGAAATCCCTTTACTTAATACCCTTATTCCCCTTTCATCTGGAGCTGCCATAACTTGGGCTCATCATGCTATACTCGCGGTGAAGGAAAAACGAGCAGTTTACGCTTTAGTAGCTACCATTTCACTGGCTCTAGTATTCACAAGTTTTCAAGGAATGGAATATTATCAAGCACCCTTCACTATTTCGGATAGTATTTATGGTTCTACCTTTTTATTAGCAACTAGATTTCATGGTTTTCATGTGATTATAGGTACAATTTTATTGATCATATGTGGTATTCGCCAACATCTTGGTCATCTGACAAAGGAGCATCACGTTGGCTTTGAACCAGCTGCATGGTATTGGCATTTTGTAGACGTGGTTCGATTATTCCTATTTTTCTCCATCTACTAGTGGAGAGGTATATGAAGGAAGGAATCAGAGGATTGAGGAATGAAAGCTTGAAGACAAAGAGAATCGGAATTTTCCAAAGAATTACTGTAGCTTTGCCACTCCCTTTGATTATCATATACAAAAAGGTATCTTCCACTTTCCTACCAAATATCTCTCTATTCTGGCATTAAATGAAGGGATTAAAGAGATTATGGCAGATCATGTTCATCAAAAAATGACCCAAAATTGGATCTTAGTCTATTTTAGATTGTTCCTTTTAATTGTAATCAAAGATGTTTTCTTGTCTCTCGTTTCTTTTCTGAAAAAAACCTAATGGATCGAACTCATAAGTTGTACCTGGTCGTTTAAATAAGATCTCTATTTTGGTACAAGGAGAAGGGGTTTACTATGGTCAGTGCTGTGAGGGTACTTGTAAATCACTAGGTAGCCATACAACACCCGTCCCAAGTTTGACTTAGCCCAAGCAATGCCCAAAAAGTCCCATGCCTTTCTTGATCGGACCAACCCAACCGGCGGTTTCCAACAAGTCTTTCTAAATTGGAAGAGCAGGATCGGAACTAGAAGAAAACTTTCTTTTTATGGTATGGATATAGAAAACATCAGAGAACTGGACTTGGAATCACACTCATTCTCGGGCTATCAATAGCCATTTTTGGTGCCTTTAAAGCTTGTCAGTTTATGGAGCAAAAAACTTTTTGTCAAGAGTTGGAGAACTTCCAACTAGAAAAACTAAAGCTTAACATGGAAGCAAAACTGTATCTCCTTCGCATAGAACATAGCAATAGGAGCAATCTTTTAGAATTTCCTGTACCAGATGAGACGAATGTAGACCACATTTGCGATTTATTGGAAAAGGCCTTTTTAGTCAATGAGATTGTTAGAGAGAAAATTAGAGGGCTAACTCAACTATATATAGATCTAAACAACAATGGAGTAACGAGTAAGTACTTTGTTTTGTTTTTAGACCATTATTGTTATTTGGTAAGTGGTATGTAAGGAAATTTTTTTGCTTTTGTAATTTTTTCAGCCCTTGCCTAATTGCCAGCTCCATCAAATAATCGGGGATTGATAAACTAGAAAAGCTAACGTATTGTTTCACATTTGAATTTCTCTTACATTCTATGTTCCTGAAATGGATCCTATCAAATATTTCACATTTTCTATGATTATCTCTATTGCAGGTATTCGGGGAATCCTCCTTAATAGAAGAAATATTCCTATTATGCCAATGCCAATTGAATAAATGTTATTAGCTGTGAATTTGAACTTTTTGGTATTTTATGTTTCTTCGGATGATATGATGGGTCAATCGTTTGTTTCATTGGTTCCAATGGTGGCAGCTGCAGAATCTGCTCATGGGTCAGCTATTTTCGTTATTACTTTCTGAGTCCGAGGGACTACTGCTATAGAATCTATTAATAGCATTCAAGGTTAAAGATGACTCTAGAGAGTTACCAAAATATGAATTTCTCTTCTCCTTTATTTCTCTTCTTTCTTTTTGATACTTGGTTTGCAGGGTCAGGTCCTTTCTTGCTGGGCAAGCGCATCCAATTCTAAAGTCCTTTCTTATTTTTAAACCACCTCCTATTCAGTTACTAAAAGATAGAGATCAGGCTTTCTAAATGAGATAAACTTCCACAAATATGCAGGCTAGAAAGATGCTATTTGCTGCTATTCTATTTATTTGTGCATCAAGTTCAAAGAAGATCTCAATTTATAATGAAGAAATGATAGTAGCTCTATGTTTTATAGGCTTTATCATACTCAGTCGGAAGAGTTTAGGTAATACTTTCAGAGTGACTCTCAACGGGAGAATCCAGGGTATTCAGGAAGAATCATAGTAATTCCCCAATCCTAACGAAGTAGTTCCTCCGGAATCCAATGAACAACAATGATTACTTAGGATCAGCTTGCGCATTTGTGGCACCTTAGTAGAATAATTACCAATGGCACGCTGTGCACCTAAGTGCAAAAAGACAGTGCAAGCTTTGTTATGCCGAAACTAAAATGTTAAGTCAGCAACACTTCCAAATGCCACTTCTTCCCGTCACATCCATCTTCACGACGATATAGCCACAAAGATGCATGTCTTAGTGGGGAAAAGATTTTACCCCCGGTTTAGCTTGAAAGCAGAATGAGTAGAATTCATTCGAGAGAGCTTGGTGGTCTTAAGGATGGTTCGGGTGGGGGATTCTCTTAAAAATAAAGAATTCAAATAGAATCTAGTTTATGGTCATGTTAACAGAAAAGCGGATCGAATACTAAGACGCTTGAGAGAAAAGTCTAGCCTTGTATATACATTATTTCTGTTTATGTTAGAGGCGCCCAAAGTTTCAAGCAATATTTCTAGTAGAAAATTCAAAGCTTTTGAGTAAGTAAGATGGATGGATTAGGAAGCAAGTGAAAGAACTAGTTGCATAGATATAGATATAGAGAAAGTCCTTTCTCCGAAGATGGTGATATTAGGGTTTTGAGATCAATTCTTACGTCGAATAGGTTTTTGACCCGAAAAGCTCCAAAGAGCTGTGATATGCGGGTACTACGAGGCCCACAGCATTCTTGATCGTGGGTTAAGATATGATTAAAGCCTCTCCGATGGTAGGGTATATTATGCTAGAGGTCTCTTGAGCCTCCTATTGTACCAATGTCTATATTTCATTCTAGGAATAAGGTAAATTTCTTTTCCGATATGTCGAGTTTTCTTTCGTTGTTATGACAGGCTAAGAGCCATGACCGCTCCCTTGTATTTGGGGGAGTTGGATGGCCGTTTCATTCTTCGGGACGTTCTTTATTCTTTTTTCGTTAAAACAAATACAACTGAAAAAGACTACTAGGAATTTAGCCTGATGGCATACCTGAGCACGCATACCTGCAGACCCCTCTATTCTCTTTTTATGACTACTCTAGGAAATAAAGTCTCACTACTCAATGGCTTTTGATCTTCTTTCCCCCATATAGATATTGAACAGAACGAGTTCGCTTCATGATGTAGTCATATACCAAATAAGGGATTGTTACAAGAAAGCTCCTATAGTGGAAAGCTATAGCCCTTTGTATAGGTTGGGTGCTTGTTTAAGGCCATAAAGTGCTCGCTTGAGGCGGCAAACAGAGATAACATGATTTTCGAAGATGAATTATTGGCACCTTGAACTGTACTATTGGAACTGTGCTGAAGATTTTTTTTAAAGTAACCTAGTAAGATGTCTCAGAAAGGGTAGTGATCTCCCTCTGAAAAGTATCACGACCATAAAGAGAAGAAAGGGAAGATTGCATGTTGATAACAGAAAATGGCAATCTGTTGATTAAATACACTGCAGTAGTTAATGCTTTAACCCATAGATAGTTTGGTACTCTATTTATCATCAAAGTAAAAGCCATTTCAACTATAACTATATGTCGGTGTTTTATTCTGGACACCGTATTCTGCAGTGAAGTATGAACACACGACAGCTCACGTTTGATTTCGCACTTCTGGAGCATGAAATCTAACACCCTTGACATGTATTCTCCGATAGAGTTCAGACCTCAACCTCTTGATCTAGAGATTTTCCAAATTTTTTATATATTAAACTTAGAAAGAGCTTAGGACTTATCTCTAAGTAAAGAAAGCCAAATCTATCTACTATAGTCATCTACTTATAATAGTAAGTAAAGTACCTTTCACCTATGAATGACTGCACTCGAGTAGGACCCCTTAATTAAATTAAAGTAGTTGTCTGTGATATATCCTTAAATCAGTCGTAGGTCAAATCTCAAGTGCATACTAATGAATGAATCAATCCAAAGAAAGGCACAATTGAATTCTTATATTTAATCTAGGAGCATGCAATTGCCAACTGTAAACAATAACATGAATTGTTCAACCCATCTAAATGAAATGCAGGAATATACCCTAGACAATGGAAGAAGTGCACTATGTGTTGTGTATGTCTTAGGTGACGGTGTGTCCCATTCCTTATCCTAATGAAGCAACTGAAAAAAAAGAACATAGAGAAGAATATCTGTATAATAAAGCTTTCCCAACTGGCCCACAATCCTTCCCGTGCGCTGATCATGGATATGACACCCAGAAGAAGAACAGATGACACGAAGATGGTTAGCTGCAAGGTGACTGACATAAATTTCTTTTTAGGAGGAAAATGGAATCTATCATGAAGAATCCGGGATGAAGACATATACCCATAGTGTGAAAGAGGTAAGAAAGTTCCATCTGCAATGTTAACAGAATCTTTGATAGGTAAAGGATGCAGAAAAAAAAGCTAAACATCTTTTTTCTTTTGCGCGAGAAGGAAAGAACTTTTGGGGGCTGACGGTACTCCTTTGGATGGTTTAACGCGACTTGCATACCACATCGTGCTCAATCAAATAATGGACACTGACTACGATTTGGATTGTCTCCCCGGCTTTATGGAAAGACAACCCTGTTCTACAATTCATCAAGATGAAAATCATGTCTTTCCTCCAAATACCATTTGCCTTTTCCTCAGCCGACCAACAAAACAATGAATTCAACCGTAGATGCCCTTTAGCTAGCAAATGCTAAAAAGAACAAATAAATACCGATCTCATGCTTGACTCTATCTATAAGACAGGTGTATGTAGCTACTTAGTGAGGAGACAAGACCAGAGAGAAGAAATTCTTGCGAATAAGATACAAGACTCAAACTTATCATATACAACTCTTATCTATGACAAGCCTTGGCTCTTCTCCTTATGGAATGTTGATCTATCTGTCGGTGCTCTAGCTGTCCGAAAGCCAGGAGAAGCTACTAGCATGGACTGATTGTAAAAAAAAAAAAAGCAAAGAGACTTCTAGAGAATGGGTTCCATTTTTGAGTCTGTTTCTGATTCTTCCGACCTTGATTCTATGTTTCCCCTAATGCCTCCTTGCAGCTTTCAAAGCTACACTAGCTTCCTTCCTTCATAAGCTAATTAGATATTCAATTATTCTACACCGACTTTACTATGCTTCTTATTAGTTATAGTAACTATACCCTCTGGGTTGAATTGCAACAATAGGAGCTTTCCTCTCTATCCTTTCCTTTTTCATAACCAAAAGCAGACAACTAAATCGACTATTTCAACATATTGCTTGCACTACTCTTATAGCCATCCCTTTTAACATAACCTTTTGGGGTCTTCCTTTATGCTTCCCTCAAATCAATACCCCATCCATCGTCACTTTATTCAATATCCATCACGAAAAGAATAGGGGGTTTAGGAATAATACGGGCATTGTTTCGATCAGGTGTCGAACTCATTTATCTTCGCCAAAATGTTTTCTCAGCGATCTTTTCTCTTCCTTAAGTTGATCTCTTGTCCTCTACTGACCCACCCCAGTCAGCATTACTATAGATTTCAACTCTCCCATGGCCATGATTAGTACAGATCATACCTTTGCCAAGATAATCTTTGAGGTACCTCAAGATCCTATATACTACATGTAGGTGTTCTTCACAAGGAGCATGCATATACTGGCTTACCAACCCCATAGCATAAGTAAAAAAAAAGATTCTTTTGCTTTCAAAATGGGAATTTTAGGCTTGAAGTTGCTCAGGGAGTCCCATCACAGGAAGGGGCATACGTCATAAGGGGTCAACTGCCTCTGCTCATAGCTAATCTGTCGAATGTTTATTTGAACAACCCCTCTTATATGCTGCTACCGACTCGTCCTAAATCAAATGATCAGTGCAGAGATTTTGAAAGTCTTTTGTATAATAACATCCTGCACCGAAGAACTTCGAGAAGTTATCTAGGATTTTGAGATCCGGCATGGGCCCCAGAGGGGGTTCTAATGCTACTGGGGTGGTGGATAGCCAATATTTTGGAGGAGTCAAAATCCTCTGATAATTCGGTTTGAATCCCCGTTTCTAGTTTTGGTGTTTCTGGATCGTTACAGTCAGTGCCAGCCCAATCTATAGATGCTGGAGTTCGTAGAAGATAACTGTAAGACCTACAGGCAGGGCGAGTAAACTAGGTTTCATCTATCTCTAAGTACTATCGTATTTTCATATATATATATATATATATATATATATATATATATATATATATATATATACGTTATATGAAAATTCATACATATTAAGAGTGTGGTCTGACTTTAGCGCTTGGTTCATTTTTTCTACCAAAAAAGAGTCTTTACGCCTCAACATTACGCAGGCGATGATAGCCTTTCCTAAAACAAGGTGGGTAGCCTCAATCCTAAATAGGTCACTCCTATTTTCTTGTGTTATCCTTCACATCCCACACCCATGCGTGGGTAACTTCCTAGAGTAGAGGGATTCGCCCAGAGACAGAGATGTGAGAAAGTGAAGATAAAAAGAATACTGATAATTGTGATAGAAAACTTCTACGCTAGCTTTCTTTCTAAAATCTTTTCTTCCAAGGTTTATATCAGATGAGCTCATAGCTTCAAGCACTACGAGCTCAATCTCCATAACGGGCTTGCCTGCTACTAGTAGCAGAAAGAATGACTCAAACTACTCCTGAAACTGGATCTCAAACCATTAGGAAAGCAATCAATCTGGGGAAACCTACTAGATAAGGACTCAAACTTGAACTTGCTTGATTAATATGAAAATCTTTAACTGTTATCTGGAATCCTTTTTTTTTCTTTTGATATCGTACCCTAGAGCATCTTTCATAGAGCTATTTACTTTTCTAACTTTGTCCTTAGTTAGGTTGAGTATAGGATTTCAACTTCATTTGGTGATAAAAATGACGTAGTAAAATGAAGCTTTTGGTACTATCACTATTGGTTATTTACATTCTAGCAATGCCTTCTATCTAAGTCCATCTACGAAAAGAAAAATGTCTGATTTCAGAGTAGGTTGATGAACTACCTACTTGTGCAATCCAAATAAGAAGTGACTTGCCTTAGAGTTTATGTTTGAATTCCTACGGGCACTAGTGGATCGATCATGATGAGAAGAAATTGCATAAGGAAAGTGAAAGTAAAGAGATCAAACTCCCCTATTCATGAGAATAAAGCCTAAGCCCTGATCACCAAAACTTCTGATTCAGGTCCTTAGGCCAACCTACGACTAGTAAGAAATTCAATAATGGAACAAGGGTCATAAGTTACAAAACTGCAAAAGTCAGAGCTTCTTAATTAGATAAAAGAAAATTTGTGTATAGTATATAAAAGAGAGTCACACTCTCTTTAATGGCCTTTAAAGAAAGTGGCTTCAGTCATTGGTTCGAAGCCAAATAAGAGCTTTCTTTGTCTTCTTTTTTTCGAGAAAAGGTCCCCTCTTTCAATATCATGATTGGGTCAACCAGGCAAGATCATGAGTGAATAGAAAAAAAATGATTGATTCCCTTCTAGTTTAGCATTTTTGGAGAAACTCTTTTCAGTGGAAGAGCTAAGATGGATTTCCCTCTGCTTTTGCTTGTTGGTTCTATTTTTTATAGTATTCTTAGGTATGTAGTTCATACTCACTTTTGAAAGAGCATTCTCTCTAATTTTCTTATTTTTTTAAATAGAATTTCATTATGGAACTTTCTCCTCGAGCTGCGAAAGTAACAAGTCTATTAGAAAGTCGAATTAGCAACTTTTACACAAATTTTCAAGTGGATGAAATCGGTCGAGTGGTCTCAGTTAGAGATGGAATTGCACGTGATTATGGATTGAATGAGATTCAAGCTGGGGAAATGGTTGAATTTTCCAGCGGTGTGAAAGGAATAGCCTTGAATCTTGAGAATGAGAATGTACGAATTGTTGTCTTTGGTAGTGATACAGCTATTAAAGAAGGAGATCTTGTCAAGCATACTAGATCTATTGTGGATTTTCCTGCAGGAAAAGCTATGCTAGGGTGTATGGTCAATGGCTTGGGAGTACCTATTGATGGAAAGGGGGCTCTAAGCGATCACGATCGAAGACATGTTGAAGTGAAATCCCCTGTGATTATTGAACATATATCAGTACACCAGCCTATACAAACAGGTTTAGAACTAGTAGGTAGCCTGGTTCCTATAGGTCATGGCCAACAAGAACTTATAATCAGGGACCAACAAATTGGAAAAACAGCTATTGCTATCGATACCATATTAAACAAAAGCAAATGAACTCAAGGGCCACCTCTTCGAGTGAGACATTGTATTGTGTCTATGTAGCAATTGGACCAAAACGCTCAACTGTGCCATAATTAGTTCCAATTCTTTCAAAAGCGAATGCTTTGGAATATACTATTCTTGTAGCAGCCACCACTTTGGATCTTTCTCCTCTACAATTTTTGGCCCCATATTCTGGGTGTGCCATGGGGGAATATTTCCACGATAATGGAATGCACGGATTAATAATCTATGATGATCTTAGTAAAGAGGCGGTAGCATATCGACAAATGTCATTATTGTTACGCCGACCATCAAGTCGTGAGGCTTTCCCAGGGGAAATTTTCTATTTACATTCCCGTCTCTCAGAAACAGCGGCTAAACGATAGGACCAGACAGGAGCAAGTAGCTTGACTGCCTTAACCGTCATTGAAACACAAGTTGGAGATGTATCGGCCTATATTCCCACCAATATGATCCCCATTGCTGATGGACTAATCTGTTTGGAAACGGAGCTCTTTAATCAGAAAATTAGACCTGTTACTAATGTCGGCTTATCTATTAGTCATGTCGGGTCGGTCGCTTAGTTGAAAACTATGAAACAATTCTGTGGTAGTTCAAAACTGGAATTGGCACAGTATCATGAAGTGGTCGCCTTTACTCAATTTGGCTTAGACCTTGATGCTGCGACTCAAGCATACTCAATAGAGGTGCAAGGCTGACAGAAGTACCAAAACAACCACAATATGCACCACTGCCAATTGAAAAACAAATTATAGTCATTTATGCAGATGTCAATTGATTCTATGATCGATGCCACTAGACAGAATTTCTTAATATGAGAGAGCCATTTCAAATAGTGTCTAACCCGATTTACTACAATCCCTTTTCGAAGAAGGTGGCTTAACTAATGAAAGAAAGATTTAATTAACTACATTCTTAAAAGAAAGTGCTTTAGTTTTTATTTCAATTTAAGACAATACAAGGAAAGGAAAAAGTTCTCTTAGGGGTACCACAAAGAAAAGCAAAAAATAGCTAAAAATAGTATTCTTCCGTTATCATATATATGAGATGGGTGGGCCTTTTTTTTTAAGAAAAACAAAAGGTGATGTACTATTGGTTGTGGTCTTCTTAACATGACATGACAAGAGGGCGAGGCTCCTAGCAATGAGAGGGAAGGGGAGTGGGTAAGCAGGCTCCGTCCACCAGATTTCTTTTAATTTCACATTCAAAAAATGGAGTCAATATGGCATGTTGTATTACTTTGATGGTCCATCGGACGATTCTGCCTAGTATGTTACTGGACAAGGCTAGGTTAGCGACTCCTTGTAGCATGTCATGCCATATGAGTCTTCTAATTAATAAGATCTCCATTCGGCATCTCTAGGGGTTGAATTCCTGGAATACAAAAGTTACAGGACTAAGCTACTACTCATACAAGATTGAAACATCAGCGGTTTCAAACATCACCTATGATAATTCAAAAACATTTTTCTTATTAACTGACTTGAAAGCTAGGTTCTCTTCTCTATATCTGGCAATGGTCAACATTATCCAAGAGGCAAAAGAAACAGGTCAGATCACCTATAGACCCCTATTTTATTGGAATTAGGTGCTCATGTTTTTACTGTTATCAATGAATCTCTTCCATGTTCGATTCTACTCTATGTTACAACATTTCTGTGAATACTCTTCTGATCTAAGTGGTCTTATTCTTTGTCCCATGCTAGGAAGCACTACTCCTCTTTTCATTCCAAATTCAAGAATACAACTGATACGATTAATTGGTCTGTGCACCTCTCTTACTACTTTTTTGTATCCCCCTATTCTTCGAATACAATTTGATCCTTCTATGGCCAAATCTCAATTTGTGGAAAGCCTTTGATGGCTTCCTTATGAAAACGTCAATTTTTATTTGGGTATAAACAGTATCTCTTTATTCTTCATGATATTAACCACTTTTCTGATCACTATTTGCTTTTTAGTGGGTTGGTCTGGTATGAGAAAATATTGGAAAGAGTACATTACAACATTCCTAATTCAGGAATTTATAATGATCGTTGTATTCTACATGCTGGATCTTCAACTATTATATATTCTTCCCGAAAGTGTGCTAATCCCTATGTTGTCCGGAGCTAAGTATATCATATTCGCTAGGATAAAGCCTTTTCTCTGTAGGTGCCTTGTGTAGTAAACCCCCTAGGTGCGGTCATCCATCGTCCTAAAGTAGTCCCCGCGAAGCTTTCCAGAAGAGAGGGGTAGTCTTATGTTTTAGCATAACATTTCTACTTGAACCCGCCCAACTCAACTCAGAAGAATCGATCCTGATAGACACACCTTTTTTCCTTTGGGAGGGTACTCCGAGTAATGGGTACCTCATAGAACCTCGATTCGCCTACTCGGGTCTTGTATGGATATGCAGGAGGGGTGCTCCTAGGTGTGTGTAGGGGTTATGTTTGTTTGTGAGAAAGGATTCCTCATCAAGTAAGTTTGGGGGTGTGGACACACTTGCATGAATTCAGGTAACGACTACAAGGGAGAAATTGAAAGGAAACTGTACCTGACCTGGGATTGACGTAAACTTGTAAGCTACCGAAGGTAGGGATAATCGTCTAGGTTTAACTGTGAAGAAAAAAAGTCACCCTTCCACAGTAGATGGGTTTCTTCCTCTGTCATTGCTGGGAAGTTCTGATGAGGAGACCTTGGGATAAGTTGCTAAAACAAATGGGATAGGAGGATCGACTTGTGCAGATAATTTCGAAGAAAGACTGTTGGCAGCAAGTAGAGAGATTTTTGTTTCCTCTTCAAAAAATAAGGAAATACGGGCAGGGTAGAGCTTGACACAGGGTTCGAGAATAGGGCAAGGTCCTGTCCTCAAGATTCAGATAACAAAAGAGTTCCAAACCTTTATGCTCCATACAAATGTTGCATACAAGTTCCGGCCAGGATGATTAAGAAAGATTCAACCAATTTGAACCGCTCATATCACAATAGTAGTAGCGTAAAGGCCAAAAGTCAAGGGGTGGCCATAATATAAGGCTATTAATTTCACACTTCTCTCTCTTTAAGAGAGTGATCCGCTGTGTGAGCAGCCAGACTGTGCCTTACATGTGCTCTACAGGCCGCACGTAGTGTTTCTTCCCAACGAGCCCTTTTTTCTATATGGAAGACGGGCATTGCATTCGGTTCAAAAGGCATGGTTTTCAGTATGTCTATAGATAGGGCCCTACTAGTCCGGATAGACAGTGAGCCATTCTTTCAACCGGGAAGTAGGCCGGACCCTACGGGCTGGCATCTCTCGCAATGCAAGCACTAATGTTCGACACCACCCGAGAAGCAAAACATTCGTTAGTCCAGGCTGAAGATACAGGCATAGATAGTGGTTTAATGCCAAGGACGATGACGAAAGATCGGGATGGAGCCGTATAAGGCAGAAGTCCCACGTATGGTTCTCTGAGAATTGAGTGGCTATTACTGGAGTTTCAACCAAGCACCACCGATCAATTCCTCTTTGGGGCCACCCCTAACTCTACCATTATTATAGACGTACGAGGTTGGAGACAGAGAAATATCAAGGCAGCATATCAGTTCTTTTATACTTTACTTGGATCTGTTTTTATGCTATTAGTTATTCTGTTGATTCTTCTCCAAATGAGAACATTCAATTTATAAATCTCATTAACCATAGAATTTAGTGAGGGGCGCCAAATCTTTATATAGATTTCTTCTTTCGCCTCATTTGCCGTCAAAGTGCCTATGGTACCAGTTCATATATGGTTAGCAAAGATCATGTAAAGGCACGTACGATAGGATCCGTCATCTTGGCTGGAATTGCTTTAAAATTGGGAACCTACGTAGTTTTAAGATTTACAATACCCATGTTTCTCGAAGAGACACATTGTTCCACTCCTTTCATTTATACTTTAAGTATGATTGCTATAATATATACTTCCTCGACCACTTTAAGGTAGATCGATCTTAAGAAGATCATTGCTTACTCCTCAGTAGCTCATATGAATCTGGTGACTATTGGTATGTTTAGTCGGGCGGTGGTCGTTAGGTCATCTATTTTGAGTTATGAACACACAAGGCCAAAACATTTGTGCCGGGTGCATGATCCATCAACCTACTAGCAATGGGGGAGAAAGAATAGCATGTCGCAATTAAAGCTTGATTCGAGGCGTCAAAAAAAAACTGTCATCTGTTCTATAAACAAAAGCGCCTTAGTGCCCCGAGACGGGAGTGGGGGATAGCCCTACGCGTAGGCAATAGCAGCACGGCTCTACGAAGTCAGAATCAAATCTTTCTATTATCTTTCCCAATTCATTCGTGAATAATAACTCAAGGCCATGAAGCAAGTACTTCTAGCTGCTTTGCCTGCTTCTTATTATGGCGGCTATGTTTTTATGGTGAAAATGAATGAAAAGTGATATGAGTATGCTCTTATCAAATCGATTCATAGATAGCCTGATCTGTTATGATAGATCGGAAGAGATAGAGAGGGAATCTATTAAGAATAAGGGGAAATCTTTGATTTCTATCTATTGATGAGACAACTATCTATTGATAATCCATTAGAAAGAAATTGATATGTATCTAATGGAGTCCACATTGTAGGTAGAGCACCCAAGCGCTTTTTAGGCTAGCTTAGTTCTATTATCCATCGGTCCAATGCACTAGGCTTATCTCATGGAAGTGAAATCCAAAATGTAGTTGTCGTGCTCGCCACCTTGATGCATTCCCCTCTCTCCCCTGTATCATCCCACATAGAAAGAAAGAGCACAGAGCCCCGGCCTGACCTATAGGTTTGCTAATGTAAAGCGAAGAGTTGAGCCTAAACTGGTGAACCGAAGTCACTTTCGGCACCATACTTCTTATAGCTAACATGTGTCCAGTCCAGCGAGAATGTGCAGTGCAAATAAACCCAATTTGCTATACCGAATCCCCCGCTGGCCATCGAGGACCAAGTATTAAGGACATGATCCACAAGAGAAGTCCTCATTCTTCCATTTGGGATAGGTGCATGAACGATAACTCCAAATGTCACAAATCTACCGCCTACCTACCGTCTAGGTGGCACCAGCGGGATCCAGTAGGGAAGTGTCGCGGCTGCTCCACTTCATTGCGTTGCTGTCTCATGAACTGAACTTCATTGCCTTCCCATGCAGAAAGCGAATGGGCGTTGTGCCATGGGTCAGTTTCGGGGTGGGGAACGAAGAGAGACCAAAAGAATGATTCATTTGGATTGATGATCTTTTGCAGCCCAAAAACCCAGAATCAATGGAGTGTCTATCTATCCATGAACATTTATTCTATCTGTATATCTAGGGGATCTCTCTATATATATAGAATTTTTTTATGGAATGATATGATCGACTAGCCATCGCCGCATATCAGCTATGTTGAATGCGGGATTTCTGTTGGATTAGAACTTTGGGATGCTTTTCGACCTAGCGAAAAGGGCTCTAAGCCTTCACGTAAGCAAGCGCGATAGAAATGGAGCACGCAGCTACCGCTTCCCCCGACCGACTAAAATACAACAGTCGCGACCTACCTTGATTCAAAAGAAAGGCGAAGCGTTTGGCAACAAGCAAACGACTTTCTATTATAGTTGCAAGGGTTCTAAACCTCAACTACTTAAGTACCGAAGGATGCTTTCAGTTGGTTTCATAATGGGGCTGGTCACTACAAGCTGTTGGTGCTCAGCTCTGTCTTAGATTGAACGTTGACTTGTCTTATTGTCGTTCACTCTCAAAGGAGAGTTTCAGCTGAGAACCGAATAGTGTTCGTGTCTAAAGGTGAACAAAGCCCTCGCTTCTAGAGTTCACTGCTTTTCCCAGGCCGAAGAAGGGCTTATACTACTCTCCATTGTTTTATATGTTCATTCAGTACCAATACAAACGAAAACTACACCAAAGTGGAAGGGCCAGTACAGAAGCTAGAAGTAGCTAGCCTATAGTAGTTGGCCTAAACAAAGCCTCACGACAACATAAAATTAGTCTTATAAATTGAATCTTCAGTAGGGGGCATAGCCCGCCCGTCTATCAATAAAGAGGCTGAGAGTAAGTGTAAGCTCACTCGGAAGCTCAAAGGGCTTCCCTTCATTCGCTTCGCGGGAGGCGCACAGCACATAGCTGGAAGTCAGAGGACCCATACTACCCGGGCAAGAAAGAGGGGAACATTTTTTCATAAGAAGAAATAAAAGTATGGAGGCCTCTATGCTCAATCAAATAAGAAAGATCGAAAGCAACAATAGCCTTTTTCTTCTTGATAAAGAAAAGGGGGAGTATTGGTCAGAATTAAAGACCATACTCCCCAATTGAGGCTCTTAGAAAGAGTATTACAGGTTACTATCTTTCGAGAACAGAGATCTGCAAATCAGGAAGAGAAAACATTCATGTTTTTTTTCTCTTTCAAGAGATTCTGTCTCGAAATCGTGCCTTGAGGGGGGATGCTGCCAATCCTACCGAGGAGTTTATGGATTTCTTTTCTGAGAAGCGAGAGGTACTGGAGAAAAACCTCGAATGGGCCCGGTTGAGAAATATATAAAGGAAATCAAGTTCATTGAGCAAGTAAAATTTGATCTTGAAGCACGTCGGTACAAGTCTCCTTATATAAACAAAATTCTTGGGTTAGGGTGAAATCCAGATATCTACGAAAGAACGCTAGCTTCATGCTTAACACATGCAAGTCAAACGTCTACAAAAATGCTGTCGTTTTCATTTTTGGTTCCTGTTTCTTGTTTTTTTTCCAGTATGCCGATCTATGATTGTATGATTTTTGGTTGTCAGATCACACTCGAAATTATGTATCTACTAATGATATTTTTACCCCTGCTCGGTAGTCTTGTAGCTGGTTGTTTCAGACATTTTCTAGGAAAAGAAGGAACCACTATAATAACCACTATGTGCATTTCATTCTCTTTGATCTTCTTTGTGATTACTTTTCATGAAGTTTCACCGGGAGCTAATGCTTGCTATCTAAGAATTGCTCGATGGATCTCATCGAAAATGTTTAAGGCTTTTTAGGGCTTCTTTGGTGATCATGAAGTCACCGGATGAATTTCTGAGTAAATACATCAGATCCAGACGCGGCTATTGCTCCACAGCTATACGAACTCGACCCGCTCCTACCCACTTCGGGGTACCATATCATGTCGGGAATAAGGGGGGACATAATGGATGTAACCACTCACTTGGTTAGGGGTTGTGCCAACCTGCCTTTCGATTGATACACAGTTGTGAAGGCCGATCACGAATGCTACAGGTGTGGGAGCGATCCTGGTCAGGGAAGGCTAAGACGGCGCCTTGTATATGGGTAACAAGAGGGAGCTTATGCCTCGATGGTGGGGCCTTATGAGGAAGGGCCCAGCCCAATAGGGACAACACACCCCTAATTTCAAGCACACCTCTGTATTGACTGAATCACTCTTTCGGTCTAGTCGGTGGAATCGGTGAACCATGCAATCTGGTTAGATGCGTGGGGAAGAGGGCTCGTAGTACTCCTTTTTATTGATCTAGCCTTTTCTTCATCTTGATTGTGAATCACCTACTAAAGGGGCAAGCCTATATGCCTTATTTCAGAATACTAAGGTAGGCGGTGGACTCTTTCATTAGGTAAGGGAAGAAGGGGCCTAAGCACGGTAGATGTCATACACTTGAGTGGCAAAGGAAAGCAATACCTTATCTTTTTTCAAGGCCTGTTCGGACATACGGTTCCCGCGGAAGATCAAGTTTGGCGAGCTGTATGATGGGAAACCTTCTATCACAGTTCAAAGAGCACTGAATTAGAATGAGAGGTTTACCAGCACATCATTGCATACAAAGGGAGCTCTCTCAATTCACATATTGGTCTGACTCGTAATTTAGTTCTGACCTAGTGTTCGATAGCCCGACCATAGTGATGTTAATTGTGGCTAGATTCATAAGTAGCTTGGTCCATCTTTAATACATTTCATATATGTATTAGGATCCGCATAGCCCTCGATTTATGTGTTATATATCCATTCCTAATTTTTTTATGCCAATGTTGGTCACTGGAGATAACTCTCTTTAATTATTCCTAGGATAAGAGGGGGTAGGTCTTGCTTAATATTTGTTAATTCACTTATGGTTTACATGACTTCAGGTAGATAAAGCAACTATAAAAGCTATGCTTGTCTATCGAGTAGGTGATTTTGGATTAGCTCCTGGGATTTTGGGTTGTTTTACTATTTCAAACAACAGACTTTTCAACAATTTTTGCTCATGCTAGTGCCCCCAGAAATTCGTGGATTTCTTGCAATATGAGATTGAATGCCATAACTCTTATTTGTATTTTAATTTTTATTGGTGTTGTTGGGAAATTTTCACAGATAGGATTGCTTACTTAGTCACCTAATGCTATGGAGGGTCCCGCTCAAGTATCCGCTTTGATTCATACAGCTACTATGGTAACAACTGGCTTTTTCTTGATAGCAAGGTGCTCCCCTTTATTTGAATACCCACCTACTACTTTGATTGTTATTACTTTTGCCGGAGCTATGACATCATTCCTTATAGCAACCACTGGAATATCACATAATGATCTAAAGAGGATCATAACTTATTCAACTTGCAGTCAATTAGGCTATATGATCTTTGCTTGCGGCATCTCTAACTATTCGGTCAGCGTCTCTCATTTAATGAATCATGCCTTTTTCAAAGCATTACTATTCCTGAGTGCAGGTTCAGTGATTCATGCCATGTCAGATAAGCAAGATATGCGAAAGATGGGGGTGGGCTTGCCTTCTTGTTCCCTTTTACCTATGCCATGACGCTCATGGGCAGCTTATCTCTAATTGGATTTCAATTTCTAACTAGATTTTATTCCAAAGATGTGATCTCAAAGCTCGCTTACACTAAGTATACCATTAGTGGGAACTTTGCTTTCTGGTTGGGAAGCATCTCTGTCCTTTTCACTTCTTATTACTCCTTTCATCACTTTTTCTAACATTTCTAGTATCAACTAATTCATTCGGGCGAGACATCTTACGATGTCATAATGCGCCCATTCCTATGGCCATTCCTTTAATACTTCTGGCTCTCAGGAGTCTCTTTGTAGGATACTTGCCCAAAGTGTGACTTGTTAGGCCATAAGTAAGTACTGTGACGAAGCAGCTGTTGCTCACTCGACACGATCGTAAGAGTACACAATTCACCCAAAAGGATCATCCAGGGCGAACAAGAATTGGGGATCGAATGTGGGTGAAATTTCCGCCAATGGCTGAGATATTCAGTCAACTCCCTTCCCTTTTATGGGGGTCCCAACCCCTACAAGTGAGCAGAAAAAGAGGGAGGAAAGAGGCCTTGGTGAACCATCATAATTAGTGAACAAGTGTAATCTTCGCTGTCTAACAGTATGGAGCATTGACCACACCAACGGAAAGGCCTTGAATAGAAGGAGGAGAATGAGCGTGTCACACCCTAAAGTCCCGTTAAGGCAGATTGGCACCCGTTACCGTTAAGACTCGGGAGAACCAACCTTTGCCTATGCGTTTTCTATATATATTATATGAGATTTCTACCTTTGCCATGCTTTTAAGAAAATAAGCAGTGATAACAAGACAAAAGGAAATGCATATGACTAGGCCATTTGGGCCAGGGTGTCTAAAGTACGAGACATGACCATACTTTAATTTACATAGTCTACAAAGCCTCTAGATAAGAGAAAGTATCTGACAAGGGTTGAGACAAGCCCCGCCTCAACTAACTGTACAATATAAACATATAAGCTCTAGACACACAAAAAGCCTCGGAGCAACCTGGAGCTTGGTATCAGAAGCTGGATATCCTATACTCCTACTAGGGAGATCTACTAGCGCTTGTATCTGCAGCATGAAATGTAGGTCCCCTATAAGGGACATTAGTATGAGATAATGTACTGAATAAGTAAGGCAGGATATACTATATGTGAAGTAATAACTTAAGTGAGACCATGCACTGGTTAAAGATTAGAGACCACCTTTGCTTATACTTTGGAATCATGCACTTTTTGTTCTTTATGTTAATTTACCTTTACTGTATAATCTGTGCATAGCTGTAATACAAATGACCAACTGATCAGTGGTAAAACTGTATTGGGATCGTCCCTACCTAGGTTCTTCCTTAACCTCTCGGGCTACCACCCATGATAGGATAGTCCCTGGCTAGGTGATTCTTCCACCCCTCGAGCTATCACCCACCAATAAACAATATAGTAGGATCGTCCCTGACTAGGTTCTTCCTTAACCCCTCGGGCTACCACCCATGATAGGATCATCCCTGGCTAGGTCATTCATCCACCCCTCGAGCTACCACCCATCAATAAACGATATACTTTATCTTTCAATTACCTTTGAGGTGTTCTTTTAGTGGTCATAATATTGGAGCTGTAGGACTGTATATGTCAATAGTTGGACTGCATTTCTCAGATCCTACATGGTATCATCAGTAGTTGGTTCCGAGGGAATTTCACTACTCTCAGGTTCATTAGTAACTAGAGGGGTTGGAGATGTTTATGAAAGGACTTCTCTCAAACCTCATCTCATTGTCTCACCTGGCTAGTTATACCTACAACCACTTCTACTCTATTCCCTTTACCTTTGTTCTGCATCGTTTCTCCCATACTTGTTGTACAAAACAATTTAGAAATTAGACATAATGCACCTATTACACTTGACTTTATTGCATGATCTAAAGAATGGAAAGAAAGTAACAAATCCTAAATGCCACATAGCCTCTTACTTATAAATGTGATGTACAACACATCAATAAACAAGATTCTACACAGACACAGCTTTGTTAACTCCCTAGGATGACCCACTCTGATACCACTTCTGTCATGCCAGAAAGTCCCGTTGGGGCGGAATAGCATCGCCGATAAGGCTCGGGGGAACCAACCTTTATCTATGCGATTTCTATACATATTATAAGAGATACCTTTGACATGCCTTTAGGAAAATAAACAGTGATTACAAGTCAAAAGGAAATACATATGACTAGCTCATTGGGGCCAAGGTGTCTAAAGTACGAGACATGACCATACTTTAATTTACATAGTCGACAAAGCCTCTAGATAAGAGAAAGTATCTGACAAGGGTCAGGACAAGCCCCGCCTCAACTAACTGTATAATATAAACATATAAGCTCTATACACACATAAAGCCTCAGAGCAACCTGGAGCTTGGTATCAGCAACTAGATATCCTGTACTCCTACTGGGGAGATCTATTAGCACTTGTACCTGCAACACGAAATACAGGTCCCCTATAACGGACTTTAGAATGAGATAATGTACTGAATATGTAAGGCAACATATACTGTATGTGAAGTAATAACTTAAGTGAGACCATGCGCTGGTGCATGATTAGAGACCACCTTTGGTTATACATTGGAATCATGTACTTTATGTTCGTTATGTTACTTTACCTTTATTGTATAATTTGTGCATATTTGTAGTACAAATGACCAACTGATCGTCCCTGGCTAGGTTCTTCCTTAACCCCTAGGTCTAGCACCCGTGATAGGATCGTCCCTTGCTAGGTAATTCTTCCACCCCTCGGGCTACCACTGATCAATAACCAATATATCAGGATAGTCCCTAGAAAGGTTCTTCCTTAACCCCTCGGACTACCACCCATGATAGGATCATCCTTGGCTAGGTGATTCTTCCATCCCTCGGGCTACCACCCATCAATAAACAATATACTTTATCCTTCAATTACCTTTGAGGTGGTTCTTTTGGTAGTCACAATATTAGAGCTGTAGAACAGTATATATAGATGTGACAAATAGATAATCATACAAACAATATGATAATGAAAAGAGTATGTTACACAAATAATGAAATGCGTATGAAATGAAACAACTCATGAACTTTATTTAGTAACAAGAACCTATGTAACATGGTATTCATGTATGTATGCAAATTTAAAGTTAATGTATGTATGTAAAATTGAAGTTAACTATGTATGGAAGCATGTGAACATGTCAAAGAGTGTAGAGACAGTTAATAGTTGTGTCGGAGTTGGTAAGCGCCTTTATGTGCCAAGGAAGGATCTATATTTCAAGCCAAACAATACGGAATCAAGTAGCCTTACATACCTCATTGTATGACCTCGTTACTACCTCAAGATAACCTTCCCTTCCTCAAAATATATATCTACAATATAGTAGGTGATAAAGCTAGCATTATCAGCCAATAAATATATCTTGGCAGCCCACTCACATAAAAAAAACAACACACGGCCAGCAATCGGGAATTTATGAAGCCGAGCGTATTCTTTCAAACTTTCCGCCCCTAATCGTATTTTCCAATACACATTTGCTTTTACACATCATTTCCAGCCTATTTAGTGCCAAAAACCTCTTACAACAGCCCACAAAATACAACACATAACAATCTACTCAATCTACAAATGGACAGCATAATGTTACCTCCCTTCGCTACATTTCAACGTAGACAATTCCAAACCTGTTCCAACTCTAACCAAACTGATCCAACAACATTTACACACACAAAAAGTACTAAAACATTCTTCGAAGAGTAGCCAAGAAGTCATGAAGGACATAAGCTAATAACCTTTCATCCAACAACCCACAAGTTCCAATCAACATTACAATTAAGATAACACAATAAAACACGTTTATTAAATGAAAAAAAAAATTAGGAAAGCAACCTTAGCGTAATATTTATACCTCAAACCATATTAATAACATCAAATTCTCTTCATAATACAGCCCACAAACCATAGAGAAGTCACTAGAACAAAAGGCAAATGTGCAGCAACTTTCGAAATACATGTTGTCCCAAATTTCCAGCACAAACATACTAGCATATACTTATTTTTCATAGTTAAACCATACTAAACACAAGTGTAAACTTACATACCGCTATCTTCAAAGTGTGAGGCTTCTCTAATAAACCTAGAAGTTCTCTTGTGGCTTCTTGCTAGGTTAAGAAATAAGAACAATAAAGTTTTGAGAAAGCTGAAATTTTCCAAGTTTAAAAGTGAATGAATTTTGCTGCTTGTAACCCCTTTTTAAAGGCCTAAATTGGCCGCTTGAATCTTGACCTTTTGACCATCTTATACCACATATTAATAATTTGGTTATCCAATAGTTTGGCCCTTACACTTTGACCTAAATGGGTCTCCAAGTTGATGGTCTTGGGCTACCCATTTTCCCAATTTCTCTTACGTAGTTTTGGGCCCAAATAGTCAAGTGGATTGTAATATCTTTGGTCCCTTTTTAATATATTGCTTGGGCTAAAATATAGTCCATGTGTGATGCTAAAACATGGGCCAAATTTACACCCTTAATACGAACTTTATTCATAATCGGACTTGGAAAATTCGAAGTCGAGCCTCGTCTCCGTTAAAGTTAAGCTAAGCAAGTAGGTGACTCACCTGGTAGTTTCTTAATTTCTACAAGCACCTCAATCCCCTTACTTCATTTAAGGTCGATATCCCATCAATTTGACACAAAACATGTACACCCTCGACACTCTTAAGCGTTAGACGCACATATCCCCCTATAACATGGAATTCGAGCACTTTGAAAAAATGGGCGCTAATTTGACCAAACCATATCATGTTTCATTTGCATTGTATTAGGATTGTAAGGTGTGGGCTATTACAGAGCGGAATCAATGTGTTCTATTTCTGGCCTTGCACTGACATTACAATGGACCATGAACTAAACGGCCACTGCCTGAAAGGACTATGTCCAGGGGACCACCGGCCCCCCACCCACAAGGTACATCTCGCGCGTATGGGCCGCTATAACTATCTAAGAAGACACTCGAAACTAGAAGGATAAACAAAACCACCTAGTGGACTGCCGAGCTACAAGTCCAACGACACGGGAGCGGGATTCTCTAAAAAGCAAAGGTCATGGGTGGCTAAGAGGGCCCACTTAGATACTTGGGATCTCAGCAGGAAATGCGAATGTTGCAACAAGCTGGCCGGCCAAAGAGAATCAACTAGTTTAGTTCTGAATTGAGTAGGCTCATAACTAGGGAATACCCTAACCCTAGGTACCGGGGCGTGGCCATCCTTCAGTTGCGGTCAACTTTTTGGATTTGTCCATTGACAGCTGAGTGTTTAGATCTAGTTTGATTCATGATCGCACCTACAAACCTTATCCCATGGGCTTTAGCGGACGTTTTTCATTCTTCACGCAATCCTTAGTAGCCTTTCCAAAGTCAACCAAACAGCTTACCTTTGAAAAGGAGATAAATAGGCCTTCGCCCTTATGCCTTTATATATAATAGAAGAAATTAGATAGTTGTATATAGAATTAGCTAGATCTTCTGAAGCATGAACAGAATTGCCTTTGTTCTGAAGGCCTAGCGAGTTCCTTTTTTTTTCAAAGGCGACTCTTTTCTTTCCTCAGAATGATGACTTGCTTGTTCAGTACTACTAACTATTATAGGAGGATGCATCCCCCTCGGGACTACCAGTAGCTAGATCTCATGCAAGTTAGGTAGTGGTTTTATTAGCTGCAAGTGGAACATAGGCGCTTTAGGTGTGTGTTGACTATGCACTCTCACTTCATGTAATGTCATATTTATGATAGAGGTAGTGTGGTGATTGACATCAATGCTAATACTGATCCCCAAGGTTCAACAAATGAATAAAGTCGTGATTGTACCCGGATAGAGATAGTGCTCTTCCTCTGATATCTCCAAGCCGACCATAATATAATAGATAGGAGAAGTAGTCAATAGCAGTCTGTTCTAGCCTATCGATAGATAGAAGGTTGCTTCCAAGCTCAAACCATTTAAAACGGAATTGCTACTTTTTTCTTGTTATTGATAGAGTGGTATTTTTTGCCCCTATCAAATCAAATAAAGTAGAGGGGGAGAACTAGGAGAGAGAAGGAAAAAGAGCAAAGGATTGACAAGTCTAATGGGGGAAGAATGGCTGACACATTGACTTCTTTGATAGACGAAAAAAACCAAAGCCGTCTAACCTAACCCCCAGGGTGGACCCCAAATGAAAGGCGCTAGACGGACTAAGGGCAAGCAAGAAAAAGAAAGCAGCTAGCCCTATGTGTAATACCTTGTCGCGAGAGAGTCTTTCTCCAATGAGAATAAAGAAAGTTTTTGGGTAATACAAGAAAGGAAATCGCCCTTTGACACCAAGGGATAAGAGCTAATTGCTGGTGATGACTTGGTGAATGGAATCTATGAGAGAAAGTTCTCGAATCAAGTTATGACCAAAGCGGAACCAACGAGTTCATTCGAACAAGGTAACAAGTCTAAGGGAAGGATCAAGCTTGAAACTAATGGACGGGCATAGGCTTAATAGTGAATGCAGACCTCCCTGCTTATAGATATGACATCAATGACAACAATAAAAGAAATATGTCAAGAGAAAGTCTTAGCCCTTAAAATGCATTGCGAAGAGAGATAGAAGACGAAGATTTTCTGATGCAGTGCTGGCACTAGATGGAAAAGACAGATAAAAGAACAACCCACTGGAAGGGCATACCTCAAGGGGCATCAATCTCCCCAGCAAAGATCTATCTGCGCGAAGCCGACCTATCGATAGAAAGAAAGATGCAGGAAAGGTGGTAAGTAAAGAAGAAATCCAAATTAGCTTTGGGAGTGTGAGATAGGCAGACGGGGAGTATGCAGCCGAACAACCGCTGGGTGTTCCAACAGTGATAGATGAACTAATAAGATGGGCCACTCCAAACCTAGAGCTAACATTTAAATCAAAAACCAACATCGGGTCTCGGCTATCCAAAAAAAGCATACTGAAGTGGAAGATCACAAAATGCAACATAACAAGGGGGTTGTTAGACCGTAGCTTACATGAAGGAAAAAGCTAATCAATCAGAATTGACACAGGGAGGAGAGGCAAAAGAGAGATTTTCGAGCCTGCAAGCAGCAAGCAATAATGGTGTTTCCGCCGTTGGGTACTAGCTTGTAGTTTAGTGGTATAGCAGGGGTGCCCCTTTCTCAAACTTTTCTATAATATAAGGTAATCTTTTTGGAACCCTAGTTTTGGAGTTTTTCCCAACCAACCTATACCTTACTAATAAAAAGGGGCTTTCATTTTTCAGCTGTATTGCACTACCGCATAAACAATGGATCCGCTGGGCTAGATGAGCAACCTTTTATCTTGCCTTTATACCAATAGTAGAGTGGCTTGCTACTTTCAATCAGAAAAGGAAGATTGAGCAAGGCAAAGGAGAAAGGAGTTATCCCCCTTCTCTGTTAACCCGCCTTAGCATATATAGAAAAAAGAAGGAGCAGAGAAGGAAGAACAACCGTTTTACTTTGGCACATGAGGTGGCGGGTTTGTCTAGTTAATATAATGGAATTGTATTAGACTGCAAATCTGGGAATGATGGTTCGACCTCGTCCTTACCCTCGAGGAGTGGTGAGCAGCACATAACTTGTTTCAATCAAATGGCATAGCAAAGTATTAGTGTAGGAGGCTTTCCTTTGTTATAGAAATCCACATATAAGATTTTGGAACTTCCAAACCAATGAAATCCAAGATGAGAAGGAGCTTTTTATGTTACGCTTCAATAGAATGAATTCAGTAGGGCTAGAATAGGCCCTATGTCGATCGAAGGTGTTGTGCCACTTGAATTCAAATCTATCTGACCTTCAATCAATCTTTGTCTATCCATCTCATAAAAAATTCAAAAAAAGGCTAAAACAACTGAATTGGTTAAGGAAAAGAAACCCCCAGTGACCAAGCACTCTTGCCCCCAAAAGTAGAGACCAAAGAACAGCCAGGTTGTCGAGGACACGTCCAAGGAGGAGGCGGGTGCCCTTTTAAGTTGACCACTCTACCCACTAATGGACTATGAGGGCGGAAGGCAAACGAGAATCGATCGAAAACTTGAATTGCTTGATTTACCCCTTCATAATCCATTCATTAAGGTTGGGGTTAAATGGAATCAATCAAAAGTGCAAATCGTGCAACTGAAATCGGGAAACGGACTATAGTACAATGACTAGGAATCGTGTTGGAGGAGTTTTTAGCATAAGCTAACACTCATGCAGTGGGAAGGACCCGTAACTCTCGAAGGGGCCACCAACCGCCCGAATCACTGTAGCAAACCCACTCTTTACTCAATGGATAGAGCTTATTCTCTTTCAATCAACAAAATGAGAAATGGGGGAGAAATCCAAAAAGAGGTCTTTATTGAAGAGGCTTTACACCTGAAATAGGACTAAAGTAGATCAAGAAGAATGGTCTGGGCTTTCGAAAAGATGAAGATGCAAGGGGTAAAGAGACAGTCTTTTGAACAACCAAGCTGACATAAGGATTCTAGCTCGATTCCACTTAGAGAAGATAGAGATTATCAGACGGGGAAAAGTGACACTCGACAACTATTAAACAAGTCCAAGAACAAAGACATGCCATGCCCTCAGGAAAAAGTTGTGATAATTGCCATGAATACTTTCCTCGAGGACGTGTATAAGAAGGTCTTTGTCGATTCCTATCAACATGGTGGATCTCTTAGTAAAGGGGCATGAAAATTGGAGACTTTGACTAAAATTGATAAGACATTTTTCTTGAGGAAGAGAATCTAGGATGAATTCTTTTTTGATTAGCTACGCGCTGACTGGATGCGTACTCGCATGATCAATCGATGGACCAGGGAATTGCGTGAATGATGAGACCAGCCTGACCTAAAGTCAAGGCTTTTTCCTCTCTTGATGGCGCATTTTGATTGACTGACACTAGGAACCTATTCGAAGAAAGAAGAAGCATGGCATTAGATGGGCGACGGAGAAATTTCCAATAGCGAATTACTTTACTCGATGGATGGAGGGAGAGCCCTCCAACTAAAGAAATAAATCAATGTTGAGTCAACAATCATCGATAGGGGTACCACCAAGTGATATCAAGACCATCCCCTTGTATAGGTATAGGGTTCCAAACCTATGCTTCTTCAAATATCCCATAAATCTAAATAAAGTAGGGACTTCAAAGCTTGTCTAAGAAGGGAGAAAATTGTCTTTGAGAAAGAAAAGGGGCGCCCTAGCTATAATCAAAAAATAGCATTAACGACCAAGAAAGGGCCCCTTACTATAGATAGGGCTTTAGCGCTTTACTAATAACAAACATATATAGGGCTGACTTTTTTCAGCTTGATCATAATCAATTCTATGTTTAAATAGTAGAAGAGCTACTTAGTAGCAGAGACCCAGAGAGATAAATAGAGAGGGGACTCTTTCATACCTGCTAACTCCTAGGATGAGAAGTAGGTCCCTTATTTTTGGCAGGAAGAGTTCTAGCCTTTGTTGCCCCTCGGTAGATTGAGTCTACTTAGTGGACTAGAAGGACATGAAGATCTATTGATCAATATGAATCTCGAGAGTGGATGGTTTATCTCCACCTCCTTGTCCTGGAGGCTCTCCGGTCGAGGAGGGGCTTAATATCGTAACCCTTTCTCCCGATGTATGAGAAAAGAGTGACGAACTCATTTTTCTTCAGACATTGGTTGGTCTAAAGAACAATAGTTAGCTTCTAACATTAAGTCTGTTGTTCCTCAATAGCTTAATGGTAGAGCGGTCGGCTGCTAACCGATTAGTCGTAGGTTTGAATCCTACTTAGGGAGATTTTTGAGTTATCGCTTTTCAAACCTAGCGCTTGCCTCTGGTGATGTCCTTCTCCTTTCTTCCTAAACTAGCAGAATTGTGGGATATCAAAAGTGGTAAGTTGATTGTTGGTTTTTATTCCTCACTCTAGTATAGGTTAACTTTGTCTGTTCCATTCTTAGGGAAAGATCCACTAGAAAGACTTGAGAAGTATCTTTATTAGCCGGAAGGAATTAGTCTCCACTAGCGTCATTCGAAGAACGAACAAGAAAGGGCTTACTGTTCAGGGTAGATGGATGTATCCCAATGGCTAAAGCTCTGCTAGCTTTTTGTAGACTGAAATCTCTTCTCTTTAGGCTTCGAGTTCTTTTTTGGGGGGATGGTCTAATTTACTAGTGGCAACGAAGTTCTCAAATGACTAGATTCTCCCGGAATTCTAGCTAAGTTAATCATCTTAGTTCCCTTCAATTAAATCAATAAGCTTTCTGATTGATTCAGGGCGCCACCGCCCTTCGTAGAATTAGAAACCATTGAGGGGGCCCTCGGCCCGAGAAGGGGAGAGTGGCTGAGTGGTCAAAAGTGGCAGACTTTGAATCTGTTGAAGTTTTCCTATGTAGGTTCGAATCCTGCCTCTCCCACTTGTTTATTGTAGATTTCAGAGAAGAGAAAAGAGGAATTCGTCAGCATAGGAAGGCCAATAGAGCGAAACTCTTTCATTTTTTGTCCATGCCATGAAGTGAAATTGTATCATATGTTAGTTAGAGAGATTAGCGAACTACTATGATCTATAGATTTCCCATCTATATCCAATCCCAATGAGAATAGAAGGGAGTCGCTTCCGGCCTGTCTTGTAGTCATAATCTTTTAGTTTATGTAGTCGTCAGCCTTCCTACACGCATACGCCTACCAGAATACCTCCTTCGTTCTGGACGAAGCCAAGCCGATACATACCATAGGCAAAGGAAAGACCCCCATTTCAAAGCCCCTGGGGAATGCAAGTTTGATCGAAGATTGGAGAGGAGAGGTGGAAGAAAGGACTCGGGATGGATTTTAGAGTCTTTGTGCAAGCTATATGCGGTGAGAGTCGCACGTACGGTAACGAGGGGGGTTCACGTCTATATCTGTAGTGTTGTGCTTAGGTCTACCGACCCTATAGATCTACCCACTTCGATCAAATAGCCAAGATTTTAACCGAATACGAAATCACTAGTGCTCGATCTAGTGGTATTTTTACGGGGATTCTATTTATTGTTGTAAGATCCCTACTCAAGATCACTGTAGTTCCTTTTCAGGAGGATGTAGGATGGCCTCCTATAGGTGGTAGGGTACGGTGGGTGGTACTGCTCTGGGGCCAATCTCCCTAATCGAGAGCGTGAAACTCATTACTACCTTGTAAGGTAATTGAGACCATAGCATATTACACGAAACCGCTGCTTTCTCTATAGTGTTATCACACAACTGCTCGCATAGAAGAGTAACTCACTCTGTAGAGTTGTCATATAAGATAAGCACGCCGCTCGCCTGCTAGCCGGGCGAATCGAAGTTATCTTCTAGTCAACTGTCCACCCAGTCAAGTGCCAAAAACATAGTTGAATCATGCAATGCACATTATTGGTGTGCTTCCTGCTCGCGAGGGAAGAAAGAAGAGCGACAGGGTTCAGATTTGACTGTTTGCAGCATGGGAGCAGATTCCCCAAAAAATCCCTGGGAACAATGAAAAAAAAAAGATAACTTGGTAACGAAAACTATAGGGGATGTATTGGCGAGATCCAATGGTGAACAGCTGCCCAAAAGAAAAACTTCCTGAAGTCCGAGGACCTTTAATACTGTACTCTACCCTCGAACCAGCAGCCTTCGTGCCAAGCAATACCGCTCTTAACCCTTTCCTTTCTCCATTTTGCCTCCTTCTTTGCTTTGTTCCAATAGAGTCTAAGGCAAAGTGGTTCGTATGCCTACTTTAGCTACTTGACAAAAGGGAACGAACAACATTTCATTTCTGGGTTTATGGATTTGATTCAGTCAGCCTCACGACATAATCAAAGTGAGGCTTTGGTTACCGGCAAACGCTTCCCCAAAGGCGCCCCTCTCCTCATTCTGTCTTTCCTATTGGGATAGCATCCTTCGGGCTTTGCCTGCCTTTTCTAATGAGAAATTCTACCATGTCCCAAGAAAGCGCTGGCAACAACTGAAAGAAAGGGGTCTATGTAGCGGCTGTGTCCGCCCCCTTCTTAGTCAATGGGGCACAGCAGGTTCGGCATCTACTACAAAAGAGAGAATCCACTTCAGATAACCATATCTCTTCTAGGCAGCGTGTGGAATGGCCGAGAGTGAACCTTTTTGGATATACAATCCAAGTATAAAGTAGAGTTACAGGAAAAGCCATCTGATGGAAAACGACTTTCACGTTCGATTCAGAGAGTACTTTTTTCGTTGATAATTCCTCGTTCCCTTTCGTGTGAATTCCCCAGTGGCTAATTTCAAACTTGTGGGGCCCTATCTATTCCATCTCTCGAGCCGCGAAGAAAACCCCCTACCCTTCGGACTCCATATATCTTTTGACTCTATATATGTGGGCACCTGATATCTATGAGGGTTCAACCACCCCGATTACAACATTCCTTTCTACTGCGCCTAAAATCTCTATTTCTACTAATATTTCACGTGTTTCTATTTATAGTTCTTATGGAGCTACATTGCAACAAATCTTCTTTTTCTGCAACATTGCTTCTATGAACTTAGGAGCATTGGCTGCCATGGCCTAAATGAAAGTAAAAAGACTTCTAGCTCATAGTTCAATTGGACATGTAGGTTATATTCGTATTAGTTTCTCTTGTGGCACCATAGATGGAATTCAATCACTACTAATTGGTATCTTTATTTATGCTGAATAAAGATAGATGCATTTGCCATAGTTTTAGAATTATGGCAAAACCGTGTCAAATATGTAGCGGATTTGGGCGCTCTAGCCAAAATGAATCCTATTTTAGCTATTACCTTCTCCATTACTATGTTCTCATATGCAGGAATACCACCTAACCATCTTTTGTAGACAATTCTATTTGTTCTTCGCTGCTTTGGGTTATGGGGATTACTTCCTAGCCCTAGTGGGAGCAGTGAGTAGCGTTATAGGTCATTGGGAGGCCGAAAGGTTTCCACGAGTAAGTCAGTTTGGGGGACCGAAGGCAGTTCTCCATGCACCGAACACGTACCTTACCAAATTAGTTGTGAAACAGATGGGAATGCAAGCTACGAAAGATAGGGTCGAGTCTGATACATCAATCGTCTACTCAATATCCTTGTACGAGTCTACAATGACTACACAAGATGAACCATTGTTTGGTGAATTGAAGTTCACCTTAGGTGTAATAGGACTCCCAGTTACTATGCGCGATCATATACTGAGGTGCTCCCCACAGATTGTTGGAATGATGCAAGCTGGGTCGAGTCTCAATTCAGAAAGATGAAGGGCCCAAAAGTCTATTTGGGGGTGAAAAATTCCCCATCTCATTGGGGGAGGAAAACAAATCGACATCTCAATGTAACATAGCCCTTTTGATTTTAGTTGGGAAAGAATGGCAAAGTCCATCCGAACCGTCCAATAAAGAATAAGAGGAGAGCAAAGCGCCAATGGCGCACAAAGCGCATGCGGAACGGGCATGGAGAAAAAGAAATGTGGAGGAGAAGCAACCAAGCTCATTCCCTTCACTTCCTGGGCCCAAAGCAGTGCAGTCTTTCCTGGCCAAATCAAGGATTTGGGGCTTCTTGCTATGCTATAACACTATAGAAATCCATTTTGATTAGTAATAAATATGAATAGAAAGACAGATCCATCCATCTATCCAATCCAATTTATATTTTGTTATCTAAAAAAGAATCGATTTCATTCAACCTTTGATTCAAAGAACTGCATTTAGCCCCCCCGCCATGAAATGGCTCTACTGCAATGGATGGCAGAGGGTCCGCAGTACCCGAAGCACTGGAGTGATCCGTATAGAAAAGGTGCCTAGAAGTGCCTACTACTACACTATACTAAACTTGGCTCTACACATTTACAGAGCTAACACCTGTCCAGTGCCTGGCAGAGCTAAGATGGCTTCAATCCTTACTCTCTATCCTCATCTTCCCCAGGCTTAACGGGGCCTTACTTATTTGGGAGGGAGAGTGGAGCCTCGAAAAGCACTATTGAGAGGAAGATCCTTGGCCCCTCGTCATTCTCTACAGGGTTCCTCTCCTATTAGGCAAGCTACTTCATTCCAAACCTTTCTTCAACATAGGTGACAACGAGCCAGGCAGAGATGGGAGAGATCAAACACGAGAATAAGAAGCAAGCTCGCCTTCCTTTTTGATCATTTTGATAGAGGGGGATGAAGAAAGTGGACAAAACAGACTTTCATTTCTCACTGAACAAATACAGGAAAAGAATCATATTGAAAACAGTCCTAACCCAACCCCTTCCTTCATAGAGCCCGTGTATTGTAAGTGATCCGAACCTACCCGGAGTGAGACTCCCATACAGGAAAGTGAAGTTGGTGAGTCATATGATGGGCAACTATCTCCTGTGGTTCGTAGAGAACTTAGTTGTTAGTTAGTACCCCCTTGGTTTTGGGGTGGACCTTTTCACTCTATTTTATTATATATGCTTAGCGAAAAGAATGTTTTTTGATACACCTAGGACATGGATTCTATATGAGCCAATGGATCATAACAAGTCATTACTACTAGCAATGACTTCCTCTTTCATTACTTCATTCTTTCCATATCCCTCTCCTTTGTTCTCAGTTACTCATCA
>JAOTQR010000094.1:32077-45828 GCA_025774065.1 Solanum ossicruentum | reverse complement strand
CAAAATTGGTCATTTCTAACCAATTAGATTAATGATAGTATCCCTATGATAGATGGATACTACACGAGCTTTATAGACTCTCTCAACTCGAATAGACTCACCACGGGAGTAGAAACATCAAAAAATGTTCGAGAAGACTCTCAGGGGTTCTATTAAATCTACTAGCCACATAAGGAGTTAGAAAAGATAATGTGCCGTTAGAATCCATCAAGACTTGAATCATTCCCGTTACAACATTTGGGGAGTTCTCCTGATCATGTCAACTACCCATGGCATACAAATGTTTTATAGCTCTGCTTGAACCCCTCGTAGCACCTCTCTTATTCCCCTTAGCTGGTGGTGTTGGTGCAGAAGACTGAGCCCCGTCAGCCCACTTTGGACAATCTCTCTGAAAGTGACCCGCCTGGCCACGCTTATAGCATACATTACCCCCCTTATGGCATCTCCCAAAGTGCAATTTACCACACTTGCCACATGCTGGTTTACCTAATGAACCTTGAGCCACACTTACTTGGGACTAAGACCCATGGGCTCCAACATTCTGGGATGTCTAATCATTTCTAACTCTAGGTGCATGTGCACTGGCAGATGATGGTGCTGGAAGTCGATTCCCATTCCCTTTCTTTCCAACCTCATGGTTGGATGTTTTTGCTTTCTTACTTCTAAATTCCTCCTTATCCTACTGCCTCTCCTCATCAGCCTATTGTACAAAAGTCATCAATCTCCCTATATCCATGTCACCCATGAGCATAGCTCCCCTCCTATCTCTCTTTATCTCTCTACTCAACCCATCAAGGTACATCCCCATCGTCCCCCTTATCTCAGCAACCATATCTGGAGCATAGCAAGATAATTTTGTGAACTTCAGTCCGTACTCCTGTATAGTCATAGAGCCTTGTCTCAAGTTCAAGAACTCTCTTACCTTCGCCTCTCTTCTTTCCCTTGGGAAGAAATGCCCCAAGAAAGCTTCCTCGAACAAAGCCCAAGTCATCACGGAGTTGTTCTCCCCTGTACCCTTCTTCTACTGGCCTTATCATAGTCTAGCCACCCCCTTTTGTTGATAAGCAGTCATTTTCACTCTGTCAGCATCCCGCACATCCATCACTTGGAACACTTTCTGAAGCTCCTCCATATAGTTCTTAGGATCTTAAGTGGATGCAAAACCTGTGAACTCAAGCGGATTTATACTCAAGAATTCCTGGACTCTAAAAGTTTCATGGGCATCCTATCAGGCCACCCTTTGTCTAGCAGCTCACCGGTGATGGCCTGGCTAGAGTTTGGATAGCCCAGCGAAGCTCAACATTGGAGAACTCATCTTGCGGGGTTGCGCAACAGGGACAGCTTGTTCCACAGGCACCTTATGTCCTTGAGGCTCAGGTGGATTGACATTCCGTCTAGCGAGATGTCCTCTACATTTGATGGATCTTTTGGGAGTCATGATCACAATTTTACAATGTACAAAGCATGAATTATAATAGAACTTTCATAGAATATAACTCTATAGCACAATTTAAAACATAAATGCAGCGAAACAATTCCTAATGTCCTATAGCTTCCTGCTCATCAAGTGTGGTCGACAACACACCTATAACAAGATCTATTAGACATGACTTCATAGACTCCCTAGGACACTTGAACTTGTGCTCTGATACTAAGTTTGTCACGCCCCAGGAGGGGACCCAAGATGTGGCCGGCATCCTGAGACTATTTCTAGTCCCAAGTGAACCACTTGGACTCATCATATTCATTCAATCAATCAAGTTTACTCATCAGCAAAAGTTAACAGAATGTAAATGGGCACATCTATCATCTAGTCTCAAAATAATACCATAAATGAAAGGCTAGTAGAAAGAACTAGCTCACAATCTTATTGATCAACATCCAACTCTAGTCTATGAAGCCTCTAACACTATTAGGTGGTGCCAATGACATATCCAAGGCTACCTTAGTCAAATTAAATCTAAGTGACTCTAACTCTAAAGCACAATGAAAATAAAGTAAATGAAACCTCCAAAGTAGGAGAGGCTCACCAATCTGCTGAACGTCCAAAGATCCTTAACGATACGCCTGATGATGATCTCTATTCCGTGTATCTTCATCATAAAATAATGCAGTGCCAGAGTGGCATCAATACATGGAATGTATGGTATGAAAATAGCTTACTGAAACTGAACAGGTAGAACAATATAAAAATAACAATCAACTCAATACAGAAATCAATCAATATGCCAAATGTCTATCTAAAGCAAGAATAAATTGTAGACATGTGACCTATCAACCAATCAAATCAGACTCATCTCAGAAGGACTTACCTCGACTCATATCATCTCGACTCAGAGTACTCAATGTGGGAACTTTCTGGGAGTTTCTCTTATCTGACAATAATCACTTATGAGTCAGTGATTGTATAACAGTCGTGCTGATGTTGCCACAACCTTTCTGTAATTATCAGGTAGAGAATGAATTGAAACCATAAGGACAAGTCCAAATAGAGATAGTATAAGTGCTCTATTGATTTCAGGGGCTTGTAATCAGCGGGGACCTCAACATAATATGATGTGGTGGTCCTAATCCTCGCCTTCGATCGGTACGTAGTTTGATGAGTGCGAGTTGATTTAACTCTTACTCTTTCAGTGCTCGATACTCCTCCCATAACTTAATTCTCATAAAACAATCCATCCAATCAAACTATCTTAATCCAATCATCTCATACAGCCTCATGGAGGCAAAATGTTTCAATTATCTCATAGAGACTCTAATCATTTCATGAATCAATATCTCAATTAATAGCTCAAGGCTTAGAACGATCATTAAGGAACAATCAAATAGAGGAATCGTGAGAGTTCATTTATGAAGACTCAAGGGGCTATTAAGTTCTATCAACTCATCATCATTCTCATATCACAATCACAATCACAATTGACTCTCTCAATCAAGGCTCTAGCTCAATGCCTATCTTCTTTCATGCATGTTTTTAAGAGTTAATACGTAGGGTTTTTGCAATATCTCATGAAATTATTTAATTCAAGAAAGTAAGTTCATAATGATCATCAACATATGAAAATACATGTAAGAAATATAAATTTTCAAGAAAATAATCAAGATTCATGCATGTAGACTCAAAAATTTTCAACTCTCATCTAAGACCATCTGTGGGGCACATTAGAGAATAATTTCATGCTTTTAGTTTAACCTTACATACTTGGAATGAAGCTCTTCAAATCACCCATCAAGAACTCTTCTCAAATTCTCCAATCTCACGTTCTTCTTTCTTTTCTCTCAAGCCCTAACTTTCAAGTGTTGTGAAGAAGGACTTAGAATGGAATTTAGACCCTGTTTACTCGTCAAAATGACCTAAATTTATCGTGTTTTGAGTTTAGGAGAGGTTGGAAAAAGTCTAGAATGCCCCTCAGTAGATTTAAAATTTTGAGTTTCGGTGGAACAGGTCGGGGTAATAGGCCTGCGACGCGGACCTGTCGTGCACCTGTGTAATTTTGAATATTTAATTCTGTCAAAAAATTAAAAAATATATATAAGTGTGGGTCCGCGATAGGTCCGCGTCGCAGTGCCAACACCACACTCCACTATCTCTATTTTTGCATTGAAAAATTATTTTTCGATCCGATTGCTCTAAAATCGAGTCAACACCACTTCCCTACCTAGTTTTCCATGTTGATCGCTAATGCGGTCTCGGATTTTTCATCCAAGCTTTGGAAGATGAGTTATGCACACGATTCCATTCTAGGGGTATTTTGATAATTTCGATCGGGCATTACATCACGATAGATGAAAAAAGATGTTGCGGTTATTAGATGCCATGTAAAATTTATAATTTTTGTGAATTTGTTAAACTGTAATAGGTAAGTGTTTAATATTCTAATATGTTACAGGGAATTTGATTTTTTATGTGTTCTTTAATAACTTCTTTTTTAGGAAAAGTTTGAAATCAACTTGGACGAGCATTACATCAATGATAGTTATAAGGTTCTTCTCAAAATAAAGTTGGCAGCGGCACTATAAATTAAAAAAGAAATTTGAAAGCGCACCTTCCGAAGAAGATGCTAGTAAAATTGAATTACCAGAACTAAACCCTGAAAATTGGAATACACTCTGGTGCTATGTGATTGGATCCAGTGAATAAGGTGATCTAGATTCAAATAAACATACCCTTCATTTATTTCATTGTTATTTGATCTACATATATTTGTATTTTTAAGATTATGATATAAATGATTTCAGTTAATCATTGTATAGGGTCAAAAGTACTTGTAGCTGCTTATTTTGAAATAGCAAGTTATACAAATTTTCTTTTTTCACTAATCGTATTTTAAGCCTGTGTCATTTTCTTGAAAATTAGAAGGCTTTTATTCATTCACATTATTAATGCAGATTGTTTTCTCATAGAAATTCTTATGTTTACCTTAAATAACATGTTAAAATAGTGCATGAACCATATGTAAGCTATGACACAGAACTCATATTAAGAAACATTTACAACCAAACCTGCGTGTGATCAATTTCATTTCTTATAAATTCTATTCAACTACTATATCATTCTGTTTGAACTAATTGAGCAACATCTGTTCGTACAATATTTGATCGAAGTTGAAAAAAGTTATATATGATTTGATATTTTTTTTACTTCATCATGAATTGTATCCGACTAATAAAAGAGATCAAACGAATAATTTATTTTTCAATAAAATTACTATATGTTTGTTTAGACTAATCGCGGGACATTCTGTTTGGACAATTTTTGATCGATGTTGAAAGGAGTATATGTCTCAATATTTTTTAAAGTTTATTATGGATTGCATGTAACTGAAAAATAGATCAAATAAAAATGTTCAAATTTCTATAAAACTAGAATATGACTTTGTTTAGATTAATTGAGTAACATCATATCTAGACCATTTTTAGTGGAGGTTGGAAAAAATTGTATGTGATTCTTTCAACAGGTTAAAGTTTAATTATATAATCTTGTATTGCTTAAGGTAAGCTGAAAAATGTAAATGAGGCTGAATTGGTACAACAGATGTTACAATCCTTACTGAGCTATATAGGAAATACTTTTGCGACATTTGTTGTTTCACTTTGAGAACATTGTCACCAGTTCTATAACACATTCTCAGTGCCAATTTATCAATTAAATTACTTCATCATCCCAAAAAGAACCTATAAGCTGGGGGTGCAGTGGAAATTACCTCTCTATCGTCTTAAGATAGGAGTAATTAAGGTCTTCATACACTATGTCTGTCCTCCTAGCAATAAGTTTTAAAAATTATTTTGTAGGATAACATGACACCTGAAGGTGTAGAACCTGAGAGAATTGAGTTGTAAAAAAGTAGACATTACTCAAGTGAAAAAGGCTGAGCATCTCAAAAAGCTGAGATCAACAATGTGAGAAACAAATATTCTAGTTGCATTCAAAATAATGTATTTGTTGTTATCATATATATTTTATTTGAAAGCTATGTATAATTCAGGAGAGTCTTTCCTAACTATTAATAGCATTGTGGATGCTATACTTGTTGGTCCGATCCAAAACCTAAGACTAATTAAGCAACACAAAAGAGAAGACTGCCTTCGAAAGGTGAAGGGAGGAAGCTGCTAGTGTCCAACATGATTTGCAGAAATGATTGAATAATAGCTGAAGTTGTGGTAGAAAATAATAGAAACATTAACTTCACAATTGGATACTCAATCAGCACGTCAAGATATATAATATTATGGAACAACTGCAATATTTTATGAGCTCATCTTGATCAAGGTTATTGTCTTGCATTTTTCTTTTGTTAAGCTAAAAGACACTTTTAACCTCACTCACAAATATGTGAAAGGACTGATTGCGCCGTTGAATGACACTTGTATAGCCAACAAATCGGCTGTTTGATTAGTTTCTTTGGAACAATATCATGAGAATCTAAAAAGCGATTTAATTTATAATTTATTATTTCAACGATACTGTTGAGCTTCAAGTTATTGGTGGATTTATCTTTTAACCATAGAATCTAATTGTATCCAACTATTTCTATAGCTGTTTAGTTAGCTCCAACATATATTGACTTCATTGTTTATACGACAGAGAATGCAAAAACAAGATCACTATTTTTATTTGTGATCACTCAACCCATACTGCTCCTTCTTGACTCTTTTAGAAAATCTCCAAACTTGTTAACTTTGATCCTTACATTGGAAGGATTATTCCAAAAGGATATGTACGTTTCCATCCATGGATAAATAATCATTTCACTATTTCATTGGCCTTGTTGAAACTCCAAATGACAAACATAGCACTTGCGTTGGTTGATTGCAGATTTTGACTTTATAAATAACCATTCTATTGTTGTATTGGCCTTATCGATCCTTAAAATATCTTGTAAGCTGATAAATTTGCAAGCAATATCCATCAAACATCTTATTATTCGATTGGGCGCTATTGATTTTGTTGTGTCTGTCTTTATTAGAAGCTCTCTAATTTCTACATGGTCTCAATTTCCCCATGCTGAATTAGTCTTAGATCAGCTAAACTCCAATTTATTCACTGCTATGTCATATTTTACAGTTCACTATAATAGCATTTAACTTTTAAATATTATCTAGTAGAATTCTAGATGTGTTACGTCGCTTTTATATTCTGATACCCTTTTGCTTTATCGCTCATTACAATTGATGACAACATTTTTTTTTGGAATCTTCCACAAGTGTTTTCAACTAAAGAAGTAGTCTAATGTTGATGCATATTAAGAGGTCTGTTGATGTTGAAGAAAATAATCTTGGTAATATTGGAAAACAAGTTATTCATATACAAACACATTTCTAGTTATTATTGAAGACTGATTCAAAGTATGACTTGGTCAAATTTAATTTGTTAATAGTTCTTTATTTTCTTGGGTTGTGAGCAGTCATACTGCATTATTTTTCTTTTGCTAGTTTAGTGATAGTTGTTGCATAGTTAGTGGTTAATTTGGTGGTGTAAATCTATATAAGGTTTGTACTTTCCTTTGATAAAATACACTGAAAAGCTAAGTTTCAACAAACTTTTCAACCTCTATTCTTTCAGTTGTTTGCAATCTTTCTCTTACATCTCTGGTATCAAAGCCATGGTAAGTAGCAGCAATTCATCGGTTGTGGTACAACCACTAATTCTTATCTTCACTGGAGAAAGCTATGAATTTGAGAGTAATCGTATCAAAACCATACTCAAATCCCAAAATGTTTGGGACTTGGTAGAAAGTGGATTTACATATTCTGAAGAAGGAGATAGACTGCAAAACAAGCAAAAAGATGTTAAGTGTAACACTCAATAAAATTATCAAAATATCCCTAGATGAGAGGCACTCACATAATGCGTCTTCTCGAACTTCGATAGCAAATTCAAGGCTAAAAATGCGATCAACACAAAAATTTGTGTGCGAAAACGGCCTTGATTGATTTTTAGAGTAATTGAATCAAAAGATAATTTTTTGATGTGAAAATGCAATTCCATAGAAGTGCTCGACATATCCACATCGCGGACTTACACTTGAATGTGATTTCAATATTTTCTATGGGATTAGAAAATTTTCGACAAAAAAAACCCGAAAAATGACCAAGTATGCATCCGAGGGAAAAATATTTAGTTTTTCATGAGAGGCATTCCAGACTTGTTCCAACCCCTCCTTAACTTAAAATACAATTAAACTAGGACATTTTGAGTGTAAAAAGGGTTTTAACACTCATTCTTAAGTCATTTTGAACTTCTAGCAAAACCTAGGGCTAAGAAGAAGAGAGGAAGAGCGAGGATTCAAGGGAATCAAGAACGAATTCTTGCAAAGTGATTTTCAAACTCCATACCAGGTAGGTAAAGCTAAACTAAAACATGAGAATATCCTTTCATGTACCCATTGATAGTAATAGAAAGATTGTGAATGTATTGATCCCCTATATATGTTTCTTGAATATTTTCTTATAAATTATATATATTATTTGTATTTTCACATGTTGATGATCAGCACAAACTTGATGTTACTGATTAACTATTTTTATATGAGTTATTACATAAACCCTATATGTTACTTTATAAAAGATAGCATGAATGAGCCTAGGGATTAAGTCTAGAGCCTTGACTTGAGAATGTTGACTGTGATGGTGATGTGACCAGGGTGATGATTAATAGAACTTGATGGTCTTTTGAGTATTCATAATTGCACTTTAAAGATTAGTTTAATTGATGGTCCTCTTAATGATTGGTCTAAGCTCCTTTGAAAGATATGATTGAGAATTGAGTTGATAAGATGATTGATAGGCCTAATGGCCCGATTGTGATAAAAATGATGGATTGATAAGAGTTCTTATGAGACCAATTGATATAATTGAGTGAGATGGATTGTCTTATGCGCATTGAGTCTTGGGCGAAGTATCAAGCACTGAAATGGGTAAGAGTAAGTCTAACTCAAACTCATTAATTATGTTGTCAAGCGTAGGTGAGGATTGAACTGTTAGATTGGATGTTCCCACATAATTGGAAGTCTCTGAAACAATAGTGAACTTGATTGACCAGATCTTCCATGGATCCAATTCATTCCTTTCCTGGCAAGAACGTAACAATTGTGATGACATCAGCGGGTTTGATATACAATACTGGGTCATAAGTGATTTGAGCTACTGAGGAACAACAGACTTAATGTTGGAAGCCGACTCTCATTCTTTGGACCAACCTATGATCGAAGAAAAATGAGTTCGTCACTCTTTTTCACATACACTGGGAGAAAGGGTTACGATAGGAAGCCCTTCCCCGATCAGAGAGATTCCAGGACAAGGAGGAGGCGAACAACCATCCACTGTTGAGATTCATATTGATCAATAGAACTTCGCGTCCAGCCAGTTCTCTAAGTAGCCTCACTCTACCGATGGGCAACAAAGGCTGGAACTCTTCCTGCCAAAAACAAGGGACCTACTTCTCATCCTAGGAATCAGCAGGTATGAAAGAGTCCCCTCTCTGTCTGTCTCTCAGAGTTTCTACTACTAAGTAGGACTTCTGCTATTCAATCATAGAATCGATTCCGGTCAAGATGAACAAAGTTAGCCCTATATTTGTTTGTTATTAATAAATCACTAAGGCCCTATCTATAACAAGGGGCCCTTTTTTGCTCGTTAGCGCTGTCTTCTGATTGCAGCTAGGGCACCCCTTTTCTTTCTCAAAGTCAACTTTCTCCCTTCTTAGTCAATCTTTGAAGTCCCTACTTTATTTAGATTTACGGGATATTTGAAGAAGCACAGGTTTGGAACCCTATACCTACATAAGGGGTTTGTCTCGATCTCACTTGGTGGTACCTCTCTCGATGATTGTTTGACTCAACATTGATTTTGTGCTTGAGTTGGAGGGCTATCCCTCCATACATCGAGTCATGTAATTCGCTATAGGAAATTTCTCCGCCTATCTCATTCCATGTTTCTTCTTTCTCCGAATCGGTTCCTAGTGTCAATCAATCAAGATTCTCCATCAAGAGAGGGAAGAGCCTTGACTTTAGGTTAGTCCGGTCTCATCATTCATGCAATTCCCCCATCCATCGATTGATTATGCAAGTACGTATCCAGTTAATGCATAGAGAATAAAAAAAGCATTCATCCTAGATTCTCTTCCTCAAGAAAAATATTTATCAATTTCATTCAAAAAGTCTCCACTTTTCATGCCCCTCTACTAAGAGATGCACCATGTTGATAGGAATCGGCAAAGACCTTCTTGTACACGTCCTCGAGGGCATCATTCATGGCAATCATCATGAATTTCTCCCGAGGGCATGGTATGACTTTGTTCTTGGTCTTGTTTAATAGATGTCGAGTGCCGCTCTTCCCTGTCCAAGAATCTTTATCTGCTCTAAGTAGGCGCGAGCTAGAATCCTTATGTCAGCTTGGTTGTTCAAAAGACTGTCTCTTTACCCCTTGCATCTTCATTTTTTCGAAAGCCCAGACCATTCTTCTAGATCTGCATTAGTCCTATTTCAGGTGCAAAGCCTCTTCAATAAAGACCTCTTTTTTGCATTTCTCCCCCATTTCTCATTTTGTTAATTGGAAGAGAATAAGCACTATCCATTGACTAAAGAGAGGTTTGCTACAGTGATTCGGGCGATTGATGGCCTAATAGCTAAAGCTCTGCCAGCTTCTTGTAGACTGAACTCTCTTCTCTTTAGGCTCCGAGTTCTTTTTTTTGGGGGTGGGGGGAGATGGTCTAATTTACTAGTGGCAACGGAGTTCTTAAATGACTAGATTCTCCCGGAATGCTAGCTTAGATAATCGTCTTAGTTCCCTTCAATTAAATCAATAAGCTTTTTGATTGATTCAGGGCATGGCCCCCTTTCTTACAATTAGAACCCATTGAGAGGGGCCTCGGCCCGGGAAGGAGAGAGTGGTCGAGTGGTCAAAAGATGCAGATTGTAAATCTGTTGAAGTTTTTCTACGTAGGTTCGAATCCTGCCTCTCCTACTTGTTTGTTGTAGACTTCAGAGAATAGAAAAGAGGCATTCGTTAAAGTAGGAAGGCCAACCGAGCGAAGCTCTTTCTTTTTTTTTTGGCTGTGTCGTGAAGTGAAATTGTATCATATTATAGTTAGAGAGGTTGGCGAACTACTACGATCTATAGATTTCCCATCTTTATCCAATCCCAATGAGAATAGAAGCTAGTCGATTCTGGCCTATCTTATCGTCATAGTCTTTTATCTTTTGTAGTCGTCGACCTTCCTACACGCATGCACCCACCATAATGCATTCTTCGTTCGGGACGAAGCCAAGCTGATTCATATGATAGGTGAAGGAAAGACCCCCATTTCATAGCACCTGGGGAATGCAAGTTTGATCGAGGATTGGAGAGGAGGGGTGGAAGAAAGGGCTCGGGATAGATTTTGGAGTTTTTGTGTGAGCCGTATACGGTGAGAGTCGCACGTACAGTAACGAGGGGGGTTCGCGTCTATACGTTTAGTGTGGTGCTTAGGCCTACCCACCCTAATTGTTGCATGATCTATGGGTCTGCTGGAGCTGCCCACTTCGATCAATTAGGCAAGATTTTGATCAGATACAAAATCATTAGTTCTCGATCTAGTGGTATTTTTATGGGGATTCTATTTATTGCTGTAGGATCCCTATTCAAGATCACTGCAGTTCCTTTTCGGGAGGCTGTAGGACGGTCGCCAATAGGTGGTAGGGTAGGGTGGGTGGTACTGCTCTGCGGGTAATCTTCCTAATCACACATGGGCCGAGCTTAGAGCGCGTGAAGCTCATCACTACCTCATAAGGGCGTTGAGACCATAGCATGTTACATGAAAGTGCCGCTTTCTCTGTACTGTTGTCACACAGCTGCCCGCCTAGAAGAGCAACTTGCTCTGTAATGTTGTCACACAAGATAAGCACGCCGCCCGCCTGCTGGCCAGGCGACTCAAAGTTATCTTCTGGTCAACTGTCCACCCAGTCAAGTGCAAAAAACATAATAGAATCACACAATGCACGCTGTTGGTGTGCTTCCTACTCATGAGGAAAGAAAGAAGAGCGACAGGGTTCAGATTTGACTATTTGCAGCATGGGAGCAAATCCCTCAAAAAATCCCTAGGAATAATGAAAAAAAAGATATCTTAGTAACAAAAACTATAGGGGGCTGTATTGGCGAGATCCAACGGTGAATAGCTGGCCAAAATAAAAATCGCCTGGAAGTCCGAGGACCTTTAGTACTGTACTCTACCCCCGAACCAGCAGCCTTCACGCTAAGCAAGACAACCCTTCTCCCTTTCCTTTCTCTATTCTGCCTCCTTCTTTGCTTTGTTCTAATAAAGTCTAAGGCAAAGTGGTTCGTATGCCTACTTTACATACTTGACGAAAGGGAACGAACAACATTTCATTTCTGAGTTTATGGATTGGATTCAATCTGCCTCATGACATAATTAAATTAAGGCTTTGGTTACCGGCAAACGCTTCTCCAAAGGCGCCCCTCTCCTTGTTCCCCCTTCTTATTGGGATAGCAGCCTTCGGGCTTTGCCTGCCCTTCTAATAAGAAATTCTGGCTCTGCCTGAGAAAGCGCTAGCAACAACATAAAGGAAGGGGTCCATGTAGTTGTTGTGTCCATCCCCTCAATGGGGCACAGTAGGTTCGACATCTACTACAAAAGAAAGAATCCAGTTTAGATAAGCATGTCTCTGCAAGGCAGCGTGTGGAATGGATGAGAGCGGAACTTTTTGGATATATAATCCAAGTCGATAGTAGAGTTACAGGAAAAGCCGTCAGATGGAAAATGACTTTGACGTTCGGTTCAAAGAGCACTTTTTTCGTTGAGAATTCCTCGTTCACTTTCATGTGAATTCCCAGTAGTGAATTTTAAACTTTTGGGGACCTATCTATTCCATCTCTTGAGCCCCGAAGAAAACCACCTACACTTCGGACTCCATATATCTTTTGACTCTATATATGTGGGCACCAGATATCTATGAGGGTTCACCCACCCTGATTACATCATTCCTTTCTATTGTGCCTAAAATCTCTATTTTTGCTAATATTTCACGTGTTTCTATTGATGGTTCTTATGGATCTATATTGCAACAAATCTTTTTTTCTGCAGCATTGCTTCTATGATCTTAGGAGCACTAGCCGCCATGGCCCAAACAAAAGTAAAAAACTTCTAGCTCATAGTTCAATTGGACATGTAGGTTATATTTGTACTAGTTTCTCATGTGGAACCATAGAAGAAATTCAATCACTACTATTTGGTATCTTTATTTATGCATCAATGGCGATAAATGCATCACCATAGTTTTAGCATTACGGCAAACCCATGTCAAATATATAGCGGATTTGGGTGCTCTAGCCAAAATGAATCCTGTTTTGGCTATTACCTTCTCCATTACTATATTCTCATACGTAGGTATACCCTTGTTAGCCGGCTTTTGTATCAAATTCCATTTGTATGTTGGACTTGCTCTTTAGTTTCAAATAGGCGAGGATATTTTAATTTCATCGCATCCTTGGCCTCCCACGTTACTTCTTTAGCTTGCTGGTTCCTCCAAAGTACTTTAACTGAAGTTATTTCTTTATTCCTTAGCTTCTTAACTTGATGATCTAGAATAGCAACAGGTGCCTCTTCATAGGTGAGATCTTCTGTAACCTGTACATCCTCAATAGGAGTGATACGAGATAGGTCACCTATGCATTTTCGGAGCATTGAGACATGAAAAACTGGATGAACCATTGAAAGCTCCTGGGGTAGCTCTAGTTCATATGCAACCTATCCAACTCTCTTTATAATCTGATATGGCCCTATATAGCGTGGACTTAGTTTTCCTTTCCTACCAAATCTCATCACCACTTTCATTGGAGACACCTTTAAAAATACCCAATCACCTACTGAAAATTCTAGACCTCTTCTCCTAGTATCCGCATATGATTTGTGATGACTTTGGGCTGTTTCTAGTCGCTGCTATATTATTTTAACTTTTTCCATGGCTTATTGTAATAGATCTGGGCCAAGTAACGTGGTTTCACCCACCTCAAACTATCCAATCTGCGATCTACATTTCTTTCCATACAAGGCTTCATAGGGTGCCATCTTGATACTCACGTGGTAGCTATTGTTATAGGCAAACTCAATAAGTGGCAAATGGTCCACCCGACTACCTTTAAAGTCCAATGCACAAGCTCGCAACATATCTTCAAGTATCTGAATGGTGCGTTCTGCTTGACCATCTGTTTGAGGGTGGAATGTTGTACTCAAATTCACTTGTGTCCCTAAACTC
>JAOTQR010000094.1:16513-31977 GCA_025774065.1 Solanum ossicruentum | reverse complement strand
TATGAACATGTAAAAGAGTGGAGACATGGTTTATAGTTGTGTCAGAGTTGGTGAATGCCTTTATGTACCAAGGAGAGATCTATGTTTTATGCCAAGTGATACGAAATCAAGTAACCTTACATACCTAGTCGTCGGACCTTGTTACTACCTCAAGATAACTGTCCCTTCCTCCAAATACTTATCTACAACATAGTAAGGGTAAAACTAGCATTAACAGCCAATAGAAACATCTTGCCAGCCCAATTACATAATGAAACAACACACGAGCAGCAAGCGGGTATTTATAAACCCAAGCGTATTCCTTTAACCTTTCTGCCTCTAATCGTAATTTCCAACAGACATTCACATATACAAATCATGAACAACCTATGTTAATGCTATAAAATCCCTACAACAGCCCATAAAGCACAACACATCACAATTCCACAAAATCTAAAAACGGACAACATAACATTACCTTCCTTCGCTACATTTCGACGTCGACAATCCCAAACCTATTCCAACATTAACAAAACTGTTACATCAACATTTACACATACAAACAGCCTTTAGCCAGTCTCAAAACACTAATGAACCAACCATTAATGAAGTGAGACAATAGCATTCTATCCAACAGTCCACAAGTCCATGCTAAGCACACAATTGTGATATCATATACTCGCTCACTGTTATGGACTGTAGAAGTGGTTAATCTGCCTTTTTACATTGCTGCAACCCCAAACATTGTTTAATATATAAGTACTACTTCATAATAAAGCCATCCAACAAGAGAAAAACCTCTTAATTAACAAGAAAATTGCACAAGAATCCTTAACATACAAACTGTCTGGAATTTCCAGCATATGTGTAACTAACTTGTTTCTTTGGTTTTGATAAACAATTCATACTAGGAGCATAAGTAATTTTACTTACCTTTGAAGTCAAGGTTTAGAGATTCTTTGGGGACCCTTGTGAGATTGTAAAGTATGTCTTTCACCTCTTTAAACGAGAGCAAACAAACACCTAGAAAGCAGATTCTTTCCTTGTCTATATTGAAAAGAATTTGTGAGTTGTTCTTATCCTTTTTTAAAGGCCTAGCTTGGCCGACATATTCTTGACGTTTTGACCATATTAAGACACATATTAGTAAGATTCTTATGCAGCATCTTGGCCCTTGAACTTGGGCCTTTTGGAGTACCAAATGCATGGGCCTTTGCTGCCCATTTGTCAGATTTCTTCTTCTTAATTAGTTGGGCCTGACTTGCTAAGAATATTGTAATGGTCTTGGACTCTCCTTATACCCTTCTTGGGCTGATCATATAGTCCATTTAGGATGCTAAGATATGGGTCGAAGTTACACCCTTAACACGTACTTTATTCATACTCGAACTTGGACAAATTCGATGTCGCGCCTCGTATCCGTTTAGTTAACAAATTTAAGCTAAGCAAGTAGGTGACTCACCTGCTAGATTGTAAGTCTTACAAGAACCTCAATTCTCTTACTTCATTTTAGGCCCATAATCTCCCCAATTCGACACAAAACATGTACACACTCGACCCTCTTAAGCGTTACATGCCCATATATCACATTAACGCGATATTCAAGTACTTTTAAAATTTAGCATCAATTTGACCAAATCATGTAATGTTTCATTTGCAATGTTCAATATTGTAAGGTGTGGCGTGTTACAGATTAGAGTTGGAATAGGTTTGGAATTGTCGACATCGAAATGTAGTCAAGGGAGTTAACATTATGCTGTCCATTTGTAGATTGAGTAGAATTGTTATGTGTTGTGTTTTGTGGGCTGTTGTAAGACTGTTCTAGCATGAAAGTGGGCTTCACATGATGTGTACATGCGAATGTGTATTAGAAAATACGATTAGAGGCGGAAAGCTTGAAGGAGTACGCTCGGGCTTATAAATACTCGCTTGCTTCCCGTGTGTTGGTTTTTATGTGATTGGGCACCCAAGATGAATCTATTGGCTGCTAATGCTAGTTTTATAACCTACTATGTTGTAGATAAGTATTTGGAGGAAGGGAAAGTTATCTCGAGGTAGTAACAAGGTCATACAATGAGGTATGTAAGGCTACTTGATTTCGTATTATATGGCATGAAACATAGATCCTTTCTTGGCACATAAAGGAATCTACCAACTCCGACACAATTATTAACTGTGTCTACACTTGAACATGTTCATATGCTCCCATACGTAGTCACCTTCAAATATGCATACATACATGGATACCAAGCCACATGGTTCCATGTTGCTAAATAATCTTGTATGATTCTTTACATGTCACATGTTACATCTATAGTCCTACATCTCTAATATTATGACCACCTAAAGAATCATCTCAAACATAACTGAAAGATAAAGTATATTGTTTATTGATGGATGGTAGCCCGAGGGGTGGAAGAATTACCTAGCCAGGGATGATCCTATCATGGGTAGTATCCCAAGGGGTTAAGGAAGAACCTAGCCGGGGACGATCCCGATACATTATTTATTGATGGGTGGTAGCCCGAGGGGTTAAAGAATCACCTAGTTAGGGACGATCCTATCACAAGTAGTAGCTGAGGGGTTAAGGAAGAACCTAGCCAGGGACAATCCCGATACAGTTTACCACTGATTAATTGGTCATTTGTATTACAGTTGTGCATAGATTATACAGTAAAGGTAAAGTAATATAAAGAACATAAAGTACATATTTCCAAAGTATAGCCAAAGGTGGTCTCTGATCTTGCACTAGTGCATGGTTTCATTTGAGTAATTACTGCACATACAGTATATCCCGCCTTACATATTCAGTACATTATCTCGTACTTACTTCCCTTACGGGGGACCTGCATTTCATGCTACAGGTACAGATGCTAGTAGATCTTCCCAGTAGGAGTACAGGATATCTAGCTACTTATACCAAGCTCTAGGTTGCTCCGGGGTTTTGTGTGTGTCTAGAGCTTATATGTTTATATTGTATAGTTAGTTGAGGCGGGTCTTGTCCCAACTCTTGTCAGATACTTTCTCTTATCTAGACGCTTTGTAGACTATGTGAATTAAAGTGTGGTTCTGTCTCGTACTTTAAATGCCATAGCCCCAACAGTCTAGTCATATGCATTTCCTTTTCGCTTGTTATCACTGTTTATCTTCTTAAGGCATGTCAAAGGTAGAAATCTCTTATAATATGTATAGAAAGCGCATACGTTCGCCCAAGCCTTATCGGTAGTGGATGCCAGTCCGCCCTAGCGGGGCTTTTGGGAGTGACACTTCCACAGGTGCTATGTCTATAACCTAGAACACATCATGAAAGCCAAAAAAATATCCCGATGAGCGGCGTTGACACTTCTTTTTGCTATGAGAGAGGAGATCATTCGCTTCTCTTCGAATAGGTAAGTCAGTACCTTCACTGGCTTGCATGGAGGAACAAAACAGATCATATCATTCCACCACACAGTGAATTCAATAATTACATGAATTAGTAGGAACCAGATTCTTGGCAGAAGTTTTCTCTTTTGCTGGTTTAGCAATAAAAATGGTATATAATACTTGTTCAGCTAAAGAAGTTGTTTGTATCAGCTACATAAAATAATCCTGAAATTGCAGATAAGGAAACATCAATCATTCCCCTCCTAAAGTAACATATTGTTCAGCGGTAGCAGGTGGTTCAACAACATAAACCGCTTTCGGGCAGAAGCTGTATCATTTACGACAACCTACCTATAAGTATAAGTAAGAAGAAGGATACAACAAATTCTTATGAGATGGCCGATATAATAAAAAGAGCAGTAAAGGAAAAACAATAGGCAACATTTTTGTCGCCTTGCCTCCTTGACGATTAAGTAGTAGTTAATGCTCTTTAGTTTGAGTAGTTTTCAATATCTTACTAATTACAGTTAGTTATAGTAAGAATTCATTCTGTTTCATACCGTCCGAGCCAATTCAAAGGAGAAGGCCCCAAAACAAAGGTTTCAAGATCCCAAAAGAAAGCAAACAACAAGGCTAGATGGAACCAAAAGTAGAAGACGAAGCAATCAGCCTAGTTGGCTTTAATCGACCAAAAGTCCTATTTTTTGGCTTTTTCATAGATTTTCTATTGTCTCTGTGGAAGAAGGCGCTTGCATTCAAGATATTACAAAAAGAGAAGTCCTTTGCCTTTGCACGGGCAGACCTAGGCGAGGAAGAAAGCATTTCAGGCTCTACTAAGGAAGCATCTTCCATCAACTTGGACAAGGCAACTGGAATAAATTCTGAGTAAGAAGTGAGATGACTTTTCCTTCAAAAAAGCACTGCTACAAGAATAGCTCAGGCAAGGTTTCTCTCCCAACTGCTTCTGCGGGATGAATCTCTACCCAAAGAGGGGCCAGATTCTCCACTTTCACCATATTCTATTCTTTGCACATGAGATGAGAAGGATAGAAAGATGAAAGGCACTAGAGGAGCATTGGCATTACCTCAAAGAAGTAGTGCTTTCTTCTATTGTATCATCAGGGGTTCCATCTGAACTAGGAGAATCATGTCAAGAAATACAGGTAGGAAAAATGGATCTTAGATACAAATATTTGTGGTTTTCACTTCTAAATAAAGAGAAGGCAATTCCAAGATGCTTGTTAGAATGGAATATCCTTCACTTAAAGAGAAGGTTGAAGAGTGAAAGGAGACTGGAGCTCGGTAGTCTACCTTAAAACCTCTATCGAAAGTTCCCCATTTAGAAGGTTGTCTTACATCTATTGAATGAAGGTTGAATTCAGAAAACAAGGGTGTTATCCATCCTTGCCTTCTGCTTCTTTCTGGAGGAATATGAATGTGCAGATGAGTTGGTTCATTTCACTTTCACAATGGCAACATTTATTGTAAAAAAGGAGAGTGATGCCCTTGATTGGAGATCGTTCAATGGACTAATTTTGCGATGTCTGTCACGTGAAGAAGCTCAGCAAGCCTTGCAATAAGTACATGCTTTACTAATAGGGGCATAGTAATAGTTGTTTACTGGGTTTGTTTTGCTCTCTACCTTCTCATGGTGGGATGGAAACAAAAGAAGTCAACTGGAGTGGAAGCCTAAAGATAGGGCAGAGAATTTGTGATCGATCAGAAGAACCACTACCAGATATGATTTTGCTCCCTCTTTGTACAACCATGAGATTCTTGCCAGGCTTTCTTCCGGCTTAAGAAGGCTGTGGTGATGATACGAATCACTTTGGAACTCTAGGGGAATGGGAATTTTAGGGTAGGGCAGGATCTAAAAGCTCTCCAATGTGTTGTGAAGCCTTCGGCCATGAGAGGGTTGAAAAGGAAGCTCGAACAAAGTGAGAGGGTCTTTTGGCTTCCTCAAGGCCGTGTGAAGCTTAGCTTGCTTTAGTATCCACGTGATGATTCAAGTTCGTGGTAGGCGTAGAAGCTGGGTGGAGCGGTAGCAAAGCTTAGGTGGTAATGCAAGTGCGCGGTGAGCGTTGTAGCCTCCTCGGGCATGCTCTTTGTACAAGCAAGCAAAGAGCTAGTAAGGGCCGAAATGGAATATCATATGTAGTGTTGAATCTAATCTGAAGCTCTATCGAACAAGCAAGGAATGAGTGACCAAAAGCTCCGCTTAAGCGCTTGACATACAATTAGCTTTAAACTTGTTCATCATATGGTCAAGCGAAGCGCACCTCTGTGAAGAAGCCTAGCATCACTTTGGATAGGAGAAGAATGGATGACTTAAACTAAAAGTAAGTCCTCCAGATTGATATATTGTAGAACGTAATGGAGATCTTGATCTAGATCCGGTGTTTTGAAGAATTTGGGAACTAACGATGTTCAGTTCGTTATATGAACTAAACGGTAATAGTCTATTACCCCTCTCCCTGTAGGTCGACCTTCCTTTTCAGCCCTCTCATTTCGTTCGAGCAGAATTTCATCCACCCTCTCAACGGGTATGAATTCCTAAATCCATTTACCTCAACCAGAATCAACTCCTTCTATGCCCTAGGAAAAGGAAAAAAGAAAAGCAGTCATCAAGCTAGAGCTAGTTTCACAGCTATCGATTCACATTTGCGGGTCAAAGAAGAACAAAAAAATCTTGATTTAGCATAAGCAAGGGATGAGAGAGGCCTTACGAGGGCTCTTTCTCCCTTAATAGATTCATTCCTTCGTTATAGTGGTTGTGGGTACCTGCCATTCAGAGATGCTATCAGAGTAGGAAAGTTAGCCAAGTTGTCCTACCTAATTTAGATAAAGCACCCCTTATCACCCAATGGCATCTGGTTAGGACACAAAGCTTATTTTATTCGAAAAATAGTAGATTCTATTATATAACAACATTCTGCCTTTTCGAAGATAGAGCACACGTGGCACACACTTGTAACTTTTCCTTAGAAAGAGTTCAACCCACATGAAAGAGGAAAGGGGAGTAGGCATAATACAGGAAAGTACGGATTCAGAGTTCATCCCTTAATCAAGTAGAAAGTCAGGATAAATTCCACTCTCAGTTAGTACATACCTTTTTTTAAGCAAGAACTCTTAATCGTTCCTATCCCATACCCATGGGCTATTTCATTGAGATGATGGTCGGTGTTTGCAAGCTACTTTGATAGAAGCAGGTTAAGAAAGATAGCAGAAAGTGCTAATATAAGGAAGAGATTCTATGGATGCAAACAGGCCCTTCCTTGCTTTCAAGGTTTCGGCAAACAAAGTCAAAGGATTCTTTGTTTAAGTTTAATAATAAAGTAAAGGAAATCAGCCTACTCTTCTCTTTTTTCTCTATTAAACTATGGAAAGCACTTTATATTAGGGACACGGATTCGCCACAACTTATGAATTCACTAATGGGGCAAACAAAGGCTAACCAATAGAAAATGGAAGGCTTGTTATTCAATAGTATAACATGACTTATATACTTATGTCAAACAAGGTATATCTAGATCCATTCGAATTTATAATAAAGTTGATTGGAAAAATATGGACTTCTCTACAGAGAATTGGAATTTCAATATGATAATTGGTTACCCAGGATTCGAACCCGGAACTAGTTGAATGGAGTAGATAAGTTTCTTGTTAAATAAATATATGTTAATCTTAAATTAAATAAACAAGTAATGATCTCTCCCCAAATCGTGCTTGCACTTTTCATTGCACAAGTCTTTCCCTGTGTATACATTTGTTCCTTTCTTATAGAAATTATAAAGATTTAAAAAAGTTGAATACTTAGTTGATTTACCCCTTATTAGTATTACAATCAACATTTCAGAATAGTTAAAAATTTTGATCTCTTCATCATTTAGAAAATCGAAGAATGAATCATTGATAATTCACCAGATAATTGACACAAAAAATATCCATATACCAAATATGACTTCTATATACTCCCCATAAACTAGGCCAAGCTCATGGGAAGGTCAAAAAAGAACTTGTTCTTTCGATGTTAAGAATTCTTCCAATAATTTTGAGCTTGATTTTTTCAAAAAAGTGTGTACAGTACTTTTGTGTTTCCAAGTTGAAGTTCTAGCACAAGAAAGTTGAAGTATATACTTTATTTGATATAAAGTGTTTTTTTTGGAAGATCTGCGATAATAATGAAAAAGATTTCTACATATATGCCAAAATCGGTCAATAATATCAGAATCTGATAAATCGCACCAAACTGGTTTACTAATAGGATGCCCTAATACAGTACAAAAGTGTGCTTTAGCTAATGATCCAATCAAAGAAATGATTGGAACTTGGGTATTGAATTCCTTAATTGGATTATTGATTAGAAATGAATTTTTGAACATTTGACTACGTACCATTTAATGATTGAAGACAAAGATTTTTTGACACAGTGCAGGCATTGGATGGAAAAGCCAGATAAATTAACAACCCATCAGAAGGGCATAACTCAAGGGGCACCAATCTCCTCCGGCAAAGATCTATCTGCGCGAAGCCGACCTACGGATAGAAAGAAAGATTCCGGAAAGGTGCGAAGCAAAGAAGAAATCCAAATTATCTTTGGGAGTGTGAGATAGGCAAACAGGGAGTACATAGCCGAACAACCGCTGGGGTTTCCAGCAGTGATAGCTGAACTAATCAGATGGCCCACCTCAAGCCTGGAGATGACATTTAAATCGGAAACCAACATTAGGGCCCAACTATTCGAAAAAAGCAGACTGAAGCGGAAGATCAAAAAATGCAACACAACAAGGGGGTCATTAGACTGTAGCATGCGTGAAGGAAGAAGCTAATCAATCAGAACTAAGACAGGGGGAGAGTCAAAAGAGAGATTTTTGAGCCTGCAAGCAGTAAGCATCAATGGCTTTTCCGCCGTTGTGCGCTAGCTTGTAGTTTAGGCGTATAGTAGGGGTTTCCCTTTCTCAAAACATTTCTTTAATATAAGGTAAGCTTTTTGTAACCGTAGTTTTGGAGTTTTCCCCAACCAACCTATACCTTACTAATAAAAAGGGCTCCCCTTTTTCAGCTTCATTGCACTACAGCATAAATAATGAATCCGCTGGGCTGGATGAGCAACCTTCTATCTAGCCTCTGTACCAATAGTAGAGTGGCTTGCTACTTTCAATCATAAAAGGAATATTGAGCAAGGAAAAGGATAAAGGAGTTGTCCCTCCTTTCTTTGGTAACCCGCCTTGGCATATGTAGAAAAAGGAGCGAAGAAGGAAGAACAACCATTTTACTTTGGAAAATAATGTGGCAAGTTTGTCTAGGTAACATAATGGAAATATATCAGACTACAAATCCTGGAATGATGGTTCGACCCTGTCCTTGGCCTCGAGGAGTGGTAAGCAATACGGAACATGTTTCAATCAAATGACATAGCATAGTATTAGCGTAGGAGGCTTTCCTTTGTTATAGAAATCCACTAAAAAGATTCTGGAACTTCCAAACCAAAGAAATGCAAGATGAGAAGGTGCTTTTTATGTTACGCTTCAATAGAATGAATTCGGTCGGGTAGAATCGGTCCTATGGTCAATCGAAGGTGTTGTGCCACTTGAACTCAAATCTATCTGACCTTCAATCCATCTTTATCTAGCTATCTCATAACAAAATGTTAGGCCAAGGCTGACCCAACCGAATTGATTGAGGAAAAGGAATCCCCAGCGACCAAGCACTCCGCCCCCAAAAACATAGACCAAAGAACCGCTAGGTTGTCGAGGACATGTTTGAAGAGGAGGCGGGCACCCTCTAAGTTGACCACCCTACACACTAATAGACTATGAGGAGGGGAAGGTGAATGGGAACCCACCAAAAACCCGAACCGCTTGACTCACCCCTTCATACTACATTCACTAAGGTTGGGGACGGATGGAACCAATAGAAGTTTAATCGTGCAAGCAAAGCTGGGAAATGGATCACAGCGCAACGACTAGGACTCGTGTCGGAGGAGTTTTGAGCGTGAGCTAACACTCTTGCACCGGCAAGGACCCGCAACTCTCGAAGGGGCCACCAAACGCTCGAATCACTGTAGTAAACCCTTTCTTTACTCAATGGATAGCGCTTATTCTCTTTCAATCAACAAAATGAGAAATGGGAGAGAAATCCAAAAAAGAGGTCTTTAATGAAGAAGCTTTGCACCTGAAATAGGACTAATGCAGGTCCCAAAAAATGGTCTAGGCTTTCAAAAAGATGAAGATGCAAGGGTAAAGAGACAGTCTTTTGAAGAACCAAGCTGACATAAGGATTCTAGCTCGCACCCACTTAGAGCAGATGGAGATTCTCGGACGGGGAAAAGAGATACTCAACATCTATTAAATAAGAACAAGACCAATGCCATATCATGCCCTTGGGAGAAATTCGTGATTATCGCTATGGATGCTACCTTTGAGGACGTGTACAAGAAGGGGTGTGAAAATTGGAGACTTTGACCATAGGGATCAATTGATAGACATTTTTGTTGAGAAAGAAAATCCAGGATGAATGCTTTTCTCATTCGCTATGTAATGACTGGATGCATACTCGTGTGATTAATCGATGGATAGGGGAATAGCGTGAATGATGAGACTGTCCTAAACTAAAGTCAAGGCTTTTCCCCATCTTGATGGAAAATCTTGATTGACTAATACTAGGAACTGATTCGGAGAAAGAAGAAGCACAACATGAGATAGGCGGCGGAGAAATTTTCGATAGTGAATTACTTGACTTGATGGATGGAGGAAGAGCCCTCCAACTCAAGAATCAAATCAATGTGGAGTCAAGAATCATCGAGAGGGGTACCACCAAGAGAGATCGAGAGCATCCCTTTGTATAGGTATAAGGTTCCAAACCTGCGCTTCTTCAAATTTCCCATAAATCTAAATAAAATAAAGTAGGGAATTCAAAGCATGAATAAGAAGGGCAAAAGTTGACTTTGAGAAAGAAAAGGGGCGCCCTAGCTGCAATAAAAGAACAGCGCTAACGAGCAAGAAAGGGCCCCTTTCTATAGATAAGGTATTAGTGCTTTACTACTAACAAACATATAGTGGGCTGATTTTTTTTCAGCTTGATTGGAATCAATTCTATGATTGAATAGCAGAAGTGCTACTTAGTAGTAGTAACTCGGAGAGACATACAGAGAGGGGGCTCTTTCATACCTGCTAACTCCCAGGATGAGATGTAGGCCCCTTGTTTTTGGCAGGAAGAGTTCCTACTTTTGTTGCCCCTCGGTAGAGTGAGTTTACTTAGCAAACTGGCAGGATGCGGAGATCTATTGATTAGTATGAATCTCGAGAGTGGATGGTTGATCGCCGCCTCCTTGTCCTGGAGGCTCTCCGGCCGGGGAGGATCTTACTACCGTAATCCTTTCTCCTGGTGTATGTAAGAAAGAGTGACAAATCATTTTTCTTCAGTCATAGGTTGGTCCAAAGAACGAGAGTTGCTTCCAACATTATGTCCATTGTCCCTTAGTAGCTTAGTGGTAGAGCGGTCAGGTGTTAATCGATTGGTGGTTGGTTCAAATCCTACTTGGGGAGATTTTTGAGTTATCACTTTTCTGACCTAGCGCTTGCCTCCGGTGGTGTCCTTCTCCTTTATTTCTAAACTAGCAGAATCGTGGGACATCAAAAGCGGTAAGTTGATTATTGATTTTTATTCCTCACTCTCGTATAGGTTAACTTGGTTCGTTCCATTATAAGGGAAGGATCCACTGGAAGACTAGAGTTGTATCTTCATTAGCCAGAAGGAATTAGTCTCCACTAGCGTCATTCGAAGAACGAACAAGAAAAGGCTTACTATTTAGGATAGAATACCTCCTTGGTTCAGGATGAAGCCAAGCCAATACATACGATAGGCGAAGGAAAGACCCTCATTTCATAGCGCCTGGGGAACGCAAGTTTGATTGAGAATTGGAGAGGAGAGGTGGAAGAAAGGGCTCAGGATGGATTTTGGAGTCTTTGTGCGAGGTGTTTGTGGTGAGAGTCGCATGTATGGTAACAAGGGGGGTTCATATCTATACATGTAATGTGGTGCTTAGGCCTACCCACCCTATTTGTTCCATGATCTATGGGTCTACTGGAGCTACCCACTTCGATCAATTAGCCAAGATTTTGACTGAATACGAAATCACTGCTGCTCGATTTAGTGGTATTTTTATAGGTATTCTATTTATTGTTGTAGGATCCCTATTCAAGATCACTGCAATTCCTTTTTGGGCAGCTATAGGCCGGCCTCCTATAGGTGGTAGGTTAGGGTGGGTGGTACTGCTCTATGGCCAATCTTCCTAACCACGCACGGGCCGGGCTTAGAGTGCATGAAACTCATCACTGCCTCGTAAGGGCATTGAGACCATAGCCTGTTACACGAAAGCGCCACTTTCTCTATAGTGTTATCACTTCGCTGTCCACCTTGAAGAGCAACTCGCTCTTTGTCCCACAAGATTAGCACACTGCCCGCCTACTGCCTGGCGAATTGAAGTTATGTTCTGGTCAATTATCCACCCAGTCAAGTGCAAAAAACACACTAGAATCACGCAATGCACGTTGCTGGTTTGCTTCCGACTCGCGAGGAAAGAAAGAAGAGTTCCAGGGTTCAGATTTGACTATTTGCAGAATAGGAGCAGATTCCCCAAAAAATCCTTGGAACAATGAAAAAAAAGATATCTTGGTAATGAAAACTATAGGGGCAATATTGGAGAGATCCAATGGCGAACAACTGCCCAAAAGAAAAACCTCCTAGAAGTCTAAGGACCATTAGTACTGTACTCTATCCCCGAACCAGCAACCTTCTCACCAAGAAAGACCACCCTTGTCCCTTTCCTTTCTCCATTCCACCTCATTCTTTGCTTTTTTCCAATAGAGTCTAAGGAAAAGTGGTTCGTATGCGTACTTTACCCACTTGACGAAAGGGAACGAACAACGTTTTATTTTCGAGTTTATGGATTGGATTAAGTCAGCCTCACAACATAATTAGAGTGAGGCTTTGGTTACCGGCAAACGCTTCTCCAAAGGTGCCTCTCTCTTCGTTCTGCCCTTCTTATTGGGATAGCGCCTTCGGGCTTTGCCCGCCCTTTCTAATAAGAAATTCCAGCTTAGCCCGGGCAAGCTCTGGCAATAATTGAAAGGAAGGGCTCCATGTAACTGCTATGTCTACCCCTTCTTATTTAATGGGGCACAGCAGGTTCGGTATCTAATACAAAAGAGAGAATCCACTTTAGATAACCACTTCTAGGCTAGGCAGCATATGAAATGGCCAAGAGCGGACCTTTTTGGATATATAATCCATGGTGAGAGTAGAGTTACAAGAAAAGTCCTCTGATGGAAAACGACTTTCACGTTTGGTTCAGAGAGCACGTTATTCGTTGAGAATTTCTCGTTCCCTTTCATATGAATTCCCCAGTGGCCAATTTCAAACTTGTGGTGCCCTATCAATTCCATCTCCAGAGCCCCGAGGAAAACCCCCTACCCTTCGGACTCCATATATCTTTTGACTCTATATATGTGAGCACCTAATATCTTTGAGGGGTCACCCACCCCGATTAGAACATGCCTTTCTATTGCGCCTAAAAACTCTATTTTTGCTAATATTTCACGTGTTTCTATTTATAGTTCTTCTGAGCTACATTGCGATAAATCTCCTTTTTCTGCAGCATTGCTTCTATAATCTTAGGAGTACTGGCTGCCATGGCAATAAACAAAGTAAAAAGACTTCTAGCTCATAGTTCAATTGGACATGTAGGTTATATTCGTGCTGGCTTCTCATGTGGAACCATACAAGGAATTCAATCACTACTAATTTGTATCTTTATTTATGCATCAATGATGATAGATGCATTCTCCATAGTTTTAGCATTACGGCAACCTCGTGTCAAATATATAGCGGATTTTGGCGCTCTAGCCAATATGAATCCTGTTTTGGCTATTACCTTCTCCATTATTATGTTCTCATATGCAGGAATACCCCTGTTAGCTGGCTTTTATAGCAGATTCTATTTGTTCTACGCTGCTTTGGGTTGTGGGCTTACTTCCTAGCCCTAATGGGAGTAGTGACTAGCATTATAGGTCGTTGGGTGGCCAGAAGGTTGCCATGAGTAAGTAAGTTTAGGGGACCGAAAGCAGTTCTCCGTGCACCGGACACATAGCTTACCGAATTAGTTGCGACACGGATGGGAATGCATGCTACGAAAGATAGGGTTGACCCTAATACATCAACCATCTACTCAATATCCTTGTATGATTCCACAATGACTGCATGAGATGAACCTTGGTTTGGTGAATTGAAGTTGGCCTTAGGTGTAATAGGACTCCCAGTGACTACGCGCGATCGTATACTGAGGTGTTCCCCATCAATTGTTGGAATAACGCGAGCCGGGCCGGGTCTCGATTATGAAAGATGAAGGGACCAAAAGTCTAAATAGTGGGTGAAAAGTCCCTTTATCATTAGGGGTAGAAAGTGAATTGACATCTCAATGTAATATATCCCTTTCGATTTTAGTTGGGAAAGAATGATGAAGTCCATCCAAACTGTCAAATGAAGAATAAGAGTAGAGCAAAGCACCAATGGCGTGCGAAGCGCATGCAGAACAGGCATGGAGAAAAATAAGTGTGGAGGAGAAGCAGCTGAGTTCATTCCCTTTTCTTCCTAGACACAAAGCAGTGCAGTCTTTCCTGGCCAAATCAAGGATTTGGGGCTTCTTGCTACTCTACAACACTATAGAAATCCATTTTGATTACTAATATATATGAATAGAAAGATAGATACATCCATCTATCCTATCCAATTTAGATTTTGTTATCCAAAAAAGAATTGATATCATTCAAACTTTAATTCAAAGAACTGCGCTTAGCCCCCCCACCCCCATGAAACGGCTCTGCTGCAATGGATAGTAGAGGGTACGTAGTACCCGAAGCACTGGAGTGATCCAGCATAGGGAAGGGACCTAGAAGTGCCTACTACTAAACAACACTACACTTGGCTTTACACATTTACAAAGCTAACCCCTGTCCACTGCCTGGTAGAGCTAAGGGACCTTCAATCCTTACTCTTTGTCCCCATCTTCACCCAGGCTTAACGGGGCCTTACTTATTCAGGGGGGAGAGTGGAGCCTCGAAAAGCACTGTTGAGAGGAATCCTTGGCTCCTCTTCAGTCGATACAGGGTTTCAAACCTTTCTTCAATATAGGTGAAAATGAGCCAGGCAGAGATGGAAGAGATCAAACACGAGAATAAGAAGCAAGCTCGCCTTTCTTTTTGATCATTTTGATAGAGGGGGATGAAGAAAGTGGAAAAAGCAGACTCACATTTCTCATCGAACAAATATAGGAAAAGAATCATATTGAATATGCTCCTAACCTAACCCCTTACTTCGGAGAGCCCTTGTATTGTAAGTGATCCGAACCTGCCCAGAGCGAGACACACATAGAGGCAAGTAAGGTTGGTGAGCTGTATGATGGGCAACCTGAAACTTGGTGACAGCAGCTGAATATCCTATACTCCTACAGGCGAGATCTACTAGCACCTGTACATACAGCATGAAATGCTGGTCCCACAAGGGATGGCAGTAAGAGATAATGTACTGAGTATGTAAGGTAGGATATACTTTATATAAAGTAACAACTCAAATGAAATAGTACATCGGTGTAACATAAGAGACCACCTTTATTTATACTGTGGGATCATGTACTTTATGTTCTTTATTTACTTTATCTTTACTGTAAAATTTGTGCACAACTATAAAACAAATGACCAACTGATCTGTGTTGAAATTGTATCGGGTTCGACCCTGGCTAGGTTGTACTTAACCCCTTGGGCTACCCCCCGTGATAGGATCGTCCCTGACTAGGTGTTAGCTCCACCTCTTGGGCTACCACCTATCAAAAATTGTATACTTTATATTTCAATTACCTTTGAGATGAGTATTTTGGTGGCCATAATATTGGAGATATAGGACTGTATATGTAGCATGTAACATGTGGATCATCACATAAGAAAATATGACAATGTAAAGAGTATATTACACAAATGATGAAATGTGTATGAAATGGAACAACTCATGAACTTTATTTTGTAACAGGAACTTATGTAACTTGGTATCCAAGCATGTATGTAGAT
>JAOTQR010000094.1:0-10805 GCA_025774065.1 Solanum ossicruentum | reverse complement strand
AATATTTCACGTATCACACGTAAGAGAAAGGAAAATTTGAGAATTCTATGAGAATTACAAAGTTTTGAAAGTCCATTTGCCTTAGTCAAATCATGGTCAATCAAACACTTTGGCCTTTCCTTTTTGAATGGAATCCGTAGCACCACGTTCTAGTCAAATAATTATCACCATAAGATTTCAAAACTCACAATATCCATATTACTATATGTTTAGCCTAGACCCAAAGACCAACCAATTTTGCTATTAATTTCCAAAATTTCAAGTTTAGGATTAAATCTTAAATCCTTCAAATAATATAATTCTAATGATATTTATATAATACAATAATACACCAAATATTTTTATCTTGCTATACAACAAATGTTAGTCACACTATAATATTAATTCGTAAAAATTTCCGGGCAACTAGCGCCACCACTGTTTGGCATGGCTTTGTCTTGCTATCAATCTACAATCAGTGGCCCCTCTCCCAATATTAATACTTGTTGGGGAATATCAGGTGATAGCGGAAGCGTGATAAGGATCGGGATTGATATTGAAAAGTATAAATAAATTGGGCAAGATAATAAAATGTAGACACAGATTTAACGTGGTTCACCTAAAAATTAGGCTACGTCCACGGACGACAAGGAGAAAAATATCACTATAATGGAGAAGTGTACAACAAACCTCACTGGACCTAAGCACTACGAGGATATAATTTTTGTGTATCACTCAGTGATATAAAAAGAGTATTACAATACTCACTATCTGCTCGAGGAGCCTGTCCCTACCCCATGGTTTAAACCTTTGTGCACAGCTCTTTCCCTGGGTCTACCCTAACCGTGAACTGGCGAACCGGTGCGCTCCTCAATGGAAGAAGTTTACCGGGCTGACCAGATCCTGGTGCACCAGTGTCTGCGGGATCGCTTGCTTCACGGGCTAGGCCAAGTTGAATTAATAGCTTTCAAGTCTAATTCGAATTGCTGACTGAACCACCTTGAGTCCTCCTTCTCCGCTAGTACTTTTCTCTCTGGGGAACCAATTTGATCCGTCTCCAAATATATCTCCTGATGGTAACGAGTGATGAACCAGGAACGGCCTTTATTTAAAAGGCTCTCATGTGGAGCGCTATCAATGTCCACCTTGTACAGCTTCCAATATATCTCTTGAGCTTTTTGCATTACACCCCAAAGGAGACGGATATCCTGCTTCATATAGTCTAACAAGCTAAGCCTCAATTTTCCGATGTGGATTCATCAGGTTTTTTGACCTTTAGGGGTGGTCGACTTTTCCAAGGCTATTAAGGACCGGTTGTGTCTCGATCTCCTATGTGCGAAATAGTTGGGACTAGTTCCTATAGAGATTCCCCTTGGTCTAATTCCACGCCTTATGACGAAAGGGGAGTCGGCGGAGGATAAAATAATAATCTTTCTCTAGCTCTAGACTAGCTATTCCGCATTGCCCTTTCGTGTCTTATTCCAGATATTTATTGAATATAAAGTTCAGTACCGGGGGAAGGAATGAAACTCCTTTCCTCCGTTCGTGATACCCGAAGGGGCATCACTCACAAAATACACAATGTGTATCTCACAGAATTTTGTGTCTCTCTCTACATTTTTCTCTCCTCTTTGTTGTATTCATCAGGAGCAATATGCTCCTATATTTATAGGTGTTGGTAGTCACCATTTTTGACCAAAACAAGAGTTGGTGGCCAACCATTCCACCAACCATTTGCCATTTGTTGAAAACATTTTACAGGAAGTTGGCAACTTTGAATATGTTGCCAACTTTGAATTAATTATGGGCTGCTGTTTGATAATTGTATGTGGGAGGAGTTTGCATCACAACAAACCTCCCCTCAAACTCTGACCACACAATCTCGTAACCTCCCCTCCAGTGATTATCATTTTTGAATCTGCCACCATCTTGTACCGCCGCAACAACCTGCGGGACACGCCGCCCGACCATCTGTTTTTGTCGGGAAGACTTTCGACACAAGGCATTACCGCAGACTTCTACATCGCTAGGTTGCACCATCTGATATGCCAACATTTAGACTCTCCAGATGGAGAAACTAGTCTTGCCATCAAACTTTTCAATATCAAATTTTATAACATAAGTCATCTTGAAAAACTACTGTACGTATGAATAGTAATCGTACGTATGAATAGTAATCATACGTATGAACAGTAACTATATGTATGAGCAGTACTTGTACAATTTTTGTGACTATTATGACCTGTGCTCTGATACCACTTATTAGTAAATAAACAGGCGATAGTGGAAGCGCGATAAGGATCAGGATTGATATTGAAAAGTATAAATAAATTGGACAAGATAATAAAATGGAGACACCGATTTAACGTGATTCACCCAAAAATAGGCTACATCTACGGACGACAAGAAGCAAAATATCACTATAATGGAGAAATGTACAACAAAATCTCACTGGGCCTAAGCACTACGATGATATAATTTTGTTTATCACTCAGTGATATATGTGGAGTAGAGTGATTAAAATAAAAGGAGTATTACAACACTCACAAAATACACAGAATTCTGTGTCTCTCTCTACATTTTTCTCTTCTCCCTTGTGTGTTGATTAGGAGCAATGTTCTTCTATATTTATAGGTATTGATAGTCACTATTTTTGACCAAAACAAGAGTTGGTGGCCAACCATTCCACCAACCATTTGTCATTTGTTGAAAACATTTTACAGGAAGTTGGCAACTTTGAATATATTGCCAATTTTGAATTAATTGTGGGCTACTTTTGATAATTGCATCCCAACAATACTAATTAGGACCAAAGCCACTAGGCAAAAGTGCAAACAATCTTTAAAGATAATTCCTAACAATAATCCTCTTAATTTGTTATTTGTCACCCTCTGGAAACGTGTCACTAGGAAAATTATGCATGAATTCCAATTCTTATAACTTAAGAATGATATAATATTCAATATATATATAAATTACATGGGCAATTGTCACCCATATAATTATCCAACTACCCATAACAATCAAATATTCTCACTATCAAGTATTTATTTCTTTTTATTTGTTTTAACCCTTAAAACAAATATACATAATAATTTCAACCTCCACCCTTAAAGAAGACGTAACATTAATGATATCCACAAGAAAATTCCATATTTTAAACTCAAAACATGAAATAGAAATTAATTACGAAAATACTCAAAAACTAATTTGTAATAGAATGTGCAAAACTTTTCTTACGTAATTTTTTTTGTACAATTCCTTCATAGATAGTAGTAGCTAACATACATATATCTATATATATAATATCAATTTTTATATTCTAATATAATTGAATCGTGGAAAAGAAGGTCAGTTCAAATTGTTACCTGACACACTCTTTGAATTCTCAGTTCCTTTGCTTTCTGTTTTGCTCAATTTGCTGGTAGGTTTCTCTACCTCTTCCTATTATTTTACTTAGGCTGAACTCTATATACATATTTATTGTTTTTCTATAATGTTATTTTAATTCTAATGGTGTGCACAATGATTGCAGGGGCCTATAAGAATTGTAATGCAAATCATGTTATTATCATGATGCATATAAACAAATCCTCACAGCTGTATTTGTCTAAAGATATCTTATTTTTATATCAATATAATAATAATAATAATAATAATAATAATAATAATGGAGAAAGAATAATGGTTACATTGTTGTAACCCATGCCATTTTTTACCTATAAACTAAATAGTCTTAGCTATCGAATAGTTCAAAATACCTATTAAAATTATTACAAGAAGAATATCTAAAAGGACCCATTCTTAAAATATCTAAAAGGTCTTACATTCGGCTTCTTTTCATTTTGTCCGAGTTTACTTTGGCGGTGGAAAGCCTTCCAGTTGGCTGTGCGCAAAGAGGTAATCCCTAATCCTTACCCGTGTTCTTCCATCTCATTATCCGTATGAAGAAGCTTGGGTCTGTGTTTGGTTGGTTCGTTGATGATTTACTTAACATTGATGCCTTCTAGTTTCTTCCTGATTCATTTTGTATGTGTTCTTGATATCATTTCAAGTTGAGAATGAGAGACTTAATATAGTTGGCCTATCGATTTTGAGTCTGAACACATACCTGTGTATGTGGTTCGCATATGGTAGATAAATCAAGTTTTAGCTTTATAGAAGCCTATATCCTTCATTATTTCCTCTGATTTTAGCTTGTCGTTGTGTTCATTTCTTCTTGTCGTTATCTAGTAGCTGTTAAAGTTCAAATTTTTAGGTCGCAAATCATCATGTTGAGTTCATGAATGTTCAAATTCCAGATTTAGTTGCGCTATTATCTGTACGTTTACTCTCTTTGTTTAAGCCTTTCTTCTAAAATTTCCTAATTTGTTTAAGAGCATTGACCAACTTAGTTACACTGTGGTCTAGAACTTCCCCTTCCTGGAGTTTTGCTTTCATTTATGTGAACTGGAAGTTAAGTTTTTCTTGTTTGAAGTCTGCTACTACGTGAAAGTGCATTAAGGTTACTGTGAAAAGTTTCCTGAGTCCTGACTATTATTATTCTTGTTATCTTTTTTGATCACTTAATCAGTCAAATCCCATTACTTTGTTAACATGAAATAGTTTTTTGATTATGTCTCTCGATTTTGATGTTATTTTCTCATTCGAAATGCCAAAGTTGTTGTTTTGATTCAAGTATATCATAGGTTGGGATTCCATTTCTCTTAGCTTTTGTTTCACTTAATTTATCCCCTCTGTTTTGAGTTCATACCCCTTCATTTTCGAACTCGTTATTTGCACTCTAAATGTCCTCTTTTAGTTTCTAAAATTTCGGGGTGCTATTTAAATCATGTCTGAAAAACATTACCTTGTTTTTTTGGAATGGATCATTGTTTCCCCTTAGTTCTTAACACGGTTCATTGTTAACGCTTGTTAACGTCAAAAGTAAGGTCCTTAAAACATGGGAGTAGGCCTATCTCGTCTGAGTCTGATTAACATCATTGTCTTCATGCTTGTTAGCATCTCTGCAATTTTAATTTGGTAAGTATGCTTAAGTTTCATTTTATGTAAGATATTCGCATTCAAACTATTAAGTTGAAAATTCTCTTTTCTGTTAACTAATGGTTAGTAGTATTATGGCATTAAACCTCTATGTTTAGTTCACTGGAGTCATAACTTGACAAAATTTATAAGATGCCTTACATAATATTTTACGTCTAATGTTGTGTTAGTCAGTTGCACTGATTAAGTGTATAAGTGGGTCTGCTCATCTATGGAAACTATTTCCAAACGCTTATAGTTGGATAATTGCTTGTGTGTATTTATAACTTGTTTCTTTAGATTCTTAGATGTCCAATGATTATTCTTGCGAGGTTTCATTTTTCTTAGTCCAGATCTGCTAGTTTTTTTTTTTGGCTATGTGATCCTTATTTCTTAGTTATTATATTTATCTCATTATCCAATCTTGTGTTTGTTGGTTAGGGATTTAGAATTGGAACTTGTTGAATTTTATTCCTTTGCTACATACTGGTCCACCATTGTTTCACTGGTTTTGAATCTTCCGTAGTTTGTTTTTGCTTAAATATATGCCTTTCATGTTATTTTTTATTACTCTAGACTAGATAAATGTCTATTGACAAAAGGAGTCATTGTAGTAAAATTATATCTCAGTTAGTCTCTTACTTGTGTGCTAGTTTACTTCTCTTTCTTGATTGCATGGGACCTCTGTCCATGGGTTTAATGAACCCTTTCGTTGTACATTTTTGATGGGCCATGGAGGCCCAAATCCCATTCTAGTCAAGCTTGGGTGCGTTCAGCTAATGGGGCTAGATACAGTCCATTTTGGAAGCAATAGCATAAGAGTATGCATTGGAATACCAAATGTATACAACTGGTGTATGCAGAAAAGGGACATAGGCCAAACCTCCTTCAGCAACAGTAGCAAGAATTTCAAATGGGCCAGGCAGGTCCAGACTTTAGCAAATTAGGACAGGAGAAGATTTGGGCCTTCCAAGCCCAATATTTTTTTTTCATATGTTATATACATTTGCTTATGTTATTTGTTGCTTGTGTAACACTAATATTTTATTAGTTTTTATTTAATTTAATTAAATTTCCCAACATGTCAAAACCATCTACATTATTTTTCATTATTTTATAATTATTTTCGAAAGGGTATTTTACCTTAAATTTTTAATTATTCATAAATGCTTATGAAATTTTATTTGCCAAAATTAGTTAAGTCTAAAAGAAAAAAAAGATTTTCAACATTTATTTTAATTAGTCAAAGAATGTCGTTGAGTTTCTTTTTTTAGAATTTTCAAATATGTTTTAAATTTTCTTTTAATCCTTTAAATCAAATTTTCAAAGTTAGTCAAAATTTCCTAATCATCGGATAACCATGTGTTAGCGGTCATTTCGAGTGCGTAAAATCCTCTCGAAATGAAAATGTGAACCTGGACCTTTTTTGGATTTTAAAAGGATTTTTCTTGTTTAAGACTTTTTAAAATGATTTAATGGTTTCCTAATTATCCTTAAAATTAGGTGGCGACTTTAAAATTTTTAGAATTTGGTTTATACTTAAATCAATAAAGTAATAAATTGAATTTTTGAAATACAAAGTCATTTTGTTTTCAAATAACAATAACTTTGGGTTTGAAATAAATTAAATTAAGAATAATTAATGCAATTGTTTTGGGGGTAAGTTGGTGTATATAGTGGTGACATTAACAAATGGTTTGAAGTTGGTACTTTGAATGGTATTTTTATTGTGGTAATCCAACTGTTGTGGCGTAAAGTTGGTCTATATAGTGGTGGCATTAAGAACATGTTTGCAGTTGGTATTTTGGATGGCATTTTAATTGTGTTAATCGAATAGGTATGGGTTAAATTGGTGCATATAATGGTGACATTAACAAATGGCTTTCAAGTTTTTTTTTGGAATTATATTTTTTTGGTAACTATATTTGTATTACCGAATTTGTCAATATATACATTCTTGAAACCTAGGAGATGGACTCAGCTACTGACTTCTGCTCCTCAATTGTTAACTATGCTAAGGATAGTAATTCAAATTGCTTAGCAAACTTACCATTCTCAGCATTGGATTGCATCTGTAGTGTATCTCTCGTATTGTTAACCTCACTAACTGCTCTATGTTCCTACTCCTATGTTGAAAGATTCTATAATTCCTTTCTTGCTATATAAAATATACAGCTGCAACCAAGGTGACCATATATATATATCTGACTTACTATCTTTCTTCCCTGAATGTTGTATTGCCTACGTGACCTCTTCATCCCAGCTTTGGCATTGTCTGTTGAGGGATAACCATTTTAATAATTGTTTCCATACCTGTTTAGAGGTGTTGCAAGTGAAGAATAAGTGTTGGTGTGATTCATCTTCAGTATTACAGAGAGCACATACTCTTTCACTATTAATTCCCCACTTCTCAAGTCTGTCTCTAGTATATAACCTCCTCTGTAAGGCCATGTAAAGAATAAACACCCGTCTAGGACTATCTATATTATTGCAAATCAACCTTCTCTAAGGAACTTTATTAAAGGATCCTCTGAAGAGTTGAGAGACTTGTTTGATTGAGTAAGAGTTTGCATCCATGATCATTTCCCTTTGTATATTGGCTTCTTCCATCCATGCACCAACTTGTAGGATCTTCCTAATTGCCCATGAAGCTTCTTTGACTTGGACTTACCATGGCTTTCTCCTGTTCAGATAGTATACATGAACCCATTCTATCCATAGCTTATCCTTCTTCTTAACCAGATTCCACAAATGTTTTAAAATGGTTGCTTTGTTCCAACATTGGACTTCAGATATGTTGAGTCCTCCTGCTACTTTAGGCCTGCATATTATATCCCAAGCAATAGGAGCTTTCCTTTGTAGTGGTGCTCCCCTGTCCATAGAAACCTCCTGCATATTGATTCCACTTGCTTCAGGATCTTTTTAGGGATCAAGAAAATCTGGGACCATAAGTTTTGTATAGATAGCAACACACTTTGCACCAATTGAAGCCTTCATGTATATGACAGATACTTCACTGTCCATACTTTAATTCTATCATCCTTTTAAGCATAGGTGAGCATTGATGAGCAATCAACCTTTTTGTGTTGAGTGGTACTCCTAGGTATTTGAAGGGTAAGGATCCTTTTTTGAAACTTGTAAGTTGAAGTATATGCTATTGTACATGCTCATGCACCCCTCCAAAGTATATATTGCCTTTGTTCTGATTTGTTACCAGGCCAGACACTTTTAAAAATTCCAGAAAGCACTCATATACATACTTTACTGATTGTAGGTCCCCTCTACTAAAAAGTAGCAGGTCATCAATAAAGCTTAGTTGCATTATATGTAGCTTTTGGCATCTTGGATAAAATTTAAAACCTTTTTGCACTCTCAGCTTCTTCAGGGATCTTGTTAGGTATTTCATTACTAGCACAAATAGATAAAGTGATAGGGGATCATCTTGTCTAACTCCTCTCTTTGCCTTAAAAGGTGCACCAGGATTACCATTCACCATAATTGAGTAGCTCACTGTTGTTACATATTGCATGATCCATTCAATGAATCTTGAAGGCATTTGTAGACCCTGCAGTACCTCCCTAAGAAAGTGTCATTCCAAAGAGTCATGTCTTCTGCATATCTATTTTAAATATACATCTTGGTGATACTCCTTTCCTCCCATAGCCCTTGATCAGCTCATGACTTAGTATCACATTATCAGTTAGCATTCTCCCTGGGAAAAAGTTGCCTAACTAGGATCTACAAGATACTCCATGACACCTTGTAATCTATGAGTAAGCATTTTGGATATTATTTTGTAGATGGTGGTGCAGCATGAAATAGGTCCTTAATTGAGCTGGGGTACTTTACTTTAGGAATGAAAGTAATTATTATCTTGTTGATAGGCTTGAACATCTCAGTGTTGTGGAAAAATTGTAACACTATTTTTGTGACATCTTGCCCTACAATGGACCAAGTTTTCTTAAAGAACTATGAATTGAAACCATCCCCTCCTGGTGCCTTATTGTCATCAATACTTTTAAGAGTTGTTAGTACCTTCTCTTTGGTGAAATCTTTGATTAGCATCAATTGTTGATCTCTTGTTAAAACTGGTCCCTCTTTCAAGATTTTCTGTTGGGCTGAAATCATCTTAGGATTGGTTTGGCCAAGCAGTTTCTGATAGAACCTCACAGCTTCCTCATTAACTCCTTTTGAATCCCTCAAGATAGTTTCATCATCCTTTGTTAGCATTCTAATATGGTTACATGCTCTCATACTCTTCATGCTTGCAAAGAAGTACTTGGTGTTAGAATCCCCCAATGTAAGCCATTCTACTCTTGATTTTTGTTTGTAGATGGGTTCCTCAATTTGGCTTCATTTCAAAAATTCTTTCCTGATTGCTTTTTCCTCATCTATCAGTTGTTGTTGAAGGGGCAGTGTTACAATTGGTTTCTGTGTGTCCTCTAACTGCTCTCTCATTTGTTCAACCTTTCTTGTGATTCCTGAGAACTCCTTTTTGTTAAGCTCTAGAATTTGGCTTCTCACAGCCTTTAGATTGTGCCACATATCCTTCATACTTGTTACTTGCTTTTTCCAGCCCTGCATAACCTTACTATGGAAGCTTAGATGTTGAGTGAGGCAGTTATAGAACCTGAATGGTGCCTTGTTGTTGGCTCTCTGCTGTTCCACTATGAGGCCTAGGGGTATGCTCATTGCTAAACTTGTTGAAGAGGTGAAATATAACCAAGGTATATCTTTTTGATCAGAGGTTGAATCGATCATCAGAAGGATAGAATGCAATAGAAATAAAGATAGGAAACGAGGAGTGACCTGAAAATGGTGGTTCCATTATCTGAATTTTGTACTAGCGGCATTTTAATCACCCATTCTGGGTTCACTATAGCTTTGTCAATTCTGCTAAAGGCATGTCCATTAGTCCATGTATACTTTTTCCCCGTTGTTGCTAGTTCAACCAAATTACATTGGGTCATGCATTCATTAAAGTCCCTTGTTTCAGCTTCTTGGATTGGACTACGAACTGGCCTATCTTCTGGTGTCAGCACAGCATTAAATCCCCTATGATTAGCTAAGATTCCTTGATATTCTGATTCAGATTAAGCAGAGGTTCCCATAATGTTCTCCTGGTGGCAATGTTATGCAGGCCATATATTGCTGTGAATTGAAACCTTTTCCCCTCCTGCATCAGTGTTAACAGCCATGTATATGTTGAGTTGATGTTTCTTTGCTCTCAAATTTCGCTTTTGTAGTGTCCCAGATAACCTAAATTCTCCCCCTTGTGTTACTATCTACATTAGCTATCCATTCCCAACCTGGCATGCTTTTATTGATAATCTTACCAACATTATCTAGTCTAACTCTATGTTCATATATTGCTATACAACTAATATTATTTCTTTTGATGAACATCCTTATTTCTTTGTGCTTGATCCCCTGGTTGAACCCTCTAATATTCCAGGTTATTATCATTTCTTGGAGGTTGGTTTTCACTTTTTTCCTTTGTTGTGCCACTATGTTGTCCAACCTCTCTAGATTTCAAACCTTCTATGTTGATAGTAACTTGCATAGGTTTCTCTTGGCTGCTCTTTTGTTTACCTGACTTATGTTTGACTGTTTGCCATTCTTCCTCAACAAGTTCATCAGTCGTAGTCCTTTTCTTCTTATCTGTAGGGTTCTTGTTCTGTTGTGTGGTAGCATCCTTTGCTTGAGGTACTCCTGTTGGCTTCCACTCTGTCACACCCCTCCCTGGGGTCGTGACCAGTGCCCGATAAGGGCACGTAATCACCTACTAAGTTGAATTTCTTTCT
>JAOTQR010000092.1:25401758-25426051 GCA_025774065.1 Solanum ossicruentum | reverse complement strand
CTATTACACTTGACTTTATGGCACGATCTAAAGAATGGAAAGAAAGTAATAACTCCTAAATGCCACATAGCCTCCTGTTTAATGTTTCAACGTAATTTTTTTAGTTACTCTTTTTTCTTTTTAAATTTGTTATATTACATGAATTAAGTGATTTTCTCAACAACACCCATGGATTTTTCGAATGCTAGAGCTGGGGCATTTTTAGTTCTCTCTCTTTAGGTCTTCTTCTCAGTTACATTTTAGCTCTTCCTAACAGGCTCTAAATTGTCTCTATTCTCTAAAACCCCCAAAAGTTCCACTTACGTTGCAAGAAGGTGCTGAAATCCGGGTTTCAACGTTCTAGATATGAGTGAGAAAGAGGAAGCGGGTGGAAGTGAAGAATTCGTTTACCGCATCAGTACTATGGAGGAGTGGGAATCGCTGCAGAAAACAGGCAGCACTTTTGGCGGGGATCTTGACCAAACCACTCGCTTTATACATCTCAGTAAGCTTGACCAGGTTACCATCCGACTCTATCTTTCCCTATTCTCTTGGATCCTTTTTCCCCTTCATTATTGCACGGTCATTTGATGAATACTAGTCGGAGTGTCTAGCTGCCCACCCATTTCGTCTATTTTCCTATTCCACTGAGCATAGTGCGCGCCGAAGAGACAAAACCGCTGAATCTTGTACAATGAACCGTCTAACAATATCAACTTCATCGGTTTTGATGTGTAGCCACTTTTTAAATGTTATGAAGTGGTTGTGCAAAACGGTATGCCATTAGCTGATCTGCCATTTAGCTTATATTTTAGTAAACCATATAGAGAATCGTTAGCCAGTTGAATTAGAAGGCTACAAAATTGATTGAGAGTTGATGGGTTGGGATTAATTACCTTGGAAAGAAATAAGGACCTTGGAAGCTTAAGTTGCCGGATAGCCGCTAATAGTACTATAATATTCTGTAAGTAATTTATTTTCATTTGGTTTAATAGTCCTTTTGCTTGCCAGTCAAGATGAATGTAGTAGAGATGAGTTTTGGGAAATGTCCCACATCATTACACGAGTTAAAATTATTGCTATGCAACACTCAAATCTCCTAGCTACCTTCTAGGATGGGTATTTGAGAATAAACAAGTCTCCAACCAAAATCTAAATACAATTGAGTGGTTGTATGAAACTATTACATCTATAAGCTTTCCTGTGCTGATCAGGTCTTTCTACAATTTCCTTTCTAATTTGAGCTATGACTATATCAGTATGTACAGGGACTCTTCTAAACAACATGCAGTTCCTGACCCTCCATGTGTGATATATGACAGCATCCCCGTATAGCTGCAACACTCTACAACAATATACCCATTGAAATCCCACAGGTGGGGTTTAGGGAGGCTAGAGTGTATGCAAATCTTATCACTACCTCATGCAACAATCTCTTTCTTGAATTGTTTTCGGCGCTTCCGTTTGATCCTCTCTGGTACCACTTTAACTTCATCTGATCCGACTCCTAACCACACCATTAGTTCAGGACTCCTAACCACACCATTAGTTCAGGACTGACATGTTTGAATCAGTTACACTTCCCAAACAAATGAGCTGTGGTCTCTACTGCCTCTATCACAGAGACAGCAAGCAGAGTCATCAACTGGGATATTAAAGTGTAATCAACTTCCCTTTGTTGACAATCTTCTTTGCATAACCATGTTTTTATACCTCGTTTAAGGCATTTAACTTTCTTCAATAACAACTGCAATCAAGTGGAGCTATATGTGTCCATATATCATCATATTTTAGCATGACGGGCAGATTGTTGAATGTGTTGTATGATCATTATTAACATATTCTCGACATGGTAAATATGTAAGAGATATTCTAAATACTATATTTAGTGTACAAAATTGTGTAGCATTAGTTTTAGAGTATATGTAAGAGATATTCTAGATACTATTTGTGTAGATTAGTTGAAAACATTGATTTCGCAAATATCTAAAAATAATGACCGGATGAAACCAAGAAATAACCCCCTCACGTGTGAAATTATAGAAGATCCCCTTTAAGATCAAACAATTCCATCAAATTGAGTATGATTGTATGTGTGATTGCATCTACTATACCAGGAATATCAATAAATCAGATTATTGCAATTGCTTAGGATAGCCTTTTTAACTTCTCGGGTCTATTTCTTACTTCAAGATTCCTCTTATTAACTGGAATCAAAGAATTAGTAGATCTGTTCCGCCAAAAATGGGAATGGATTAGGGTTATGAACTTATAATCTAATGATCGAGTCGATTCCATGATTATAAGTTCATTCAAGTTGAGAATCCATGCCTACTTCCACAAGTAGTCTGACAAAGTTTTGATCAGTCTTGCTCTCTGTAATGTGTATCCATCATTAAAGGCTTTCATCAAGGATCTGTAGCCCTTTTCTTTTTGCATTAGTGATGGATGAGCTGACACGATTTGTTCAGGAGGAAGTTCCATGGTGTATGCTATTTGCGGATGACATAGTACTAATTGATGAGATTAGGGATAAAGTTAGTGATAGGTTGGGGGTTTGGAGACATACTTTGAAATCCAAAGGGTTTAAATTGAGTAGAACTAAAACAAAATACTTAGAATGCAAATTCAATATAGCGAGTGATACAGACATCGAAGTGAAGCTTTCCAATCAATCTATTCCCAAGAGAGAGCTTTAAATATCTTGGGTCCATCATTCAGGGTAGTGGTGATATCGATGATGATGTCATGCATCGTATTGGGGCAACATGGCTGAAGTAGAGACTTGCCTCTGGAGTATTGTGTGATAAGAAGATACCTGTTAAGCTTAAAGGTAAGTTTTACAGAATGATGGTTAGGCGGTCATTGCTATTTGGAGTGGAGTGTTGGCTAGTCAAAACTCACATATCCTGAAGGTGCAAGTTGCGGAGATGAGTATGTTGAAATGGATGTGTGGACATACTAGAGGTGATAATATTAAGAATGAGACCTTTGGGAGAAGTTAGGGGTGACCTATATGGTAGACAAGATAAGAGAAGCGAAACTGTGATGGTTTGGCTATATGCAGAGAAGAAGTGCTGAATGCTCCTGTTAGGAGGTGCAAGAGGTTGGTTTTAGGAGTTACGTGGAGTGGTAGAGATAGACTGAAAAAATATTGCGGGGAGGTGATTAGACAGGATATGGTGCAACTCTATTTCATCGAGGCCATGACCTTAAATAGAAAGGAGTGTAAGTCGCGTATTAGGATAGAAGGTTAATAGGCTGGTAGGGGTAGGATGATGTCTAGCCTTGTGTTATAGTAGATTAGTAGGATTAGTCGTGTACTCTTGTCTTTATGCCTTGTGTTGTTATTGTCTATCTCATATTTGTTACTTTTATTGTATTTATATATTATCACTTGCTTTCCATTTCAGTCATTTGTCTTGCATATCTAGTATCTTCTGCTTTTGAGGCCTGATATTTTTGAACTGAGGGTCTTTCGAAAACAATCTCTATATCTCTATGAGGTAATGGTAAGGTCCGTGTACATTTTACCCTCCCCAGACCCCACTTGTTGGATTCCAATGGATATGTTGTTGTTGTATTAAAGGCTTCTGACAAGGCTGCCTATCTTAACCACTTAGAACTCCAATACATTTGAAGTTTAGACCAGGAAATTTAATCCAAATTGGGACAGTGTTGATTTCCTCTCTAGTGAAAACCTTGTCAGCATTCCAAGCCTTGACAATGAAAGGCTATTGTCACAGTGCTAAATCTCTCCCTGAATAACATCATATTTTCCCCACCTCAAAGTCAAACCTGGCTACGATAATTCCTTTCCTCAACATAACTATCTTGTTAATCCCATGTTTTTCCCATTATCTTTTATAAAACTTCCATACTTCAAATGGAAGATGAGCCCCCAATAAATAACAAACTACGGTTGATCCTATAAATAATTCCATATTCAATCTTCTCTAGTACAATTTCAATGATAGAAGACACTCCATGCAGGGGTGGGAGAACGTACTCAAGCTTATACCCAGCATTCAAGACCTTACTGATGTAAAAATTGTCCTAAATCGAGTGCTGCTTCTCTTGTGTGCGCATCTCCTATTCAACTACATTTGCCCATGTCCTTTTACCACCACTTCCAGTCACTTCCAGTGTTGTTTTCGTCACTGCAAGAAGAAGCTAGTACAACTTGCTTCCACTGTGTCAATATGCCTGCAACTGGCTGTTTTCCACCGCAATAGGATTGGGGGTTACTATTTTATTGCACACTGTAGCAACTTGTCCAAATTCATTTTTTGCGATTCCACTCCTGATACTTCATTAATGGTGGCAGCATATCAGCTTCAGTTATTTCTCCCCAGTAGATCTAGGGGTTACTGTTTTATTGATATATGAGGGGTTGGGATTAGATCCCTTTCTCAATGTCTCTACCAGGGCTAACGTCGAAGATTGTTTACCCTACTGTCCTCTTGTATTGCCCTTATGTGCATCCTCCTTAGCGGTTAGAGCCTTTTGAGATGGAATTCGAGCTCTCTTTCTCATGGCCGGCCCAGGTTAACTAACTTGCACGAGTGTTGAGAAAGCCAACCAGAGAAAGCTCAATGTAGTTCCATTTTTCTACTTGAGTAATTTCTTCGTCTTGAGGTTTTCATTCTTATATTGCCGTTTCTTCTTTTCTTTATATTTCTATATTCTTCTCTGTTGTTTCTTGAACTTCTTCTTGCATGAAAAAGCATGTAGTGGTGTAGCACTGTTGTTTCATACACTCTCGAAGAACAATTAGCTTCTATCATGATTGGCATTTAATCCGGCTGATATAGAGAAGTTCTGAAACTTGTCAAACAAGAGCTGCACTGATATCACATCACCCCTACAAATAATAAGATGTCATCAGCAACCCCAGTTCTTTGATGTTCAATTTATCACATCTTGGTTGATAATTGATGTCTGGCTGCAAGCTCAATTCCTTTAAGGATTTGCTAGTCCTCCATGACTAAGACAAAGAACAATGGAGATAAAATATCCCCTTCTTGGCAAGGAAGGGATAAGTAGGCTTTCCAATTTATCACAATGGAATATTAAGCGAGTCATGATCCAATTGACGGAAGTTAAAGAAAAAATTTACACCGACTAACACTTGAGAAGTAATTTATCAAGGAAAATTGTGTTGGATTCCCCTATTCTTCATGTTTAATCATGAATTAAATGTCTAGTTTTTACCAAGTGAATGCAAAAGAACTTTAAATTAGTCTCTAACTACTTGTTTGTTGATTAATAAATCACCTACATGAGACTATAGCTTGCACATGATATATTTTTCAAGTTCCTATTGCCTCAGTTGCTCATTTATCTACTCCTTTACTTTGTGAAGCACCTGTCATAGAGCACTTTATGTTTTGAACTCCTAATTAATAAAATTCCAAGTGCTTTTCTCTTGTAAAGCATGTCAAATACTTATGACATGCAAATTAAAGAAGTAGGAAATACTTTCATGATTTAGCATTTTTAGTTTTGACAATCACCTAAAACCAGAACTCTGGACAGGAAAAAGATGAAAAGAAGGCCATCTTCAGGAACTTATACATGTTTAAATGACGTGTTCCCAGAATTAGTTAGAGATCATTAAAGCATGTAAGAAATCAATAGTTCAATTGTTGTTAGATATACCTTAACGTGTTGTGGAAAAATGATCCAATTGAATATATCAGCTACGACTTTGCACATTTTAGGGAACATTTAATTAGATTGCATTTAGTTGAGTCTGTTCTCATCACTGACTTGAAAATTTGGAACTTGCAGGTTCAACCAACTTTGCTGAACTTTTTCTTGGATGTTAAGGATGATTTGTACTTGCTGCAAATCGATGCTAAAAAGGCTAGTTGTATTGCCTTCTTGACCTCACCATTTATGAGAATCATTTTTTTTTGTCCCCTCTTGTGCATGTTGATTCTCATATTTGATGATACAATCAAGATTTATTTGGCTTTTCTAATCTAAATATGTGTGATGGTTTATCTTTTTGCAGCTTGGGAATGGGTTGGTTTATGAAGCTGTCGATGACACAAATCTCTTTCCTCATTTTTATGGCCCATCTCGGAGTTTCAGTCCACTACCACTACAGGCAGTCATTAAAGGGGAGAAGCTAGTAGTGTCCGATGGCAAATTTGTATGCAGCATGCTCAGTTGAGTAATTCATTCATTTGTCATCATTGACCACAGATTTGGTACGAGAGATATAAAAGAGTAATAAATGCATGGCCAATGAAAATAGTTCCGGGTGTCCTTGCATTTAAGCATTTGTGTTTGTGTGCTTTAACATTGACGTACTATGTGAATCCAAATAGTTGTGTCCTGTGGGACACTCAATGGGATGATGATGTCATAAGTATTTGCTCTATTTGTCTCATTTGTTCTTTTGATTCATTTACTTCCTTTCCGTTAGTGATACTGAGAATATACGCAATTTTTATAACTGAAAGACAGGGTAATGTTGGAATCGGGAAGTCACTGCCCATGCCCCGCTGTTATGGATGGGCGTTTGCTACTTTTGGTTCGGTTTGATTGTGTGTACGAATATTGTGGTTTCTTTGGTTTGATTTTGGTTCCGGTTTGGTTCTTCATTAAAAGTTTGGCACATCAATTAACAGCTCCTTGCCTAAGCAAGCAGTTGAAGCGGACATATTGACCGGGAGGTGTCCCCTTAAAAAAGGGAAAGTGCGTGCTTTGTATGGGCTCAATAAGTATTAATTGAAAGGAAAAAGCATACAAAATAGATCTAATTTGAAATTATTTATCCTTAATGGACTAAATTATTAACGGATCCATTATCCAAACTGTTTACTTTTTTATCCACTTGCCTTTTTTATTTCACATGATGATGTCATGCTGATGTCAGTATAAATACTATGTATGATTTACCACAGTATATTTACCACAGTGGTATCATACAGAATGAACTTAATCCTTTGTGATACTTAGGCGGTATATTGATACTCAATTGGTATATATGATTTTTTTAAAGAAACAAATAAAAGAATTATTAAACTAAATTAGTAGAAAATATATTCGTGATATAATCTGTCCGTATATTTATACCATATCGGTATCATATTGTAACACCCGCAAAATTATCAAAACGCCCCTAGAATGTAATTGCACGTATAATGCGTTTTTCAAAGCTCTGGAAAATTCGAGATCGAATTTGCGATCAACGCGAAAAAATGAGTGAAAAAATGGTCTCGAACTAATTAAAGAGCAATCGGGTCAAAAAAAAAAATTTCACTAATTAATTCAGAGGTCATGTCTGTCTGCGCCCTTGGCGCGACCGGACAAGGTGCGGATCAACACTTGTTATTTTTTTTAGTTTTTGATGGAAATCTGAAAGTTACGAAATACACAAAATGTTCTGGTCCGCGACACGCCTATATAATTTTTCTAACCCTTTTTTCTTTTAATTTCGGTTAGGATATTTTGGGTATTCCCAACCTATTTTAATACCCCAAAATGTATTTCTAACCCTAAATTCGTACGGAAGAATTTCACAACAGCAAATTTTTTCTAAGTCCAAACGAGAGAAACTGAGAGAAGGAGAAAAGAGAAAGAGGAGGGTTTCAAAGTCCAAGGCCAAATTCTTGAAAAAAGTTGGGAATTCTTCAATCCCAGGTATGTAAAGGTACCCAGAACATGAGATTGTTCTCTCATATGCCCCCATGATTGAATTAGGTCGATAGTTGATTGTGTATACTATGCATGTTTGATTGTTAAAAAACCCATGAATGAAGCTAGGGGTTGATGTCTAGAGCTCAGATGTCATATGTATGCATGATTGATGTGATCTGGGTCTTGATTTAAGTGAATACTGATGATAATGTTGCTGAAATTAATGGAGCATGAGTCCTTTAGAGTCTTTAAGAGGTCACACATGGTTTTAATAAAACATCACAATATTCCTGAGTTGAGAGATGATGTCTCGTCGAAAAGAGACTAAGCGAGGAGAAACTTTGATGTTGATGTTTATGAACATGTTGAGTATTCGGAGGAGTATTGAGCACCGAAATTATATAACAGTGAGTCCCATTCGCACTCATTAACTACGTGGCCAGCGTAGCAGAGGATTGGACCGTGAGAACGGATGTTTCCTTAGTCCCAAAAGAGGACTTGATGTTATTATAAACCCACTGATCTACGCACTTTCATCCCGGCAAGATACTGGGCGGATGCCGCAATGACATCACTTTATTGTACCATCACCGGCTCATAGATGATGGGTGTGGGTTCCTTAATGTTAGTACTCTGATGTTATTGTGATAGTATGAGTTTTGATTGAAGGTGATGTAATAGAGTTCTATTCCTTGGCTTGAGTTGAGGTTGCATGATTGATGAGCTGATGCCATTTCATATTGTATAGTCCGTATTGTTACTTTATCCCATTTTACATACAACACATTCAAAGTGCTAACGCCTCTTTGGCACTGCATCGTTTTATGATGTAGATTCTGCAGACAGAGAACTTCAGTAGGCTAATCGTTGAGGTTCACAAATCTCCAGATAGAGACTTGGTGAGTCCTCCCTTACTTTTGGAGGAAATATTTATCTTTTTATCTATTTTAAGATATTTTCTTTGATTGTGGTAGCCTGGCCTGTCATGATACTGTCTTAGACAGTAGTTATAGATGCTTCATAGACGTAGATGGATGATGTTTGATGTTGGGGTTCCTTTCCCCCTATTGTTCTACTTTTAAACTAAGTTTTTTCCCTTAATCTTGTTTCTTATGATGGATGTTGATGATGAGTCTGATAGCCTATTGATAGTTGGAATATTCCTTATTACCTTCCGCAGATGAATTGATTGAACGAATGCGATGAGACTAGGTGGTTCGCTTGGGAGTTAGCAATAGTCTCCGAGTGTCAGTTACTCCTAGGGTACTCTCTCGAGACGTGATACATATATGATTAAGTTTGATCATCTGTTGATACCATGTTGGTATATGTATACCCTATTGGTATATCGTATAAACAAGTCCTGACATCAGCATAATGTCAGTTCGTGAATTTTAAAATTAAGGGGGCAAAATTTTAATAGTATGGGAGTACAAAATGTAAAAGGGTATATGAATGTAAATATTTTGATTTAAGGGGGTACAAACTTAGTTTTCCCTAATTGAAACTCGTAACTGTTTATTCATGGTATTTTTACATTTTTAAAAATTCAATAGTATTTGTTTTCTTCTACCACTAATATTATTATTTAAAACAAAAAAGTATGTCAGTACGGGATGAACATGGATAAATTATCCATTATTGTGATTTATAGTATATTTTATGTTAATTTTAAATAATATATGTCAATTTATAACAATATATGATGCATATATAATTTTTTTAAAAAAATATTTTAAATTATTAATTATTGTAATCTATCCATACTATATTAAAAGCGTGAAAACCCTTAGAAATGTTGTTTGAACTTTTTGCTGAAAAGATACTTCTTAGACAAAATTGTCTTTTCACCATTTTTCTTTAAATTTATTTAATTATATTTATAATATTGACTTTTAAAATATATGAAAAAAGGACTTCTAGCTTTGGAAGACATTTAAATCTTTCTTATTTAATATACTTTTACTTTTTCCTCATTTGAATCAAGAAAATACTCCACAACCGCTAAGAAAAAATTTAATTTATCATTATATATTATAGGACCTTTATGCATAATAATTCGTCAAAATTACTTTCGCAGTGAATTATTTGTCTTTTTATAAGTTCATAATTAAATTAAAATTTTCTCTGTAATGTTTGTTAGCAGATGAGGTACACGCTTTGATCACTTGCAAAGCGCATACGACAAGACTAGTTTATAATACGTTTTGCATAAATTTTAAATAATGTATGTTACTCTTTTTTTTAGAAGCGTTTTCTTTTGAACATAAATATAGTTATTGAAAGATATTAAAATAGTTAATTTATTTGTCAAGTTTCAAAAGAAACTTATTTTATCCTAAATCTAGTGTTCTCATTACTTAGAATAATTGATTAGAGTGATATTGTAAAATCATAGTTCAAGTAGCTGAAAAAATAATTTATTAGACGTAATATTGTAAAATCACAGTTAAAACTGATGAAGAAATATAATCAAACAGTCTAAGTAGGTGTGTCAATAGTAAAATCATAGTTGAAGTAGCTGGAAAAATAATTTATTATCGGTTATACTGTAAAATCTTAGTTGATGGAGCTGAAGAAATATAATCAAGCATATAAAGCAAAAAAAATTTTAAAAAAATATTTTTATGGACCTCATATGATAAAGAAAAAAACAGGCAGCTGAATGAACTCACGTGAACAAGAAACACAAGAAAGTATAAAAAGAAGGATAATAAAAGGTATGAAGAGTGAAATTACCATCATACACTCGGTTGTCCAGATTCACGTGGCATCAATTCTCTTTGAAGTGCGTTTAAGCACAATCTTGATTTGGAATTGTCGATGAGCCCAATCAAATCCTAGGTTCATCAATTTTTTATTTTAAAAGCAGCTTTGATTATTTAAAAACTATTTCGTCGACCGATTCGACATTGCTGACAACAAATTATTGGAGCCCACGCAGCGGAGTGAGCAATAAAATTTAGGAGGAACAAATAAAACAAAATAGATACAAGAAAATTTAACGTGGTTCACCCAAAACTTTTGGGCTACGTCCACAAAAGAACACTTCTACTATATTTCTTCTACTATAACAAATAGTAGGCACAGGTGTACAGTTTCTTCTACTATTACAAATAGAAAGCTCTCAGAGAAAAATACCAAAAATAGTGAACATGCTATTTCTTTTATGGAAAAAATTTCCTAAACACACACTCTAATTTTTCTTCACAGACTATTTTATTTTATAGTCTATGGTATACCTCACAGAAGAAAAATATTTTTTTCTTTGTGGCTCTCTCTGTATTTTTCTCTCTACTGAATTATAAATGAAGAATGAATTACTACTTTATATAGGAGTAATTTGGTAGATGGGAGCCTCCCTTTTTATCATCTGTCAAAAATTGTTAAACAACTTTTGACAAACAATCTTGTTGGGCGGTGCAGCAAATTTCTTTGAGAAGAAATTATCATATGGGCAGTACAACAATTGTTGAAAAAATTTTCACGTGGGCTCTCCAATTCTCCCCCTCCCGACAAATAGAGGGTTTTGTCATTCCTGCAGCTGTTCGACAATACTCGAACTTCTCCTTTGGCAGAATCTTTGTCATCATATTCGATCCATTTTCATCAGTATGGATCTTTTAAAGTTGTCGTAGCTTCTTCAGAAATACATCAGTTATCCAATGATATCTTTCATCGATATGTTTCGACTTTGTGTGAAAGGAGGCATTCTTGCAAAGATCGATGACACTTAAATTGTTACAGAACATCTCAAACTTGTTTTGTTTGACATCAAGCTCTTTAAGAAATTCCTTCATCCATAACAACTCTTTGCAAGCTTCTGTTGCTGCTATAAATTCTGCTTCTGTAAAAGACAATGCAATACACTTTTGTAATTTCGACTAACAAGACACAGCTCCCCCTGCAAATGTAATCAGGTATCCTGATGTACACTTTCTTGAGTCAACATCGTCAGCTAAATCTGCATCTGTGTATACAACTAACACAGGTTCTGCCTCTCCTTAATATAAGCATATTTTGGATGTATCTCGAAGATACCTGAGAATTCATCTAACAACTGCCCAATATTCCTTTCTAGGATTTGAAAGGAAACGACCTACTACTCCAATTGAGTGAGCAATATCTGGTCATATATATACCATGGCATACATCAAACACCCAACTGCTAAGGAATATGATATTCTAACTATTTCTTCCTTCTCCTTGTCAGTAGAAGGGCACATACTGAAACTCAATTTAAAGTGATTAGCAAGTGGACAACTAACCGCTTTAGCCTTGCCCATATTGAATCTCTGGAGTACTTTTTCAATGTCCTTCTTTTGAGATACCCAAAGCTTCCTGATGCTTCTATCTTTTGTAGTTCTCATGCCAAGAATTTGTTTTGTTGATCCTAAGTCTTTCATCGCAAAAGACTTACTCAATTGTACCTTTTGACTGTTCATTCTTGAAATATTTTTTCCAACGATCAACATATCATCTACACAGAGTAGAAGGATAACAAAATCATCTTCAGAGAATTTATTGATAAACACGCATTGATTTGCAGTAGTTTTCTTGAAGCCTTGCTCTCGTATAACAGACTCAAACTTTTTATACCATTGTCTTGGTGCTTGTTTCAAGCCATATAAATTTTTCTTTAATCTGCAGACATAATCCTCTTTTCCCTTCACATTGAAACTCTCTGGTTGTTCCATGTAAATTTCTTCTTCTAGATCTCCATGAAGAAAAGCAGTCTTCACATCCATTTGCTCAATTTCCAAATTGATACTTGCAGTTAGCCCTAGCATAGTACGAATGGATGTCATTTTCACAACAGGTGAAGATATCTTGTCAAAGTCAATGCCCTTCTTTTGACTGAAATCTTTGACGATCAATCTCGCTTGAAAGCGTGGATGAACTCTGTATTCTTCATGTTTGATTCTGAATACCCATTTATTCTTCAACGCTCTTTTACCATTAGGCAACTTCACGAGATCAAACGATTTATTCTCATGCAAGGATTTCATTTCATCTTGCATGGTTTCCATCCATTTTTTCTTATTTTCATCGTCCATTGCCTCACTGAAGCTTTCCGATTCCCCCCGTCAATCAGTGTAACCCACTGATCAATTGGGTACCTAGTAGAAGGCTATACATTTCTATTAAATCTTCTTAAGGGTACTGGAGACTCTCCAGCTATTGGTGGTTGAGTCTAACCACTATTAACATCCTTTTCTTCTGGTTCATTTTCTTAGGGAATATTTTCATCATCTGCATCTTGCGGATGGTCATCATGAACCTCATCTTCAACTTGAGTCAGTACTTTTGTCGGAGAATTCAACCTTAAGCTTGTTGAATCATCTGTAGGAGTAAAAGCTTCTTTGTCTGCTTTATTTATATCTTTAATAGTCTGATCTTCAATAAAGACAACATCTCGACTCCTAATCAGCTTCTTGTGCACTGGATCATAGAACGTATAGCCAAATTCATCTTGACCATAGCCAATAAACACACACTGCCGTGTTTTGACATCAAACTTTTGCCTTTCATCCTTTGGAACATGAACAAAGACTTTGCACCCAAATACTCGTAAATGTTTATTAGAAACATTCCTGCCTGACCAAATTTACTCCGGAACTTCATATTAAAGTGGAGCACACAGAGAGCGATTTAGCACATACATTGTTGTAAGTAGTGCTTCAGCCCAAAAAGATTTATCTAGCTTTGAATGAAAGAGTAAACACCTTTTTCTTTCTATCAAAGTTTGATTCATCCTCTCAGCTAAACCATTTAGCTGTGGTGTCTTTGGAGGCACCCTTTGATGTCTAATATCATGCTTTTTGCAATAAGCATGAAATGATCCAATATATTCTCCGCCATTGTCTATGCGAACACATTTGATGTTCTTCCAAATTCCCTCTCAATTGAGGTATGAAATTGTTCGAAGACTCCTAGCAGCTGATCCTTGGACTTAATGGTATAAGCCTAGGTCTTCCTCGAATGGTCAATGATAAAGGTCACAAAATATCTGGCTCTACCAAGTGACTTCGGTAGTGGACCACACACGTCAGAGTGTATCAGATCTAAAACATTCTCCATTCTGGAAGGTGGAGATCTATGGAAAGAGACTTTGTTCTGTTTCCCAGCTAAACAATCTTCCCATTTCTTCAATGATACCTCATCTACATCAGGTGACCTCTATCTTTCACCAATTTAGACATCCCTTTTTCACCAGCATGACAAAGTCTCTTATGCCATAAACGTGTGGTATTTTCATTTTTCATTACATTTATAGATTCGTCAGAGACCTTTGCTTGCATCACATATGGTTTTGAGCGTTTGTATCCTCTCGCAATGATCAGGGAGCCTTTGGTAAGCTTCCATTTTCCATTTCCAAAACTATTTTAGAAACCTCCATCATCAAACTTGCCTATAGACATTAAATTTAGGTGCATGTCTGGGATGTTGCTTACATCTTTTAGAAGAAAGTTCATGTCGTTATACGTTTCCAAACAGACATCTCCCTTGCCAATACCTTTTGACAATTTTCCATTTTCCATCTTTACAACACTATAGTCTCCATGTGTGTAAGATGATAAGAGGTTTTTGTGTGGTGTGCCGTGAATGGTTGCACAACTATCAATTACCCAACTTGTTTCTTGAGTTAATTGACTAACAATCTCACTGTCACAATTGATGTTGAACTCGTAACAAGATTTCCTTGTTCATCATCACTGTTTGTCTTTCCCTTTTTGTCTCTATTATTTTGCTGGTCACTCTTGAATTTTCGATAAAATTGCTTGATATGACCTTTCTTCTTGCAGTAATGGCACTCAACATTTGCATATTTGTTTGACTTTCCTCGACTCCTGTCTCTGGAACTCGAACCCTTCACTTACTTCTCCCTCTCTATTCAGTAATCAGAACTTCTGATTCTGAGAAAGAGGTTGAACCTTGAGATCTACGTCTCATTTCTTATTGAATATACTGCTCTTAACAGCTTTCATACTTACTACACTATTTGTGCAGTATTTGTCAAAGAAACTTTCAAGGTTTCCCATGACTTTGGTAAAGAAGCTAAAATAATAAGAGCAATTATCTCATCATCAAACTTTATGCCTATTCTCGATAGCTGGTCTACCATTTCTTCTATGTTATTTAGGTGATCAGCTACAAAAGTGTTTTCTTGATATTTTACTTCCATCAACTGGGTTAAGTAAAATAATTCGTTGTTGTCGGTCTTTGAAACTTACAACTGCTCTAGCTTGTTCCACAGTGTTCTGACATGAGTTTCGTTACAATTATAATTGTAAACGTTATTATCAATAAAGTGTTGAATATATCCACAAACTCGTTCATGCTCAAGCACCCACTCATCTTCGGACATCCCTTCCGATTTGACGGTAGAGAATACCGGCAAGTGCATCTTCATAATCATGAGAAGATCCTACACTTTGCTTCTCTAGACACGGTAGTTTGAACCGTTCAAGTTGATCATTTTACTTGTCTTTACCTCCATTAACATGAACCTAGACCAGGCTTTGATACCACTTGTTGGGGCCCATGCAGCAGAGTGAACAATAAAATTTAGGAGGAATAAATAAATTAAAATAGACACCAGAAAATTTAACGTGGTTCACCCAAAACTTTTGGGCTACGGCCACAAAAGAACACTTCTACTATATTTCTTCTACTATAACAAATAGTAGGCACTGGTGTACAATTTTTTCTACTATTACAAATAGTAGCCTCTCGGAAAAAAATACCAAAAATACTGAACACACTATTTTTTTAGGAAAAAATACTTCCTAAGCATACACTCTAATTTTTCACAGACTATTTTATTTTATAGTCTATATTATACCTCACAGAAGAAAAATATTTTTTTCTTTGTGGCTCTCTCTGTATTTTTCTCTCTAATGAATTATAAATGGAGAATGAATTACTCCTTTAATAGGAGTAATTTGGTAGGTGGGAGCCTCCTTTTTTATCATTTGCCGAAAATTGTTAAACAACTTTTGACAAATAATCTTGTTGGGCGGTGCAACAAATTCCTTTGAGAAGAAATTGTCATATGAACTGTGTAGCAATTGTTGAAAAAATTTCTACGTGGGCCCTCCATTTGGAGGGACCCACTCAACACAAATCTATTTTGATTACATAAAAATTCGTGTATTTTGGTTCCTAAATGAAATCCCCTAAAATTGAAAATGAACAACTCAAAATTTGTAATCCCGATTAACTGAAAAAATTGAAACTGAACAACCATTTGGCTTAGTTTTATGTGCGCCCCTTGCTGTAGCTGAAAAAAAAGAAATGACAACTATTAGCTGAGCAAGGCTCCTGAAAGCATATTGTCATGGATTTAGATTTCGATTAAGACTTTTGTGTGACACTTGACAATTAGTTCACAATTCTTTTACGGTCTTATAAGCTTAAGTAAGCCTTTTCAACTAAAATCGCTAAGGAAATGCTAGATTAAAGAAGACAAGAGAGCTTATACTTCAACTAAGACTTTCGTGCAGTACTTGACAACTCGCTCACGATACTTTTACGGTCTTATAAGCTCAAGTAAACCTTTTCAACTAAGATCATTATCAACTAAGATCGTTAAAGGAACACTAGATTGAAGAAGTCAAAGGAGCTTTTGTAAGAGACACTTTATAACTTTGGAAGATTGCTTACACTTACAACTTTTTTATTGATGACTACAAATAAATGACCTTTCTATTTATATTACTTCGTAGGGACCAAAGTATAATAATAATTACTTTATAGGTCCCTCAATATTTATATATAAATCCCTATTTCTAGAATAGTCTTATGGGGTATTCTAAGACACTCTAAGATTTGACTATGTTATTCTAGATTCTTCTAAGTGTCTACAAGGTTTTTCTACAACTTTCTGAACTTTTCTAGGGAACTTCAAATACTATCCACAATGTTGTAGAGTTTTTCGAAAATCTCTCCAAGAGTCTAGTTTCTTCTCCTTAATTCTAGATTTTTTTCTCTTATTAGTGGCCAAGTGGCGGATCATGACAATACGCTCAATTGGAATCCCGCGTGCTTTTGATTTGTATCCTTTTTATTTTTCGTTTTTCAACTTTACGAATTTATTAAATATTTTTTAGTAGAATTTAATTTTAAGCCAACAATTATTTCCACCGCGCGCCTCGTCGAAAAATACTACTAGTATACAATGTCACCAAAACGTAGATCGGAGTTGAATATTTTTTATATGCATACACATAAAAAGTTGTGTATCGGCAAATTAAATTACTATAAAAAGATACAAATATATTGATTAAAAAATGAGATCCACAAATCTGTTACATGACCGTTCCTGAATGATGGTTCACATTATTCAATAGAATGGATGGCCACGAAGTGAATGGAGCGGAATCGTCGGTTAAATGAGCAACGCTATATATAAAGCTCTGCATAGGATGGTGGCTCAATCATCCATCTTCTTCTTATCCGTGCATGTTTTAATTTCAAGAAACAACTAGCGCAACCAATTAGAGGAATAACCTCTAACCGCGGGCGCCATTAGTTATTTGGAATATATTAAAAAAAATAGTACAATCAATTGCATAAGATGATTGGGAAAATAGTGGTTTCGTTGGTATCGTTGTTTCTCGTGGTGGGTATTGTATTGGGAGTGGCAATCGTCCTGCACAAAGGCTCAAAAGATGAAATTCCCAAAGTCCAAATGAAGGCATCTATTGAGGAGTTCTGTAAACCTGCAGAATTCAAAATATCTTGTTTTAAGAGTCTTGATTCGGTGGCTAAGAACGATAGTGCTACGATGAAAGACTACCTGTTGGCTTCGTTGCAAGTGACCGGGGATGAAATCAAGAAAGCTTTAGGGGTGGTGGAGAATGGTGCTCCCATCGATAACAAAACGGATCCCTACAATCACATGGCAGTAGAGGATTGCAAAGAGCTGTTGCAATATGCAGTGGAGGAACTCCAGGACTCCTATTCTATGGTTGGGGATACCGCATTGCATTCCCTCGGGGATCGTGTGAGCGAACTGTTGAACTGGCTGGGTGCGGTCTACTCCTATCAAAGCATGTGCGTCGATGGTATCATCGATAAGCCTGATTACAAAGAAGGCTTAGAAAATGGCATGCGCAATGCAACCCAACTCACCCACAACGCAATCAATATTGTAGCAGAGATTTCAACCGTCCTCCATGCCGTCAACATCTCAAGCACCATAAGTACATCATCTAATAATAATCACCGTCGCCGCCTCCTTGATTACCCTACGTGGTTCCCAGTTGCCGACCGTAAGCTTTTAGCACGAGGACGACATATGGCAGCTCCTCATGCAGTGGTCGCCAAGGATGGCAGTGGCCAGTACAACACCGTCGCAGCTGCCCTCGCTGCCTATCCTAAAAACCATAGAGGAAAATACATAGTCTATGTGAAAGCTGGAATCTATGACGAGCACGTCATCATCTCTAAGAAGCAACCGAACGTCTTCATCTATGGCGATGGAGCAGGGAAGACCATCATTACTGGAAATAGAAACTTTGGTATCATGAAAATACCCACCCAAGACACTGCTACTTTCGGTAAGTATGTGTGTATATATATGGAAACATTAATTAATTAATTACAATTCCACTCATTATATATATTAAATGGCATGCATACAGCTGTTCTTGGCAATGGGTTTGTTGCTAGGGGAATTACCTTCCGCAACACTGCCGGTCCACAAGGTCACCAAGCTGTGGCTCTTCGAATCAACGGTGATATGGCTGCTGTTTTTGACTGCAGCATTGAAGGTTATCAAGACACCTTGTACTATCAAAATCATCGTCAATTTTATCGCAACTGTGTCATCTCTGGTACCATAGATTTCATCTTTGGGAGGGGATCAGCAGTAATCCAAAATAGTCTGATCATAGCGAGGAGACCTTTGGACAGCCAGTTCAACACGATCACCGCTGATGGCAAAGAAATAGCGAACAAACCAGGTGGTTTGGTGTTCCAGAACTGCAGGATCGTTCCAGAAATGGAATTGTTTGCGGATAGGTTCAAGCTCGCGACTTACTTGGGCCGTCCCTGGAAGCCTTACGCAACGACGGTATTCATGGAGAGCGAATTGGGTGATTTCATCCGCCCAGAAGGTTGGATGATATGGCAAGGAGAATCATTCGAGCGGACATGTAATTACTACGAGTTTGCCAACCGTGGACCGGGTGCTCTCATCAATAACAGGAACAGGAGCTTCAAGAACTTCCGTCTTCTTAACCCACTTGAAGCTGTTCAATACACAGCCGACCGCTGGATTAATGGATTTCTCTGGTTGAGGCACACCGGGGCACCGTTTTACCTTGGCCTCGGAGGAAGATAAATTAAAATCCGTTTAGTTACGTGCTGATTGTTAGTTACACAACCACACATATAAATATTTCATTTATTAACGCTACATGCATGATGAGAATCTTCTTTACCTGTCTCGAGTCATCATAACTACGGGATATATAGTTTTCCTCGCGAAAAGAGAATATAGTACAAGTACTCCACTAATTTGTCGCGATATTAGAAAAACTTTTCGAACTTATTTAAAAAATAATTTCATCAAAAGTAAATTAAAAAAATTTAAAGTTAAATTATTTCTAATGCTAATAAGATGACATTCTTTTTAGAGTGAAATCAAGAAGAAAGATGAATCTTCTCTAGTCTTTCTTATATGAGAAGAAAAAACAATTCATATGTAATTATTGAATTGTTACAAAGGGTAATTAAAACAATGAAACGATACGACATGGATTAAGAAGTAATAAATGATAGAAATAATTTTACTCCCTCTATTTCAAACTAAATGAATTGTTAGACTATATCACACTGATTGAAAAATAAACAATGACAAATTTAATCATATTTATTTATTTTTACCTTTTTCAAACTCTAAACACTCATTCAATGCATAATATTTCTAATACAAAATTAAAAAAAAATAAAGGGCAAAATTGGAAGAAAATTCCAACATATTCCCCCGAAAAGTGAATAATTCATTTATTTTGAAAACTCAGAAATCTCCTAGCAATTCAATTATTTTGAAATATAGTAACTATCAAATTACTCTTTGAATACAATATACATATTGTTTTGAAAAGTGTAACAGGGAAATGACTATAATTAATGATAAGGGTAAATTAGTAACTGAAAGTAAAATTTTCTCTTAATTTTATAAAGTAAACAAGTAATAATGAATATTTATTTTTAATATAGCAGACCGATAAAGATAGATTGGAGTATAGATCTGTCAATATTTATCAAGTATTAGAAAAATTGAAAATTTCTACCTGAACTTCAAACACGAAGGTGATGCATTTCAGCACTTTCTTGAACTATATATATCCTGGTGATTCTATGATTTCTACTTCTCAAAAGAGGGTGATTACTTTTCTTTCTTCTGTGATCCCACCTATTTCATTTTTCTTTTAAGTAGGTTGACTGTAATTATAAGTTACACGCCATGAATTCGTATAAAATTCTTTCTCAGGGACCTCATTTCACCCTCTGTTAGCAGAAAGAAAATATCAAACACGCTTCATTATTTTGAATGTAGTATTTATGGTTCTATCTTTCCTAAGCAATTGACTTTCATTATTTTCATGTAGTTATTGTTAGAAAAAATAATAATCACGTTCAGAATATTTTCGCTTAGTAGCGATACAAGAGAGTCATACTATCAAATATTACAATGGAGTAAATGTGATATAATAACATTGATAACAATTTGATAATGCCAAAAAATAACTCTTCTTTGTAAAATAATAAACACTCTTTTATTCATACAACTTGCAATAATTTTACTCCCACACTATTTTTCTCGCAAACTAAAATAGTTTGTGGATGACTCTCTCTTCTTTCTTTTGCTCTCTCTATTTTTTTGTGTTACTAAAGATGAACAAAACTTCCATATTTATAGGAAAAGTACTACACCACTTGATATCACTAATGACGTCAATGAAATTCAACAAAATCAAAATTATACCTAACTTATACCAAAGTAATAGCTACCTTAGATTTTTCTTGCCTAACAATTTTTACAAAGCTTTTAGCTAAATTCTTGGACTTTTATTCACCTAACAACTTTGACAAAGTGGTGGGAATATGCAGATATTGCAAATCTTTATAGTAGTTGCCAATTTAGACTTTGGATCTACAAATCTCTCCCTTAATTTTGATTTTTCTTCTCCATTCCAAGACTCGATCTCAATTTCTGAAAATCTTCAAACTTGAGAGGCATTGTGAAGATATCCGCAACTTGATCGTGAGATTTCACATGCTTGAGCTCTGCTTCTTTCTTGGCAATGCATTCTCGGATAAAATGATATTTTGTGTCTATATGCTTGCTTCGATCATGATACACTGGATTCTTGGCAAATGCTTGTGCAGATTTGTTGTCAACACAAATTATTGTGGCCTCAATTTGTGACAAATTGAGTTCCTTCAACAATCTCCTCAGCTAAATAGCTGACACGTACATGAAGTTGCTGCCACATATTCAGCTTCACAAGTCGAGAGAGTAACAATGGACTTTCTTTGAACTCCATGAAATAACACAGTCACCCAAGAAAAATACAAAATTAGATGTATTTTTCCTATCATCAATATCTCCCACATAATCACTATCACAATATCCCACAAGATAAAAATCATCAAAAGAAGAGTAAAATAGTCCAAGGTCGACCATACCTTTTAGGTAACGAAGAATTCTTCTAGCGACCTTCAAGTGAGTAGAGGTAGGAGCTTCCATGAAGCGACTTACTACTCCAACTGCAAAGAGTATATCTGGTCTAGTCTATGTCAAGTACCTTAGACTTCCCACGAGACTTTTGAACAGAGTGAAATTTACTTTTTCTCCATCATCAAACTTTGACAATTATGTTCCACTTTCCATTGGGTGTTCACAGAATTACAATTGAATAAGTTGAACTTCTTCAAAATCTCTTTTCTATAACTTTCTTGAGTTATGAAGATGCCTTCCTTCATTTGCTTCACTTCTAAACCCAAGTAATATGACATGAGCCCTATGTTTGTCATTTCAAACTCAAGGGACATAACTTTCTTGAACGCTTCAAACAAAACTGAATAAGAACATCAACATAAAGACAAACAAGCAAAATATCTCTATTAGTAGGACTTTAATATAAAGAGCATATTCATGAAGGCAACGAGTAAATCCATTGTCTTCAAAGTACTTATCAATGCGACTATTCCATGCACGTGGAGGTTGCTTCAATCCATATAAGGCTTTTTTCAACCTCAACACCTTATCTTCATGATTTTTTACCACGAATCCTAATAGTTGCTCAACGCAGACTTCTTCTTCAAGATATCCATACAAGAATACTGATTTGACATCTAGTTGATGAATTTTCCACTTTATTTGAGCTGCTAAAGAGATCGGCAGACGAATTGTCTCCATGTGAGCCACAGGTGCATAGACTTCGTCATAGTCAATGTCATGCTTTTGCTTGTAGCCTTTTGCCACAAGTCTTGCCTTGTATCTCTCCACATCTCCATGGGCATTTTTCTTCACTTTATATACCCATTTGACTCCAATTGCTCGATGATTCTTAGTAAAGATTGTCAATTCCCAAGTGTTCTCCACTTTTTGTCTTTAATAACTTCATCAAAATTCATTGATTCACTATCAACAAAGAAACAACATATAACCAATATGGATTATGACTAACTCGTTATTCATTCAATTTTGGGGTCATAATCATTATATAAGAGAAACCTTTCTTCATAGGTGACAAGGAGCCAGACAGATATGGAAGAGATCAAACACGAGAATAAGGGGCAAGTTTGCCCTCCTTCCACTTGCTTCCTTAACGTTGTATTTATATTCTCTTGGATCTTTAACTCACACCTACTTAACTATTATGAGTTCCTACCCCATCCCACCCCCTACCTAATCAAAAATTGAGCAACTCAGATATCTTGATTTAATTTAATGTTCGAGTAATTATTTATCTCAATTTATGTGAGAAATTTAATTGTACGAGAATTATAATCATTAGATTTGGTATAACTTTTAAAAATTCATAATCAATTTACCGATGAATTTCATCATTAATTAAATTTATTTATTTTATATAATATTTGTTATCAAATAAGGTAAATGCTTTGATCATGTATAAAATGCATACACTTAGACTAGTTCATATAAAGTACGATGGAGGAAGTATATATGTTGACTGAAAGTAAGATATGACACTCGAAATAGCCAATTTATTACCTTTAGTTAAAGGTTGGAGGCTGGCTTGGTATGTCACTCCCCGTTCAATTCTTTGGATCCTTATCCAGAGAGTGCTATTTGTGGATAGGCTGGGTAGAGAAAAGTGCTCCTATAGGAGGAAAAAAAATGAAGATTTCTCGGACTTTTGGCTCTCCCCGTTATTTGCTCAGGTCGTCTTCCTATTACAGACCCAAACCTAATCCCATCCCCATGCCCGGTCCTCGTCCCCTTCTCATCTTGAAGAAGTTAGTGGTGACGCGACTAGAAGCCAGAAAGCAGCAGGGCGAAATAGATATTGCCACTACATCCTCGAGGCTTCTCTAGCCATTAGTGGGACTCTCTCTCTTTGGAACAGGCTTCTCCTTGGGCCCCCTTATTGATGGAATACATTCCAGAGTCCATCTAGTTGTGTACCAAAATGGGGCAATTGATGTTTCTTCTCTTCACACAAATATATAGGTAAGCTCCCAAGTTTTTCTCGTCTTAGCTTCGGCAATTGGCTTTTGAGTCTTGAATTGAATAATGTAGTCTCTTTCAGGTCCGCCTTTGCTCGGCATATTTTACTGCTCCGTGGGTTTGCTACACTTGTTGCTTGAGCACAATTTCTCTTCTCAGTAGCCTCCAGAGGGTACCTTAGAAATCATGACTATTGCTTCCCTTGTATCGTGTAATTAATGATCACAAACTCTTCCATTAATATTCCTGATCATGTACTCCTGGGTAGCATGTAATTTTCTATTTTTATTTAACTGTTACTCAGAGCAATGGTGTTATTCATTGATTTGAGCGCTGAAATATACAAAGCCGGAATTCCAGACAGCCTCGAAGCCTATGTCTTGCTTGCAGGAGTAGAACTTATATGGTTTTTGCTGGATAGAACGAGACTCGGGTTTGCATTAGCCTGTGTTGTAGGTCTTTCCTGCCGACTTGCTGAGATCCCTGCAATGGAGTAAGAAATCTCTTTATTACTCCAACCTTCATTTTATTTAACTAATATTCTGTGTGCCTACCAAATATTTTTTTGACGAATTTCAGATGGTTTAATTTGTGGTATTATCCTCAAGCAAAACATCCAGATCTTTGGACAGGTAACTGAAGTGGCATATCAACTAGCAAAATCTTGCACTAATTTCCATTCCTCTTGACATCTAAAAACCAGAAGTAGTTATTCTCAAATTCATAACCACCGGATCTTTATCTATTTGCAGGGGCTAGTCACTTGGACAATCACTTGCTATTTTGCCTACACACCTTTCTTGATCAACCTCTCCCGTTGGCTGAAATCAATCATTGCTGCTACAATTGCTCAAGCCAAATCTGTTTAGATTCCATCATTGGCCCACTTAAGAGGAAACCATATCCATTTCAACAGGAAACTGAGATACATGTTCTGACAATTGATCCT
>JAOTQR010000092.1:25389510-25401658 GCA_025774065.1 Solanum ossicruentum | reverse complement strand
CCATCATTGGCCCACTTAAGAGGAAACCATATCCATTTCAACAGGAAACTGAGATACATGTTCTGACAATTGATCCTCTAGCGCCAGTATTTGAAAATAATTACAATCAAGTGGACGACTGAACAATTGCAAAGGATACAATTGTTGAGAGGGATGGATAGACGGACAGAGGGAGATAGAGAGGGAGAGAGAGTTGTATTATGTTCATCACTTATTATATCTAACACTAGAAACTACTTGTAGAAATGATCATACATCTACTGATAATATAAAGTTTCATCAGAAGTCTCACTAATACATATAACATTGCTATATATGGTGCAATTGTATATCATGCTTGGAGGGCTCGAAATTAAAAAATCTTTCGACAAAGGATCATAAAAGACAAGGATGTAGTTGTGTAGATTGTTATTGTATCATATTGTTTAATTCCATCATTAGGTAATGAAGAAAATATGAGGTCCAACCCCTTTTGTTGACAAAAGGGGCTGTCAATCAAATTGATAAACAAAGACAACAAGCAATTTGCTTGCAAATTACAAATTGAATTGTTGCTAAAAACGTGTTTTGCCTCTTCTCTGATTGGTCAAGAGAAGAGGTGGACACGTTTTATTTCACTATAAATAAAGGGCTTCTGCCCTCACTTAAATTCATTCGGAAAAGAAGAGAGAAAAAATATAGAGAAAGCCACAGATAGAAAATAAATATTTTTCTTCTGTGAGGTATACCATACACTTGTGCCTACTATTTGTAATAATAGAAGAAATACAATAGAAGTGTTGATTTGCCCAAAAATGTTGGGGTGAACCACGTTAAATATTTGGTGTCGTTATTTTCCCATTTTCCATATTATTGTACCATATTTATTTTTGTGTGATTCATATTTTTCCCAATAAAAAAGATCTATTTTCATGTAACAATTGATTTTGTGTGATCGTGTTGTTATTATAATATTCTTATTTCTTATCTAATAATGTTATTTTATCATTTATCCTATCCTACAATTTCTTATAGGTTTATCATTCAAATGATGAATATGTAACATTATGTAATAATAGAGAACGATATAATCTATTCAATACAATATAATATGATACAATATGATACATTATAAAATAATATATAATAATCATTCAAACAAAATGTTAAAATATGAAAATAAAAAAAACATGTCCCCGATAAATAACTTGATCTAAAAATGGAACTTTTTGTCGATAGTTCGATAAAACAATGCTCCTTTATTACTTAACGGGCTAAAATGGCTTCTTTCTAAGTAAATGTATTATTTGTTTCAATTAAATACAGTGTCTTTTCCTAATATTTTTTTAAAAATAAAAAATTCTTATCCTATTTCGGAAAGATTAAAAAATAAAAATTATTTTTTATTTTATTAGGATTCTTTTTTGTCCTTTTTTCATACATCCGATTTCACGAGTGCAGGAGAAAAAATAGATGATACTGGAGTCCGAAGTTAAGAACGAAAGGAGGATAGAAGTAGAAGTCGGAGATGGCTATGGTTCCTCTACCCTTGCCCCTCTTCGGTTGGCCCAAAGTTTACCATGGAAGAACTGCTATTCGGGTTTCGTGCTTCTCAAACAGTACATCAGAACCTGTGTGTAGCGCTTTTTTGACTTTGGCAATTAAGACATTTCCATTACCAAAATCTGGCATAGCAACCATACAACTAGTTTTTGATTTCTTCTTCTGCTCATTCCTCAGATTGAAGCAAGAAAGCCCAGGGTGTTTGATAATTTGTTCCTTAGTCTATTCCGGAACAAAATGGTCCAGGTAGTTAACCCCTTTCACCCTCCGGCTTCTGGATTTCCTCTAATATTCATGAAATTTTTGATAGGAGACGGGATGGGACTCCGAAAAGCCGGGCTATGATGGTCTAATTGAAGTGGCGCATCGTCTGACGGTTGGTAAAGACAATTCCAAAACTAGAGATGCCGCGGTAACTTCTTTCTTCTTCTTTTTCCCTATGTTTAAAACTTCTGAGTAAGGTATTAGTCAGAGAATCGGTGGCCAAATGTGACTAATTAAGTATGTTGGCGAGCAAGTAGCTTTTCATATTTCCATAGTGATAACTGCAAGTGTGACAGGTTCGGATATTGAGATCATTATTTCCTCCTTTGTTGTTGGAGCTATACCGGATGCTTGTTGCACCTATTGATAGTGGTAAATTTGCAGCCTTGATGGTCGGTGAGTGATATTCTTCCTTAACTTAGATTTTCTACTTACCTTCTTGAGGTACCTTTAGACTCAAGTAGCTACTTCTCTGCTGGATATTTGAATGTTATACTTATGAAAGCAAGGGTGACTGCATTATCTTGTCAATGGCTTATGGGTCCATGTGCTGTTAATTTGGTAGATCTTCCTGATGGTTCCTCTTTGATGAGTGGGGTTAGTATTTTTATTCCCTTACCCTCTGTATTTCATCAGAAATTCCTTGATGTTAAACTTATACAAGTTGGATAGCCGCTAGTTGAAATGCGCTTACTCTGGAAATAATTGTTTGAATAGGTTTTTGTAGAGAAATGCAAGTATTTGGAAGAAAGCAAATGTGTGGGTGTATGTATTAATACATGTAAACTCCCTACACAGGTCAGTTTTCTAGATTGAGAATTATAGTTCTTAATGGGTCCTTCTGATGCATTTGCACTGCTGACTTTTTGTCATTCTTTATCTGGTAAAGTATTTTGATGGCTGCTTTAATATCGTGCACAAACTGTTTATAAGAAAAAACATATCTTGGGGAAAATCTGTATCTTGTAGATTGTATTTGCTTCATTAATGTCTTCCCTTACTTTTTGTGTGTGTGGATTATCCAGAGCATGATGTTGAGTTCTGTTTTTGATTTTATGTTGTGCAGTTCTGATTATCAAAGCAGCATAGGCTAGTACATATTAGGTTCCTCCTTGCCTAAGCAGCCAGTTCAGGAAATAAAGCACAGCTGGGAGTATAAGAAGTACATAGATGGAGTGTTGGCTAGTGTGTGTATGCATATCTGTAGGTTTAATATGTATATTCAAGGAATATGTTTGTAACAGAGTACACACTGAGAAAAATATGGTTACAACCTGGTGGGATTTGTCAATATGGGTGCAAGCTGATCGAGACACTATGTTTTTAAAGAAGAAAAAAGAGGAGGGTATCAACATATAGATACCAGATGCAGTCAATTTTTTTCAACACCACTTCTTCTGAATTTCATGCCCTTAAATACATCAGTCTTTTTGCCTTCTTTACCATCATACTCCATCGCCAAATTAAATAACTAAGGAGATAGTGGACCCTTGTGTCTCATTCTGCTTTGAGTCTTTAAGTAATCATGAGGGTTCCTATTTATCAATAAAATCCGACAGTGGATGTACATAGCTATCCAATCTATCTATTTGTCTCCAAAGTTCGTCTGCAAGTGTTCAAACTTCCCTTAACCACCATAGTTGCATCTATATCTACCGGCCCTTTTTAAAATCAATCCGACTCTGAAGCTAACTTATCAGTTACCAGCTTGAGCCTTTCTGCTAGTCTTAGCAATAATTTCATGAACACTTTCTAATAAGCTAATGAGCTGAAATCTTTCACCTCAATTGCTCCTTTTTATTCTATTTGCTTCTTTTTGTTTGTCTTACTTCCCTCTTTGGTCCGTTTCAAGAAGTATGTTCTTCCTTTTTCGGAGCATTCTTTAATGTCAACTTTCCACATGCCATGTTTAAGACTAAAAGGCATTTTGGTACCTTCCACCGATCTTTAATTTAAGGCCACAAGATTCAACAGTCTTCTTCACTAAATTCTATGCCAAGTCAAAATTAGGCAGACAAATTGAAATGAAGGGCATATATATTAGTGCGATAAAGGTAGTTTTCAAGCTCAAGCATCTGGACTTTAGAACATGTAATGGTGTTGCAGAGTGAGTTATGCAGTAGCTTCCATGAGTTGTCAAATTCATATCCATTGCTTGAGTTTAAAGTTATCATGCTATTTTTCATAATGGTGTTTTCCTCATACATTTTTTTCCAAAAGATGTTAATGGTACATGTATAGATTAACTTGGGGGCCTTTTAGAGAGCACTCAAATCTTAAGTTATATAAAATTTAGAGGCAGATTCTCTAAGTTGTGTGAACTAGGATGATCTAAATAGCGGTGGCACACTATGATGTTTCTATCAGAGTATGATCTATATTGCGGTGGCACACTATGATGTTTCTACGAGAGTTATTATCTTCTTGAACTTTACAAATGTGATAATTAATGACTACTACAATTGTATAACTATATTAAAGGTTTCCCATATCTGAGCTTCTTATATGAGCTGGCCATCACCTTTCTGCCTCTCTTTCAGACTTTCTTCAAGGATCACATGGGAGTTCCATTGCTGATGGAGCCAAACTTCACTGATTATAGCTGTCAGGTAACTATTTTCATTGGCCATATTATGTAGTAAAAGTATATTCCTTCATGCATCCTAAACATGTTATGGATAACCAACTGTACCATGTGGAGGTTTAATGGGACTCAAGATGGGGCTAAAATGCCAAGTAACGTTGCCTGAAAAGCCCTGAGAGAATAAGACATGCTGATATAATCCACTTCATGTTAACATAACCATGAAAGTTAACGTTTTTGGCAACACATGCATGGGATTCTTCCGATTTAAGTTTGTCCCTACAAGCACCATGGAAACATGCATAATGCCGTCCTAATCTAATTGGCAGTTTAAATTTGGGATTCTTCCTCCTCAGCGAGAAGTTGACAACGCTCTTAAAGAGCCATGCTTGGAGATATGCCCCAATGCTGTTCGTCGAAAAGAAATGAACGACAACATGGATGCACACAAGTGTCCAAAAGCATGAAATCTGCTCATTATGTTAGTCTCTTAATTATCCTGCCGTTCTACAATCTTGAATACTATTGCTAGGTCTGGTTAATGTGACTACACAATGATATTTCATCCATCATGTTAATGGGGTCCATAATGTTGTCTTTTCACACTTGGGCGCATTTGGATGCGACATGATCACATTGGTATGAAACTGAAATTTTGTTTGGACATGCAATTTAAATTTTTTAAGATTGTATAATTTACATAAAAATGAAAACTTCACAAGCTGTGAAAATTCTGAAATTTTTTCATTTCTTATACAATTTTATCAAATAAGCAAATCATTTACCTATTACCGTCTTGATAAATTATATATCTCCATCTTTCTATTATAAATAAATGTTAGTGATTACAAAGTTTTAACCACACATAATTTTATAAATATCATTTCACATTATACGAATAATCACTTCACACTAAGCATGAGTTTCTTTTTTCTTTGCAACATTTAAAATGGTGGATTTTTTTGCTACATAATATAAACTTATGCAGAGAGTAGTATCAATACTCCTGTTAGGATGTGCGAAAGATTGGATTTAGGAGTTACATAGTGAGGCAGAGGTAGACCGAAGAAGGATCAGGGGTAGGTGATCAGACAAGATATGGTGAAACTTGATTCATTGAAGATATGACCTTAGAAAGGAAGTAGTGGAGGTCGCGAATTAGAGTAGTAGGTTAATAAGTCTGTAGGGTTAGATTGATGTCTGACCTTGAGGTATAGTAGGATAGTAGGTTTAGTTATGCCTTTATATCTTGTATTGTCATTATCTGTATTTTATATGTTAATTTTATCGTATTTGCATATTATCATACATTTCGTTATTAGTCGCTCTTTCTATTTCCTTTTCTTTTTCGTTCCTTTTTTTCATATCTAGTTTATTCTGCCTATGAATATTTGAGACGACTCTACCTCTATGAGGTAGTGGTAAGGTCTATGTGCATTCTACCCTCTCTAAACCCTACTTGTGGAATTACATTGGTATGTTGTTGTATAATATAAACTTATGGGTCAAGTTTTATTCTTTTTTTAAAAAATAAATTAAAATCATAATCTGAAATTTCACGTCAATGTTTTTTCGGAGAATAATGGATTTGAAATAATTATTTAAATTATGATTTCCAAATTGCATATTGAAATGTTGTTTTGAAATCATGACTTCATATCAAATGAATTTAGTTTTTGCATGAATAATTATAAAATAAAATAAAAAGTCTAATTATTTCCTTGGCGATCACAAATGATTACCCAAATCACTTCAATGAAAATTTATGGAATAATTAAGTGATATAGTAAATCTAAGTAATGTATTTAGAGGTAGTTTGGTAAAGTGTATTAGCAAAGTTAATGCATATATGAGCATGATTAAAGACTTAGTTGCCCCTAAAAGCTCTTTTTAACATTTTTTGCACCATATTTTTAAGGGTATCTTTGCAAATAAATAATTTTTTAAAAGAATTATGCAATGAATATTATTTTTAATATACCAAGCCAAACAATGCATAAGAAATATATGAGGGTTATAATGCAAGCATTAGAGTGTATTGGAGAAAATAATGTATGCATTAATTCTTTGTATTAGTCTTGCCTTGTTTGGTACACTTTTTCATACTATGTATAACTAGTGCAAACTCTATTGTGTATTAAGGAGGGTATTACTAATACCTTAAATCATTTCCACCATTTCATACAATGGGTTTAATATATGCATTAGCATGATTAAAGACCCAATTATCCCTTAAAATCTTTTTTTATATCTTTTCCATCATAAATGTGAAAGGTATCTTTGTAAATAATTTTTTTTTAACATGCATGCTATTTTTAATGCATACAAATATTCTATGTATAATTAATATATGCATTACTAATGCAAATATTATTAATACATCATATTTAACATTATTCATATACAATCTACCAAAAAATTCTTTTATTTACCCCTTAAAAGGAATATAGGAATATTCCTTATTTGATTACATTACTTATCATGAGTATAATGACTATGGAATGTTCTAACTTCCGTAGTTATTGACATTGATGTCAATATGATTCTTTGCAACTATCATCGTTAACTTTAACCGTGCACAAGTAGGCACAAACTAGAACAAATAGAGCAAGAGAAGCAATGGCTTTAGGTCCAAAAATGAATAAAAAATTATAGGAATAACGCATCATAATTATATATATATATATATATATATATAGGATATTGGCATATTCAAGTCGTACAAGATATTACAAAATATTATACATACAACTGGAAAAATTAATTATCAGATTATAATATTTATTATTAAACAAATGTAATTTCTTAAACAAAAATTCGGATCACCAATCCTATTGGTATGTTTGCTCTTATCTGTGTATATATATATTTTTCTTAAAAAAACACCCAATCATGGATTTTGATTGGCGAGGAGAAAGCTCCGGTACACTAGAAAATGGAAGGCTTTGGTCGTCCTAATTATGCGTTAATTTGAATAAACGTAGGATGTGTATTGTGGTGACAAATGTTGCCTAGAAAATAGAAATGTTCCTCCTATATAGGTCATAAAAAAGTAGTAGTTGTACCCAAAATTTCTTTCCCATAACTCACCCTGCATTTTGCAGGGGAGGGCAGGACAAATTAATCAATATGACGGAAGGCGTGATGGCCATCAAGGACAATAGAAATGAGGATCAGAATAAGAAAAAGGGAAAACCGGCAGGCGTTTTCGGCTTCTTCAAAGCTGCAATGTTCGTGTTGCGCCATCGTACAAAAGGAAAGCAGAAAGCTGCTAAGGTAACCCAACAGGGAGATTGGAAGAAGCTGGTGGGCTGTATGCGCCCTTTGCATCTCCACGACAACAATAACAATAATAATGATAATACATTATACTGTGCAACGTCACCCTCTGTAGCGAGCCAATACGCTCCCGCTAACGATCTCAAATCACTAGATCACCAATATACTTCAGCAAACGATTTAAAATCACTGGATGAGCCGGCCTCATCGGGGACCATGAGCCAGTACGCTTCCGCAAATGATCTCCAAGATCTCGACCAACACGATGAAGAGGAAGATGATACAGAGCAGGCCTTTGATGCTATTGGAGCTGACGACATGATCGATGCCAAGGCCGAGCTCTTCATCCTTCAGTTTTACCAACAAATGAGGTCTCAAAACATTGATTCAGTCAGCGGCCAATTCAATTAATCCAAACCAAAAGCAAGGTCATTACGACAATGAATGAGCTTAAGGCTAGCTAGCCCGTAATTGTCTCATCTAATTGATCTAATGTCTAGCATATTATACATATATGATAAGAAACACGTACGAACTCCCAAGTTAATATATATTCTATATAACGAAACAAGGGAGTAACATGACTGAATATATATAATGTTCTAGCCAGCCTTTGCTTGAATTTCATTCCATCTTGCTTTTCTGTTTCTTTCTTAGGACGTTGTAGTTTCACATTATATTGAATGACTAGTTGTAAACATTTCTGCGTTCAGATTTTTTTTTGGATAGTTGCAAGTGACAAATCTAACTAGAGTGACTTTGTAAGTGAAGAAGTTAGTGATTTTAGCAATACAAAACCAAGATAAGGGACTTTAATAATAATTTTATATACTCCCTCCGTCCAACTTTACTTTAACCTCTATTGATTTGGCACAGAAATAATAAATGATGAGGTAATTTTACTGAATTATCCTTTGAATATAATAAATACAATGTTTTGAAAAATATAATTGAGAAATGACTATAATTAATGATAAGGATAAATTAGGAACTACATGTAAAATTGTCTTTTGATTTCATCAAGTGGATAAGTATTATTAAACATTCCAAAATAGTATAGAAGTCATGTAAAGTTAGACGGAGGAAGTAGTTGAGTGACTGTTTGAGAACTTGACTCTCTCAATTCTGTCTAGGAAGAACAACTACCTCGTGATCAGTTACGGAGACAACCTTTAATTAGTATATTAATTAAATTGCATCTTCTGACTTGAAAAATATAATACATAGTAAAAGAATTGATTTGATACATTTTGCCTACTCGATCTGGTTCACTTGTTGCAGACTGAATATCTAGTAACATAAACAGAAGCACACCAGCCTTGATAAAATTGCCATTGTTAATTTTGTCTCGTATTAAAACTAGTGCCTATGCCATAGTTAGACTCGCTAATTTGAGGATTATGAGTGTATTAAGAGCCCCTCTAGATCGGTCGAAAAAAATGACTTTTGAAAAGTACTTCAAAAATATTTTCTAAAATATTGAAATTTATTTTAAAAATAAGTAATTACGTAGTTGGATAAATACTTAAACTGCAAAAAAATAATTGATGTGTTTAATACATAAGTGCTGTTAAGCAATTTTTTTAATCAAATGTCTAAAATACCCTTAAAGTTGTTACACGTTATAAAATACTAATTAATTTATTTTAATTCAATTTATATATAAATTAATTATATAAGTTACTTTATACGTGCACATTACTTTAAAAATATATAATTTTAATAAAGTACGTGAAATATTTGAAGTACTTTTTCAATTATATTTATAATTAGTAATAACTATATTTCTTCTTATCATAAATAATTTCTAAAAAAAATAAAAGGAGAAAATAATTTAAACGCATAAAAGGAAAGAAAAAGAACGAGAAAAAAGAAAAAAAAATGAAGACAAGAAAGAAAGAAGCAAAGCGAAGAAATAAAAAACACAAAGAGCAACAACAACATACCTCATGGGAAAAACAGAAAGAGGAAAAAAATAGCAAAAGAAAAAGTAAGAATAAAATAGTAGAAAAACTATTTTAAAAAATATTTGAAATTAAAAAGCAAAATTATTGGTCAAATATATATGATTTTTTAAGTCAAAAAGAAAAATACAAGGATCAACTTTTAACTTTTACCTTTTTTAAAGTAACTTTCAATTTATTTTAGACACTTTTTAATTTATTAAACACTTTCAAAAATAAAAAATAGCTTAAAAGCTAATCAATCAATCCAAACACTCTCTAACTGTGTCCAAGTTATAATCTTTGATTTCTCTTGGTAAAATGAATTCGCAAAGTCGAAGAACAAGGTCTCTATATAAGAGAGGAAAAGGCATTGTTAGTAAGAACATTTTTCATTCAACCTGTTTCCTGGCCACTCCATCTGCAAAAGGAACTGAAAAGGAGATATATATAATGTGAGCACGATCAAAAACATACTTAGAGTGCAAATTTAATGTCGTGATGAATGATGCGCAAAAGTTTTAAACATATTGGGTTCCTCATTTAGAATAGTGAAGACGTTGATTATAATGTCATGCATCACATTGGAGTAAGTTCTAAAGAATAGTGGTTAGACCGTCTTTGTTGTATAGGATGTAACACTGGCAAGTCAAAAACTCACATATTCAGAAAATGCATGGTGCGGAGATGATGTTGAGATGGATATGTGGATATACTAGGAATGACAAGATTACAAGTGAGGTTATTCGGGAGAAGGTAGGAATAACCTCTGTGACAAACAAGATTAAACAAATGAGATTGAGATGGTTTAGAAATGTACAGAGGAGGTATATTGACAATCCAGTTTGAAGCATCAAAGGGTGAATTCAAGGTTTACGCGAAGATTAGTTCACGCATTTTGTCGGCTAGAACGGACGTGCTTAAATGATTAAGAATGATTTAGTTAGAATGCATTCTCGTGCATTTTGAAAGTTGGAAGTCCGACTTGTAATTTAAAGTCAAGTTAAAGGGTTAATTTATGTATTATGTCAAATCTACTTTATGAAATTGAAATGGATACGTTGTTGTTGCATAATATGATGTCCACACTCGGGGATGGCTAAATCGGATTGGTGACCTAAAACTATTTTTTCTTTAAGAAGTTACATGTGTTTGATATTTTTATATATGTTATTCTCATTAATTTTTTAAAAATAATATAGTTAATATAATTTAAAAATTAATTTTCAATTGTATGTATAATATTCTTGTAATATTTTGTAAGACAAGAATAAACATATAAAATTTATACATTACATAATAACACAAATATTTAAATATCTCTCATTGATTATAGTTTTAAATTTTTTTTCAATAAAATCAACTATTACATAAGATATCAAAATTATTTAACAAGTGTTTAAAAACAAAATTAAGTCTTCACCTTATTGAATATGCCAATAATATATATATATATATATATATATATATATATATATATATATATATATATAATATTTTAAATTACAAGAATTTAATAGTATAGTGGATTATCCTTATATTTTTTGTTCATTTTTGAGACCTAAAGTCATTGCTTCTGTTGCTTTAGGGTTGAGCCGTCCTTGTTCACACTCAACTTCATTCCATGTCAAGACCAGCTAGGAACTAGGTAATACAGTAATAGAAAGGAAGATCAACGAAGAGAATTGAATGTGATACTACAAGTTTACAACGTGCAATTATTTGAGACCAACATCCTAGAAACAAGTTTTAATGCCACTACTACACAAGGAGAAAGCTGGAAACTGTTCATAATATAGTACATAATACTATCTGCAAATATATACATGACATAAGAACAGTAAAGTTCAATGCTATGAGTTGAGAATCCCAATTATCTTTTGGATTTACTGCTAGACTCTGAATGCTTCTGAAACATTTGGAGATAATCAAGAAGGTGTGGCACCATTTCATGCAAAAACGTTCACATCAGCAACTTTATAACTTTATATAAACCTTTTTTGCATGAAGGAATCCAGCAACCAAACCCCAAAATAATATCTCAAGCATCACAAATACCAAGGTACCCCACTTCTTTGAATTAAATGCTGATTGAATGAACCTCTCTGTAATGTCGACCTACATTCCATTTGCAATTTCAAATTTGATGAGAAGCATGTTTTGATATAGGTCCTATCTGTATATATATCTCTAAAAGCATCTAAGAGTATGCATTAAACAAACTTGGAAACCTAAATAAAGCTGCAAATGTGCTAGAAAATGATGCTATTTGATTGCCTCTTACACAGAAAATGGAGAGAATATTATCAACAAGAAAAATTTGAATATATAGCGACTTGAGGAGAATATACAACTACATATGAAACAGGGGCAGCTCAAGACCTAAGCTATTTTTTTTTTTAAGAAGTTATATTTGTTTAATATTTTTATATATTTTATTTTTATAATTTTTTTCAAAATATTATAACTAATTATAATCTAATAATTAATCTTTTCAGTTGCATGTATAATATTCTTGTAATTGTAAGACAAGAAT